>CM052714.1:31581319-31598362 GCA_028551405.1 Uromys caudimaculatus | reverse complement strand
TACCACTCCTGGGCATATACCCAGAAGATGCTCCAACATGTAATAAGGACACATGCTCCACTATGTTCATAGCAGCCATATTTATAATAGCCAGAAGCTGGAAACAACCCAGATGTCCCTCAACAGAGGAATGGATACAGAAAATGTGTTACATTTACACAATGGAATACTACTCAGCTATTAAAAACAATGACTTCATGAAATTTGCAGGCAAATGGATGGAACTTGAAAATATCATCCTGAGTGAGGTAACTCAGTCACAAAAAAACAAACATGGTATGTACTCACTGATAAGTGGATATTAGCCCAAAAGTTCGGAACACCCATGATTCAATTCACAGCAACTGTTGGACTGAGTGGGGTCCCAGGTGGAGGAGTTGGAGAAGGGACTGAAGGGACTGAGGGAATTTGCAGCCCCATGGGGAGGAAGCAACAGTGTCAACTGGTCAGGCCCCCCAGTGCTCCCAGAGACTGGACCACCAACCAAAGAATGCATATGGAGAGACCATGGTGCTGGCCACATATGTGGCAGAGGAGGGCCTTGTTGGCCATCAGAGGGAGGAGAGGCCCTTGGGTCTGAGAGTGTTAGATGCCCCAGGAAGGGGAATTTCAGGGAGGGAAGATGGGATTGGGAGGGTGAGTGGGGGAATATTCTCATAGAGGCAGGGAGAGGTTGGAGGGGATAGGGGGTTTCCAAAGGGGAGACCTGTAAAGAGGAAAACATTTGAAATGTAAATGAAGTATAAAAATAAAATTAAAAAATATTTTTAAAAAAGAAATAAATACATTAATAAGACATAATAATTTCCATTTAATGTCTCTCATTGATGTATTGTGTTAGGTACTATAGGTAATTTTAAGTTAGAATGAATTATCCTTCTTTTATGTGGGGGAAACTGATGCTTAAATACTTTAATTTTCTAAGGCCCAGACAAGTCGATTATTTGTAGAAGTGGTATTTAAGACATAGTTTTGCTCTAACCAATATAAGATTCACATTATATAAATTACTCATTTTCAGATGCACATTTCAACCACACTTAATATATTTACAGTATTTCAAGTTTTAAAGTATTTTTGTGTCCCCAAAACAAAACTTCATATTTGTTAAGAGAAATTTCTCCATTTCAACTCTCCTCCTGGAAGCTGAATGTGCTTATGAGTTTAGATAATGTGGATATTTGATATATGTGAAATTGTATGACATGAGACTTTTGCATTTAGAGTCCTATTCCTTTTTATCTTTTTATTGTTTTATTTTTGGATATTTACTTTATATACATTTCAAATGTTTTCCCCTCTGTAAACCCCCTATTCCATTCCACCTCCCCCGCCTCTATGAGGGTGCCCGCCCACCCACTCCTGTATTGCCTCCCTAGTCTTCCCCTACACTGGAGCATCATAAACCCTCAGGCCCAAGGGCCTGTCCTCCCACTGATGGCCAACAACATACTCCTCTGCCACATATATGGCCAGCACCATGGATTCCTCCATGTGTATTCTTTGGTTGGTGGTCCAGGCTCCAGGAGCCCCAGGGTTCTGGCCAGTTGACACTGTTGCTCCCTCCATGGAGCTGCAAACACCCACAGCTCCTTCAGTCCTATCTCCAGCTCCTCCATCCAGGACTCCACGCTCAGTCAAATGGTTTGCTGTGAGAATCTAACTCTATATGTCAGATTCTGGAGACAGCTTATCATGCTTCCAAAAGCAAGCACTTCCCAGCATCCATAAGAACGTCCGGGTTTGGTGGCTGTATATGGGATGTATCCCCAGGTAGGGCAGCTGCTGATTGGCCTTCCCTTGCATCTCTGCTCCACACTTTGCCTCAATATTTCCCACTGTGAGTATTTTGTTCACCCTTCTAAGAAACACTGAAGCATCCACATTTTGGTCTTCCTTCTTCTTAGGCTTCATATGGTCTGTGAATTAAATCTTGGGTGTTCCGAACTTTTGGGCTAATATCCACTTATCAATGAGTACATATCATGTTTGTTTTTTTGTGACTGAGTGACCTCACTCAGGATGATATTTTCAAGTTCCATCCATTTTCCTGCGATTTCATGAAGTCATTTTAAATAGCTGAATAGTATTCCATTGTGTAAATGTACCACATTTTTTGTATCCATTCCCCTGTTGAGGGACATATGGGTTGTTTCCAGCTTCTGGCTATTATAAATACAGCTGCTATGAACATAGTGGAGCATTTGTCCCTATTATATGTTGGAGCGTATTCTGGGTATATGCCCAGGATTGGTATAGCTGGATCCTCACGTAGTATTATGTAGAATTTTCTGAGGATCCGCCAGACTGATATCCAGAGAGATTGTACTAGCTTGCAATCCTAGCAGCAATGGAGGAGTGTTTCTTTTTCTCCACATCCTCGCCAGCATCTGCTGTCACCTGAGATTTTGATCTTAGCCATTCTGACTGGTGTGAGGTGGATTCTCACTGTTGTTTTGATTTGCATTTCCCTGATGACAAAGGATGTTGAACATTTCTTTAGGTGCTTCTCATCCCTTCGAGTTTCCTCAGTTGAGAATTCTCGTTTAGCTCTGTACTCCATTTTTAAATATGGTTATTAGGTTCTCTGGAGTCTAACTTCTTGAGTTCTTTGTATATATTGGATATTAGCCCTGTATCGGATGTAGGATTTGTAAAGATCTTTTCCCAATCTGTTGGTTGCCATTTTCTCCTATTGACAGTGTCCTTTGCCTTACAGAAGCTTTGCGATTTCATGAGATCCCATTTGCTGATTCTTGATCTTAGAGTATAAGCTATTGGTGTTCTGTTCAGGAACTTTTCCCCTGTGCCCATGTTTTCAAGAATTTTCCCCACTTTCTCTTCTATTAGATTCAGTGTATCTGGTTTTCTGTGGAGGTTCTTGATCCACTTGGTCTTGAGCTTTGTACAGGGAAATAAGAATGGATCAATTTGCATTCTTCTACATGTTGACTACCAGTTGAACCAGCACCATTTGTTGAAAATGCTGTCTTTTTTCCACTGGATGGTTTTAACTCCTTTGTGAAAGATCAAGTGACTGTAAGTGTGTGGGTTCATTTCTGGGTCTTCAATTCTATTCCATTGATCTACCTGCCGGTCACTGTATCAATACCATGCAGTTTTTATCACTACTGCTCTGTAGTACAGCTTGAAGGCAAGGATGCTGATTACCACAGAAGTTCTCTTATTGTTAAGAATAGTTTTTGCTATCCTGGGTTTTTTGTTATTCCAAATGAATTTGAGAATTGCTCTTTCTAAGTTTATGAAGAATTGAGTTGGAATTTTGATGGGGATTGCATTGAATCTGTAGATTGCTTTCGGCAAGATGGCCATTTTTACTATATTAATCTTGCCAATTCATGAGCATGGGAGGTCTTTCCATCTTCTGAGGTCTTCGATTTATTTCTTCAGAGACTTGAAGTTCTTGTCCTACAGATCATTCACTTGTTTGGTTAGAGTCACACCAAGATAATTTATATTGTTTGTGACTATTGTGAAGGGTGTCTTTTCCTTAATTTCTTTCTCAGACTCTTCATCCTTCGAGTATAGGAAGGCTACTGATTTGTTTGAGTTAATTTTATATCCAGCCACTTGGCTGAAGTTGTTTATCAGCTGTAGCAGTTCTCTGGTGGAGTTTTTCAGGTCACTTAAGTATACGATCATATCATCTGCAAAGAGTGATATTTTCATTTCTTCCTTTCCAATTTGTATCCCTTTGACCTCCGTTTGTTGTCTAATTGCTCTAGCTAGACCTTCAAAAACTATATTGAATAGATATGGGGAGGGAGGAGAAGCCTTGTCTAGTCCCTGATTTTAGTGGGATTGCTTCAAGTTTCTTCCATTTAGTTTGATGTTGGCTACTGGTTTGCTGAATATTGCTTTTACTATGATTAGGTATGGGCCTAATCTTTCCAAGACTTTTATCATGAAGGGATGCTGAATTTTGTCAGATGCTTTTTCAGCATCTAATGAAATGACCATGTGGTTTTTTTTCTTTGAGGTTGTTTATGTAGTGGATCACATTGATGGATTTCTGGGTAGTGAACCATCCTTGCATCCCTTGGAGGAAGCCTACTTGTACATGGTGAATGATCATTTTGGTGTGTTCTTGGATTCCATTTGCGAGAATTTTATTGAGTATTTTTGCATCGATATTCATAAGGGAAATTGATCTGAAGTTCTCTTTCTTTGTTTGGTCTTTGTGAGGTTTTGGTATCAATGTAACTGTGGCTTCATAGAATGAATTGGGTAGTGTTCCTTCTGTTTCTATTTTGTGGAATAGATTGAAGAGTATTGGTATAGGACTTTTTTGAAGGTCTGATAGAATTCTACACTAAACTGGGCTTTTTTTGGTTGGAAAACTTTTAATGACTGCTTCTATTTCTTTAGGGATTATGGGACTGTTTAGATGGTTTGTCTGATCCTGACTTAACTTTGATATTTGGTATCTGCCTTGAAAATTGTCCACTTCATCCAGATTTTCCAATTATGTTGAGTATAGTCTTTTGTAGTAGGATCTGATGAGTTTTTTTTTATTTTCCTCAATTTTTGTTGTTATATCTAACTTTTCATTTTTGATTTTGTTAATTTGGATACTGTCCCTGTGCCCTCTGGTTAGTCTGGCTAGGGGTTGATCTATCTGGTTGATTTTTTTCAAAGAACCAGCTCCTGGTTTTGTTGATTCTTTGTATACTTCTTTTCGTTTCTACTTGATTGATACAGCCCTGAGTTTGATTATTTCCTGCCTTCTTCTCCTCTTTGGTGTATTAGTTTATTTTTGTTCTAGAGCTTTCAGGTGTGCTGTTAAGCTGCTACTGTATGCTCTATCCAGTTTCTTTTTGGAGGCACTCAGAGCTATGAGTTTTCCTCTTATCACTGTTTTCATTGTGTCCTATAAGTTTGGGTATGTTGTACTTTATTTTCATTAAGTTCTAGGAAGTCTTTAATTTCTCACAGTATTTCTTCCCTGACCAGTTATCATTGAGTAGAGCATTGTTCAGCTTCCATGTGTATGTGGGCTTTCTGTTGTTGTTGACCAGCCTTAATCCGTAGTGTTCTGATAGCAGGCATGGGATTATTTGAATCTTCTTATATCTGTTGAGGTTTGTTTTGTGACTGATTATATGGTCAGTTTTGGAGAGCATACTATGAGGTGCTGAGAAGAAGGTATATCCTTTTGATTTAGGATGAAATGTTCTATAGATATCTGTTAAATCCATCTGGTCCATAACTTCTATTAGTTTCACTGTGTCTCTGTTTAGTTTGTGTTTCCAAGATCTGTCCATTGATGAGAGTGGGGTGTTGAAGTATCCCACTATTATTGTGTGAGATGCAATGTGTGCTTTGAGCTTTAGTAAAGTTTCTTTTATGAATGTGGGTGCCCTTGCATTTGGAGCATAGATGTTCAGAATTGAAAGTTCTTGGTAGATTTTTTCCTTTGATTAGTATGAATTGTCATTCCTTATCTTTTTTGATGACTTTTGTTTGAATGTCAATTTCATCCAATATTAGAATGGCTACTCCAGCCTCTTTCTTGGGATCATTTGCCTGGAAAATTGTTTTCCAGCCCTTTACTCTGAGGTAGTGTTTGTCTTTAACACTGAGGTGCATTTCCTGTATGCAGCAAAATGCTGGGTCCTGTTTTTGTGTCCAGTGTGTTAGTCTATGTCTTTTCATTGGGGAATTGAGTCCATTGATGTTAAGAGATATTAAGGAATAGTGATTGTTGCTTCCTATTATTTTTGATGTTATTTTTATGTTTGTGTGGCTATCTTCTTTTGGGTTAGTTCAAAGAAAATTACTTTCTTGCTTTTTTTGTGGTGTAGTTTCCCCATTTGTGTTGGCGTTTTCCATCTATTATCCTTTGTAGGGCTGGGTTTGTGGAAAGATACTGTGTAAATTTGGTTTTGTCATAGAATATCTTGGTTTCGCCATCTATGATAATTGAGAGTTTTGCTGGGTATAGCAGCCTGGGCTGGCACTTGTGTTCTCTTAGGGTCTGTATGAGATCTGCCCAGTATCTTCTAGCTTTCATAGTCTCTGGCGAGACGTCTGGTGTAATTCTGATAGTTCTGCCTTTATATGTTACTTGACCTTTTTTCCTTACTGCTTTTAATATTCTTTCCTTGTTTTGTGCATTTGGTGTTTTGACTATAATGTGACGGGAGGAATTTCTTTTCTGGTCCAATCTATTTGGAGTTCTGTAGGCTTCTGGAATGTTTATGTTCATCTCTTTTTAGATTAGAGAAGTTTTCTTCTACAATTTTGTTAAAGATATTTACTGGTCCTTTAAGTTGGGAATCTTCACTCTCTGCTATACCTATTATCCTCAAGTTTGGTCTTCTCATTGTGTCCTGGGTTTCCTGGATGTTTTGGATTAGGAGCATTTTGCATTTTGCGTTTTCTTTGACTGTTATGTCAATGTTTTCTATGGTATCTTCTGCACCTGAGATTCTCCCTTCTATCTCTTGTATTCTGTTGGTGATGCTTACATCTATGACTCCTGATCTCTTTCTTAGGTTTTCTATCTCCAGGGTTGTCTCCCTTTGTGATTTTTTTATCGTTTCTATTTCCATTTTTAGATTCTGAATGGTTTTGTTCATTTCTTCGCCTGTTTGATTGTGTTTTCCTGTCATTCTTTAAGGGATTTTTATGTTTCCTCTTTAAGGGCTTCTAGCTGTTTACCTGTGTTCTCTTGTATTTCTTTAAGGGAGTTATTTATTTCCTTCTTAAAATCGTCTATCATCATCATGAGATGTTCTTTTAAATCTGAATCTTGCTTTTCTGGTGTGTTGGGGTATCCGGAGCTCACTGTGGCGGAAGAACTGATTTCTGATGATGCCAAGTAGCCTTGGTTTCTGTTCCTAATGTTCTTGCCCTTGCCTTTCACCATGGTTAACTCTGGGCTTAGCTGGTCTAACTCTGTCTGGCTGTGGCTTGTCCCTCCTACAAGCCTCTGTGTCAGTACTCCTTGGAGACCAGCTCTTTCTAAGAGGAATTTGGGTTTGGAGAGCTGTGGTACAGGGTCAGCTCTGGTGTGCAGACAGAAACCAGAAGGATTCTGTCCCCAGCTATTCCTTGGTTCCTGTGTCCTGGTGGCTCTGCAAGCATCCCTCATGATCCAGGAATTTGAACAGAAGTAGTAGTCTTGCCTATGCTCGAAGGTGTGTTGGCACTCCTGAGAGACTAGCTCTTTCCTGGCACTATTTGAGTATGGAGCTCTGTGTCACAGGATCAGCTCCCTGGCCGCAGAAGGAAACCAGAATAGTACTCCTCAGTTCTTGTGTCCTGAGGGTTCCAGGTGGTCCCTCTAAGCAGAGTTGCTGGTCTTACCCCACTCACAGGCTTGTTAACACTCCTGAGAAGCTAACTTTTTCTCCACTGAGCAATGGTGCTTGTCTTACCTCTACTCATGGGCTTGTCCACACTCCTGGGAGGTTAGCTTTCTCCTGGTGCTATTTGGCTATGGAGCCCTGTGGCCCAGACTGAGGTCCCCAGCCACAGATAGAGCCCCTTGATTTACCTTTTATAAGAGGTATCTGTCTAGAAACTAATCTTTTTTTTTTTTTTTTAGATTTTTCCATTTTTGTGGAGTTCAGGTGGTTTTTTTATTGGATATTTTATTTATATACATTTCAAATATTATCCCCTTTCCCAGTTTTCCCTCCAGAAACCCCCTATTCCATCTTCCCTTCCTTGCTTCTATGAGAGTTCTCCTCCAGCCACCCACATCCACCTCCCCACCCTGGCATTCCCCTAAACTGGGGGCATCGAGCCTTCACAGGACCAAAGACCTTTCCTCCCATTGATGTCCAACAAGACCATCATTTGCTACATATGAGGGTGGAGCCATGTGTCCCTCAACGTGTACTCTTTGGTTAGTGGTTAAGTCCATGGGAGCTCTGGGAGGTCTGGTTGGTTGATATTGTTGTTCTTCCTGTGGGTTGAAAACACCTTCAGCTCCTTCAGTCCTTTCTCTAACTCTGCCATTGGGGACCCCATGCTTGGTCTAATAGTTTGCTGGGAGCAACTGCCTCTATATTTGTCAGGTTCTGGCAGAGCCTCTCAGGAGACAGCTATATCAGGCTCCTGTTAGCAAGCTCTTCTTGGCATCCACAATAGTGTCTGGGTTTGGTGTCTGTATATGAGAAAGATCCCCAGGTGTGACAGTCTCTGGATGGCCTTTCCTTCAGTCTCTGTTCCACACTTTGTCTTCATATTTCCTCCCTTGAGTATTTTTGTCCCCCATCTAAGAAGGACCAAAGCATCTATACTTCATCTTCCTTCTGCTTGAGCTTCGTGTGGTCTGTGAATTGTATCTTGGGTATTCCAAGCTTTGGGGCTAATATCCACTTATCAGTGAGTGTATACTATATGTGTTCTTATGTGACTAAGTTACCTCACTCAGGAAGATATTTTCAAGTTCCATCCATTTGCGTGCGAATTTCATGAAGTCATTGTTAGTAGTACACCATTGTTAGTGGTATACCAATGTACCACATTTTCTGTATCCATTCCTCTGTTGAAGGACATCTGGGTTGCTTCCAGCTTCTGGCTATTATAAATAAGGCTGCTATGAACATAGTGGAGCACTTATCCTTGTTATAATTTGGAGATTCTTTTGGGTATATGCCCAGGAGTGGTATAGCTGGGTTCTCAGGTAGTACTATGTCCAATTTTCTGAGGAACCACCAGAAGTAATCTTCTTTCAACTAACTCAAAAGAAGATAGCTACGCAAGCATAATTCCATCTCTAACAATAAAAATAACAGGAAGCAACAATCACTTGTCCTTAATATCCCTTAATATCAATGGATTCAATTCCCCAATAAAAAGTCATAGACTAACAGACCGGATAGGAAAACAGGACCCAGCATTTAGTTGCATACAGGAAACACACCTCAGTGAAAAAGACAGACACTACCTCAGAATAAAAGGCTGGAAAAAAATTTCCCAACAAAATGGTCTCAAGAAACAAGCTGCAGTACCATTCTAATATCGGATAAAATCGACTTTCAGTCAAAAGTTATATATATATATATATATATATATAAAAGATAAAGAAGGACACTTCATATTCATCAAAGAAAAAATCTATCAAAATGAACTCTGAATTCTGACCATCTATGCCCCAAATGCAAGGGCACACACATTTGTAAAAGAAACATTACTATAGCTCAAAGCACACATTGCACCTCACACAATAACAGTGGGAGACTTCAACACCTCATTCTCATCAATGGACAGATCATGGAAACAGAAACTAAACAGAGACACAGTGAAACTAACAGAAGTTATGAACCAAATGGATTTAACAGATATCTATAGAACATTTCACCTTTAAGCAAGAGAATATACCTTCTTCTCAGTCCCTCATGCTACCTTCTCCAAAATTGACCATATAATTAGTCACAAAACAGACCTCAACAGATATGAGAAGATTGAAATAATCCCATGCGTCCTATCAGATCACCACGGGCTAAGGCTGGTCTACAATAACAACAAAAACAACAGAAAGCCCACATATACATGAAAGCTGAACAATGTTCTACTCAATGATAACTTAGTAAAGGAAGAAATAAAGAAAGAAATTAAAGATGTCCTAGAATTTAATGAAAATGAAGGTACAACATACCCAAACTTATGGGACACAATGGAAGCAGTGCTAAGAGAAAAACTCATAGCTCTGAGTCCTTTCAAAACAAAACTGGAGAAAGCATATACCAGCAGCCTGACAGTACTCCTGAAAGCTCTAGAACAAAAAGAAGCAAATACACCCAAGAAGAGTAGATGGCAGGAAATAAACTCAGGACTTAAATCAACCAAGTAGAAACAAAAAGAACTATACAAAGAATCTACAAAATCAGGAACTGGTTCTTTGAGAAAATCAACAAGATAAACTGGTAGCCAGACCAACCAGAGGGCACATACAGTATCCAAAATAACAAAATCAGTAATGAAAAGGGAGACATAACAAGAGAAACCAAGAAAATTCAAAAAATTATCAGATCCTACTACAAAGGCCTATACTCAACAAAACTGAAAAATCTGGATGAAATGGACAATTTTCCAGACATATACCAGGTACCAAAGTTAAATCAGGATCAGATAAACCATCTAAACAGTCCCATAACCCCTAAAGAAATACCAGCAGTCATTAAAAGTCTCCCAACCAAAAAAAGTCCAGGACCAGATGGGTTTAGTACAGAGTTCTATCAGACCTTCAAAGGAGACCTAATACCAATACTCTTCAAACTATTCCACAAAACAGAAACAGAAGGAACACTACCCAACTCGTTCTATGAAGCCACAGTTACACTTATACCTAAGCCACACAAAAACCCAACAAAGAAAGAGAACTTCAGACCAATTTCCCTTACAAATATCAATGCAAAAATAATCAATAAAATTCTCGCAAACTGAATTCAAGAACACATCAAAATGACCATCCTCCATGACCAAGTAGGCTTCATCTCAGGGATGCAGGGATGGTTCAGTATATGGAAATCAATCAATGTAATCCACTATATAAACAAACTCAAAGGAAAAAACCACATGATCATTTCATTAGCTACCATCTTCCCAAAAGCAATATACAGATTCAATGCAATCCCCATCAAAATTCCAATTTAATTCTTCATAGAGTTAGAAAGTGCAATCTGCAAATTCTTTTGGAATAACCAAAAACCCAGGATTGTGAAAACTATTCTCAACAATAAAAAAACTTTTGGGGGAATCACCATCCCTTTTCCTCAAGCTGTACTACAGAGCAATAGTGATAAAAACTGCATGGTTTTGGTATAGAGACAGACAGGTTGATCAGTGGAATAGAATTGAAAACCCACAATTAAATCCACACTCTTACAGACACTTGCTCTTTGACAAAGTATACTGGAAATATAATGGAAAAAAAACATCTTCAATAAGTGGTACTGGTCTAACAGGCAGTTGATAACTAGAAAAATGAAAATAGATTCATATTTGTCACCTTGCACAAAGCTCAAGTCCAAATGAATCAAGGACCTCAACATAAAACCAGATACTCCGAATCTAATATAAGGGAAAGTGGGAAAGAGCCTGGAACTCATTGGCCTGGGGTTTGGGGTGGGGATTTCCTAAAGAGAATGCCAATGTCTCAGGCTCTAAGATCAAGAATTGATAAATGGGGCCTCATGAAGCTGAAATGCTTCTGTAAGGCAAAGGACATAGTCAATAGGACAAACCAGCAACCTACAGATCGGGGAAAAAATCTTCACTAACTCCACATCCAATAGAGGGCCAATATCCAAAATATATAAAGAAGTCAAGAAGCTAACCTCCAAAAAACCAACAACCCAATTTAAAAAAAGTGGATTCTAGAGCTAAACAGAATTCACAACAGAGGAATCTAGAATTGCTGAAAAGTACTTTTAAAAATATCTTTAGTGATCAGGGAAATGCAAATCAAAACTACTCTGAGATTCCACCTTACACCAATCAGAATGGCAAAGACCAAAGACTCAGGCCAGAGTCTGACCAATACAGAGGTGGATGCTCACAGCCAACCATTGGACTGAGCACAGGGTCCCCAATGGCGGAGTTAGAGAAAAAATTGAAGGAGCTGAAGAGGTTTGCAATCCCATAGGAAGAACAACAATATCAACCAACCAGACCCCTCAGAGCTCCCAGGGACTAGAGACCCATGGCTCCATATATGTAGCAGAGGATGGTCTTGTCAGGCATCAATGGGAGGAGAGGCCCTTGGTCCTATGAAGGCTTGATATCCCAGTATAGGGGAATGCCAGGGGGGAGGCAGGAGTGGGTGAGTAGACGCTCATAGAAGCAGGGGAGGAGGGATGGGATAGGGGGTTTTCTGAGGGGAACTGGGAAAGTGGATAACATGTGAAATGTAAATAAATAAAACACCCAGTTAAAAAAAGAACAATGGCAGGAAAAAAACACTCAGGTAACAGCACATGTTGGCAAGGATGTGGAGAGAGAATTCTCTAATTTCTTTATGGAAACACTTAGTGCTATGAACTTTCCTCTTAGTACCACTTTCATTGTGTTCCATAAGTTTGTGTAAGTTATGCCTTCATTTTCATTGAATTCTAGAAAGTCTTTCGTTTCTTTCTTTCTTTCTTCCCTAACCCAGAGATCATTGAATGGAGAGTTGTTCAGTTTTTTGAGTGTGTAGGCTTTCTGTTGTTTCCGTTGTTGTTGAAGTCTAGCTTTCATCCATTGGTGATAATGATAACATACAAGGTGTTATTTCAATCTTCTTGTATCTATGGGGCTTACTTGGCCAAGTATATGGTCAATTTTGGAGAAGGTTCAGTGATGTGCTTAGAAGAAAATCTATTATTTTGTGTTTGGGTGAAATATTCTAAAGATACCAGTTAGGTCCGTTTGATTCATAAGGTCTATTAGTTTCATCATTTCTCTGTTTGGCTTCTGTTTCGATGACCAGTCCATTGGTGAGAGTAGAGCATTGAAATATCACACTATTAATGTGTAGGTCTTGATGTATGATTTATGCTCTTATAATTTTTTCCAAATGTGGGTACCCTTGCATTTAATGTATAGATGTTCAGAATGTCCTTCTCCATTGCATTTGATTGCTTTGGTTCACTTTTTTTGTAGTTCTGGGGCCTGGGAATTCTAGGTCAGACTATTAGCTCTGTTGGTTTCTTCTGAGTCTCATCTGTCAGGCTTGCAGATCCCATCTCTTTGCTGTGTATTCTCATCATTCTTTCTCTGTGTGTTCCTCTATCCTGATTTTCCCTTCTTGAGGATACAGCAGCCATTTCAGTTCAGTCCCACTCAAGTGACCCTTTAAATTTAATTGTCTCATTAAAGACTGTATGTCTCAATGTAGCCACATTCTGAGGAACTTTGGCTGTGAACTTCTACATGCGAATTTTAGGCAATGTAATCAGATCCAGCTCATGTTTGCAAAAGAATCCATCTGTAGTTTACTGAGGCTGGTACATATGTCGACTCAGTTATCACCCATGAAAAGGTGGAGAAACAGTTGGGATTAATATTCATGTTCAGTCAACCAGTGAGAAAGTTGCAGGGTAGGGCCGGTTGACCCAGGACTCTAACTAGAACTTTGGACCCTAAACACAGTAACCTACCTGTTCAGCATATCAGACCACTTCTCTGAAGTGAAGGGCTGGCAGCAGAGATAATCCGACAGAGGGAAATATTAGGTGGATCTAGTTCCCTGGGTTTTATTCACAGAACAGGGCTACCTTGACTTCCAAAACAGCAGGAGAGTCCTCAGCAGAAGCACAGCCAAATGCCTTTGCTTTTGACAGAAATCAGTTCACTGAAGGAAAACTTGCTTTCTATGTTTCCAATCAGAAGGCTGCTGATGTGCAGAAACAGTCTTTGATATAAAATAGTATGCCACGATGGAATTTGGTTTAATAAACCACATATTTCAGTGGAATGCCTAGGAGAGACAATATTGAAAGGGAATCTTGGCGGTAAAAATCCTTGGCAGACAGGACGCACCTGCTCTAAGATCCCTTTGTGTCTAAGCTTCCCCGGCTCTTTGCCCTTTTAGGCACAGAGGCATGATACACAGGACCAGACTGTAGCTGCTGCTCCGAATGTTTGGGTTGAACTGAAGCTAATGAAGCTTTACCACTTAAAACTATATACACTAGCAATGTTTCTTAAAATACAATCCAAACTATCTGTTTTCAGTCTGTGAGCTCTAGACGTCTAACAAATTCTTAAAGCAGGACACATGGGAACGGGCAGTAGAAATAAAGCACACTGTCATTTTAGGTTCTACTAGTTACCAAATATGGATTTCTTTCTTTCTTTCTTCCTCCTCCTCTTCTCTGTCCTCCTTTTTTTTCCATCCCTCACATTTTCTTTGTCAAAATTTTAAGCCTAAAACATTATTCAACTTTATGGAGAGTTGTCCAAAGTGTTCTGACACTCTCAATTCCCACATTTTAAAGCTAACATTTAAATGTGTAAGCAATTCTTATTAAACCAATCTGATGAAATTTCCATACAATACCAATTTACGACTTTAGAAGTAGAGACACCATTATGGATTTTCTATAACTCTATGTGGGTGCTTTCTAATGCTGACCTACAGCAGCAAAACCACCACTCTTGGAGTTAGAGTAATATATCAGAAACGTAAACTAAATCTGACTATTCTGGCTGATTCTCTCAAGGGTCCAGATGAAACCAAAGTTGTAGAGGAATTTAGCCAATTCCATTTAAATTGATTTCTAAAGTTTAAGAATGCACTCTTGGATAGTTCCCAGTTGTATAGGACTTTGATTTGCAGGTACCACTTAAATACATAATGAGTGAACAAATAATTTGGCTGGAGCTCAGGGAAGAGGGGATTGTGTGCACATGATCAGCTTGAAGAACAATGTTAGCGGAGAGTGTTAGTGATGTGTCTTCCTGTTGTGACCACAAATACCTTACAAAAAGCAAGGAGGGAGGGCTGGGTGGCATATAGCTGTATCCCAGTTATTTGGGGGGCTTAAGAAAAAGCACAAATTCACAGGGAGTCTGGATGTTGTCTAAAATTTAAAAGTGAAAAGAGGACCAGGGCATAGTTAAGTGTAATCATTAGCCCCTAGGATGAATCTTTAAAGAAAATGGTAAAGCAAAGATTGTTTCTTTACGAAAGCACATCTTCTCTGATAGCCTACACCCTGAAGCGTGTTCCACTGATCACTGCAATATGAACTCCCTCCATTCCTATGATCCAACTCTTAATGTTTTCTCATATTCCCAAATTGCCCAATATGTATCTATTCATTTCAAAATAAAACTGAAATGCACGTCTTAAAATAGTAACTCACTCTTTATTTCAATTATAGTGTTTTTTTGTTTTAAGACAGGGTCTCACATGTATCTCTGGCTGTCTTGCAATTTACTATGTAGACTAGACTGGCCTCAAATTCACAGAGATATCCATCTGCCTCTGCTTCCTGAGTACTGGTACTAAAGACATGCATCACCATGCCTGATTATTCTTTTTAATTTTTAAATGAGACATGAAGAAGACAATTACCAAATATAGACTTCATGAGTGATACAGAGTTAAACATGAGATTTCAAGTTCCTGGACAGTGCTCAGTACTCTGTCACTCCAACTGAGCTGGCAATAAAATAAGACCACATCATCTACATTTTATATTGATCTTTAAAATTAATCAACGTGTAATTAAATAATTGATCCTAATTATTTTATTCATCATTCCATTCAATTACATCTCAAATGATATCCCACTACCCGGTTACCCCTCCACAACACCCCATCCCACATTCACCCTCTCCATCCTCCCCTTTGCCTCCATGAGGGTGCTCTGCCACCCACTCACCCTCTCCTGCCCCACTGCTCTAGCATCCCTCTCCTCTGGGGCATCAAACCTCCACAGGACCAAGGGCCTCCCCTCCCATTGCTGTCAGGTAAGACCATCCTCTGCTCCATATATATCTGGAGTCATGGATCCCTCCTGTACACTCCTTGGTTGGTGATCTAGCCTCTGGGAGATCTGAGTGGTCCAGCCAGGTCATGGTGTTCTTCCTATGGGATTGCAATCCATCTCTGCTCCTCCAGTCCTTCTGCCAGCTCCCCAACGGGGTCCCTGAGCTCAGTCTGATGGTTAGTTCCAAGCATCTACATCTGCATTGGTCAGTTGCTGGCCGGACCTCCCAAGGAGCAGCCATATCAGGTTTCTGTCAGCAAGTACCTCTTGATCTTAGTAGCAATGTCTGTGGACATGATGGATCCCCAGGTGGTGCCGTCCCTGGATGGCTTTTCCTTCAGTCTCTGCTCCATTTTTTGTCCCCTTTCTTCCTTTGGACAGGAACATCTCTGGGTTAATAACTTTGAAATGGATGGGTGCCCCCATCACTTGATCGGGTACGGGCCTGTGTGCTGGAGGTGGTCTCTACAGGTTCGATCTCCCCATTCTCTGTGAATTTCTGCTAAAGTCAACCCCATTGGGGATTCTGGAAGCCTCTCTTTTCCTGGTGTCTGGGACCCTCCAGTGGCTCAGTTCCTCTTCCCCCCTGCTACATATTTTTATTCTATTTCCTGACCCCTGGTACCTCTCTCCCATCCCCTCCAATGCCTGATATTGACCCCTTATTTCCTCCCCCTCCTCTCTCCCTTCCACGTCCCCCTATCCCTCCACATCCTGAGATGATCCTGCTTCCCCCTCAAGGCGGGAATGAAGCATCCACACCCTGGTCTTCTTTCCTCCTAAGCTCCATATGGTCTGTAAGTTGAATCATGGGCATTGTGAGCTTTTGGGCTAATATTCACTATCAATGAGTACATACCATGTGACTAAGTTATGACATTGAGGATTATATTTTCTAGTTCCACTCATTTGCTTGTGAAGTTCATGAAGTCATGTTTTTAATTGCTGGTAGTATAAAAGTACCACATTTTCTGTACCGATTCTTCTGTTGAGGGACATCTGGGTTGTTTCCAGCTTCTGGCTATTATAAATAAGGCTGCTATGAACATAATGGAGCATGTGTCTTTGCTATATGTTAAAACATTTTAGGGTATATGACCAGTAATGGTATAGTTGAGTGTTCAGGTAGAACTATTTTCAATTTTCTCAAGAAGCGCCAGATTGATTTCCAAAGTGGTTGTACCAGCTTAGAGTCCCTCCAGCAATAGGGGAGTGTTCCTCTTTCTCCACATCCTTGCCAACATCTGCTGTCACCTGTATTTTTGATCTCAGCCATTCTGATTAGTTTGAGGTTGAATCTCAGAGTCGATTTGATTTGCATTTTCCTGATGACTAAGGCTGTGGAACATTTCCTTAGGTGCTTCTCAGTCATTCGAGATTCCTCAGTTGAGAATTCTCTGTTTAGCTCTGTACTCCACTGTTTAATAGGGTTATTTGGGCCCCGAACCCGCGAGACACAGGGACCGAGGTAGGCGGGCCTAGAAACCGCCCTGGATCCCAAAAGCGGGTGGCTGTGGCAGGAAACTTCTGCCTGGGACACTAGGATTCCATAGACAAGCAGCTCCGGGAGGAACGCAGAAAAGCC
>CM052714.1:31527909-31580819 GCA_028551405.1 Uromys caudimaculatus | reverse complement strand
TACTGCCTTTAATATTCTTTCTTTGTTTTTTGTATTTGGTGTTTTCACTATAATGTGACGGGATGAATTTCTTTTCTGGTCCAATCTATTTGGAGTTCTGTAAGCTTCTTGTATATTTATGTTCATCTCTTTCTTTAGGTTAGGGAAGTTTTCTTCTATAATTTTGTTGAAGATATTTACTGGTCCTTTAAGTTGGGAATCGTCACTCTCTTTGATACCTATTATCCTTAGGTTCTGTCTTCTCATTGTGTCCTGGATTTCATGGATGTTTTGGGTTAGGAGCTTTTTGCATTTTGTATGTTCTTTTACTGTTGTGTCAATGTTGTCTATGGTATCTTCTGCTCCTGAGATTCTCTCTTCTATCTCTTGTATTCTGTTGGTTATAGTTGCATCTATGACTCCTGGTCTCTTTCCTAGGTTTCCAGGGTTGTCTCCCTTTGTGATTTCTTTATTGTTTCTATTTCTATTTTTAGCTCCTGGATAGTTTTGTGCATTTCCTTTGTCTGTTTGATTGTGTTTTCCTGTAATTCTTAAATGGATTTTTGTGTTTCCTCTTTAAGGGCTTCTAGCTGTTTACCTGTGTTCTCTTGTATTTCTTTAAGGGTGGTATTTATTTCTTTCTTAAAGTCTTCAATCTCATCATGAGAAATGATTTTAAATCTGAGTCCTGCTTTTCTGATGTGTTGGGGTATCCAGGGCTTGCTGTAGTGGGATAGCTGGGTTCTGATGATGCCAAGTAGCCTTGGTTTCTGTTCCTTATGTTCTTGCCCTTGCCTTTTGCCATCTTGTTAACTCTGATGTTGGCTGATCTTACTCTGTCTGGCTATTGCTTGTCCCTCCTGCAGGTCTCTGTATCAATACTCCTTGAAGACCAGTTCTCTCTGAGAGGTGTTTGGGTTTGGAGAGCTGTTGCACAGGTTCAGCTCTTGGGTGCAGACAGAAACCAGAAGGATCTTGTCCCCTGCTGTCCCTTGGTTTCTGTGTCCTGATGGTTCTGCAAGGGTCTCTCTTGATCCAGTTAGTTTAAACAGAAGTGGTGGTTTTGCCTATGCTTGAAGGTGTGTCAGCACTCCTGGGATACCAGCTCTCTCCTGGAGCCCTGTGGCCCAGGCTGAGGTCCCCAGGTCCCGGTGAGCAGTGGTGCTTGTCTTATCCCCACTCACGGCTTTTCCATGCTCCTGGGAGGGTAACTTTCTCCTGGCGCTGCTTGGCTATGGGACCCTGGTGGCCCAGGCAGAGGTCTCCCGCCACAGATGGAAACCGGAAGGTTCCTGTCCCTTACTTTTCTTCCTCAGTCTCTGTGTCCTGAGGTCCTGAGAGAGTAACTTTCTCCTGGTGCTACTTGGCTATGGGACCCTGGTGGCCCAGGCAGAGGTCTCCTGCCATAGATGAAAACCGGAAGGTTCCTATGCCTGACTTTACCTCAGTCCCTGTGTCCTGCAGGTTCCAGGCAGGTCCCTGTGAGCAGTGGTGCTCGTCTTAACCCCACTCACGGCTTTTCCACGCTTCTGGGAGGGTAGCCTTCTCCCGACGTTGCTTGGCTATGGAACCTTGGTGGCCCAGGAAGACCCCTTACCACTTTCAATATTCTTTCTTTGTGATGTGTACTTGGTGTTTTAATTATTATGTAATAGGAGGAATGTCTTTTCTTGTCTCATCTGTTTTATGTTCTGTAGGCTTCTTGTATGTTTATGGGCATCTCTGTCTTTAGTTTAGGGAAGTTTTCTTCTATAATTTTGTTGAAGTTATTTGCTGGCCCTTTGAGTTGGGGATCTTCACTCTCTTCTATACCTATTATTCTTAGGTTCAGTCTTTTTATTGTGTCCTGGATTACCTGAATGTTTTGAGTTAGGAACTTTTTACTTTTTGTATTTTTCTTGTCTGCCATGTTGATGTCTTCTATGGTATCTTCTACACCTGAGATTCTCTTCTATCTCTTATATCCTGTTGCTGATGCTTGAATCTATTACTCCTGCTCTCTTTCCTAGGTTTTCCATCTCCTGGTTGTCTCTTTTTGTGTTTTCTTTAATGTTTCTATTTCAATTTTTAGATTCTGAAGAGTTTTGTTCAATTTCTTCACCTGTTTGATTGTGTTCTCCTGTATTTCTTTAAGGGATTTATGTGTTTCCTCTTTAAGGGCTTCTACTTGTTTACTTGTGTTCTCCTGTATTTCTTTAAGGGAGTTATTTATGTCCTTCTTAAAGTCCTCTATCATCTTCATGACATGAAACTTTAGATCTGAATCTTGCCTTATAGGTGTGTTGGGATATCCAGGGCTTGCTGTGGTGGAAGACTGGTTTCTGATGTTGCCAAGTCATATTGGTTTCTGTTGCTTACATTCTTGTGCTTGTCTCTTGCCATCTGGTTATTTCTGGAGTTAACTGGCCTCTCTGTCTCTGACTGGAGCCTGTCATTTCTGTGAGCCTGTGAGCCTGAGATCCTGTAGTCCTGGATGTGTCAGTACCCCTGGGAAGTTGAGCTGCAACTGGGGTGTGGGCTGTCTGTGTTTGAATTGGGAGCAGAGGCTTTGCTCCAAGCACAGGTACAAACCAGAAGTTGCAAGAGTCTCTGGCTGGGTGGGGTATCTGTCTCCCTGTATCCCAGGGCACCTGGAATGGTGGTTATTGGGGGTCTCACGTGTGATCCTGTATGTGTCAGAATACCTCAGGTGTCGAGCTTCACCTAGGTTGTGGGCTGTGTGGGTTTAGGTCCAAGCAGAGGCTCTGCTCCAGGCACTGGTGCAAACTGGAACAATTGGTCCTAATTTAATACTTCCAGATTACAGCAATTGGTTCAAACAATACACAGGGTGGTTAGACTCCCTTTAATCATAATCTTGGCTCAGTATTCTATCTCCATGTCACTTATGTTCTGACATCTAGAAAGTAAGACAGTTGGCAGAAGATGGGATTTCAATCCATATAACTCTTCCATTGGCATACAATTCTTTAGTTATGGTAGGATAATATTTTGAAATATTACCTTGTTTTCCTTGGTCTTGGCCTCATTTATTCATCTTAAACACTTTTATTCATTGCTCTAGGAAAGATATAACCTGCCACTAGGCTAAATGAAAAAGATAAATGGAATCGATTCTTATTGAAAATGCCTGGTTTTCCAGGAGGAAGGAGCAAAAAAATATAAACAGTAGTCCCAAGGGTACACTTAATAAAGAAAGCCAGGACATCTAGTTTGTTCCAAACTAAACTAAGTCTCTTTGCACACAGGAAGGAACACTGTGGAGCAGGAGTAATTAGAGTCTGTCAGTTGGCAACATTTGGCTATTTGGTTAACTTAAGATAAAACAGGAGTGCACTTTTTTTTTCATTAGACCCTATTTTTTTATCTTTTGAGCTTCTGATCTTTGGATTTTGATTTTGTAATAAAATTTAAACTGTCCATGTGAAATTTCCTAATGAGCCTACTGAAACAAACTGACAATAGACAGAAACAGAACAATAGACACACAAAATATGTGTACACAAAACATGTGTACAAGACCATGCAAAAGAGGAAACGCACAGGAGAATCACATAGTTGAAGCTTAAATATACATCTTCCCAAAATGGATAGAAAGATGGGTAGGTGATCAGCTCTAGAGGCTTTTGAAAGTCTAATGTGATGGCCACCCATGGTTGCCAACTGAATTTAGAATCACCCAGGAGATATACTCTAGTCTTGCCTGTGAGGGTATTTCCAGAGAATAACTGAGGAGGAAAGATGTATGCTGACAAGGAGAAACATCAACCTATGAACTGGGATCTTGGCCTGGAAAACAAAATGAAACAGGAAAAATCAAGCTGAGTACTAGTATTCATCTCTCCTCTCTCTGTTACTGAATGGATTCAGTACAACCAGTGGCCAAATGTTCTTGCTGCCACGTTTTTCTCACCATGGTGGACTCTACCCTCAACCTGTAAACCAAATGGATCTTTCTTGTGTTGTTTTTGCTTTGGTTACATATTGGCATTAGAAGAAACAAATGGTCCAGTTTCCTGCTCAAGAAAATGTCCCTGTGGACTCTCGCAGACAGAGGTATCAATAACTTAAAGAGGAGGTAAGAGAAAGAACTGCCCCATGAAGAAAGGTCCTTTTACTATGCACATACAGTCTCTACTGTACACGTCCCATAAAAACAGATGGTTTGCTTAGCATAAGCAGGTGGATGGACATGGTTCACTCTTCTTTTCTCTGAGTCTTCTCTGGATGATGAGTTTTTAGGGAAAGATTCTAATGTACTCATTCTGCTTTTAGAAGAACTTTGTTTAGTCTTATCTGGAAACTTCAGAGAAAGCTTCTTTTGGGGGAGGGGAGGGGAGAAGGTTGCAGTTTCTATGGCCTCCTAATTTATCCTATGTCAGTCAAAATGGTAAACAAGTCTAAGAGCATGGAAACACTTTAAATTGTTTTTTGAGCTCCAACAATTTCGTTCAGTTCAGGGATTCCCCCCGTCCTAAAGACTATATTTTCTTTGCTTATTACTTGGTTCCTGGCAGAAGGTCCTATAATAAAAAAGCAGATTGAAAAGAAAATTAGATATTTATTTGATTTTTTAACACACAAACCTTCATAAGGAAGTGAAAATCTGAATGTTTGTTGAATGCTAGGTCTGATGTGCAAGTAGACAGTCATGAAAGGTAATCAATGGATGGGCATGTTCTGTGAGAGAATACCCTCTCCTGGCATGTGTGTTTTCAGAGCTATTGCATGGCTTTTCTGGGGAGATGGATAGAAATGTAAAGTCACCCCAAGCTAGGGCATAGACATGCCAAAGAGATGAGGCCAAGTCCAGCTTCATGAACTAATAAAATTGTTACTGGAGTATTTAGTTAAAAGCATGGGCTCTGGCAGCCCTAATAAGGTAGACTCAGACCTCTTTTGCCAGTATGCCTATTAAAGAGATGAGTAATGATGAAGAAAAAAATCAGAGAAAGATTTGTTCAACCTGGCCACACTGGAAAAGAGGAAAGGGTCCAGTGACCTAGCCTGTCTTTGGAACACTGTTATGGGCTTTAGGTTTAGAGAAAGGATTGGGGCATACCAGTCCTGGCAACATGGACAGGTTGTTCACTGTTTCAGCCTTGTTGATAAAGGGACAAAGTGACTCTCAGATGATCGCTCCTGTTTAGGATGAGACCTCACCATCAATGGATAGTTACATCTGCAGTAGAATAGGCTGCTGTGCCTGCAGACAGGAGCCTAGCATGGCTGCCCTCTGAGAGGCTCTACCAGCAGCTGACTGAGACAGATGCAGATACTCACAGCCAAGTATTGGACGAAGGTTGGGGACTCCTATGAAAGAGTTAGGGGAAGGACTGAAAGAACTGAAGGGGATGGCAACTCCATAGGAAGACCAACAGTGACAACTAACTTGGACCCCTGGGAGCTCCCAGAGACTGAGCCACCAACCAAAGAGCATACACAGGTTGGCCCAGGGCCCCCAGCACATATGTAGCACAGGGCTGCCTTGTCTGGCCTCAGTGGGAGAGGATATGCCTAATCTTGTAGAGACTTGATGCCCTAGGATGGGGGAGACATCTGGGGAGGTCCCTCTCTGAGGTGAAAGGGGGGAGGGGAAGAACTCTTCAAAGGGGGTGGGTACAGCATTTGGGTTGTAACTAAATTAAATAATTAATTTTTTAAAAGGTTCTGCTCCTACTGAAGTCCAAGATGACATGTAGGACAATGACTTATCTCCATCCCTTCAGCCTTGAAGGGGATGAGACAGGCAAGACAGACACTCCTTGAGTGATTCACATGCTGACCTGCAGAGGTAAGCATCTCACAGATACAGAATGAAGGCAAAAATATCAAGCTTTCATTCTGTATTTCTTAGCTATGGTATACAGCACCAAGTGAAAAACTGGAGGTTTTTTTTTGTTGTAGTTGTTGAAAAGGCAGCTTCTAAATGCTCTTCCAATCCCTGACTTTTGTCTGAACATTCCTCAGTCTTGAGGGAACTAGGGTGTCAGACAATCTAGCTTTTAAGTTTTCTGGCCTAGTGATAACTAGACACTGGGGAAAGGAAAGGTTGTTGGGATAGATGAAGCACAAGGTGCAGAAGCCTAACTACAGAGGCAGGATACAGCAAGGATCAAAGTCAGAAGGCTCTTAATTAAAATAAACAGTATAGAAAGTCTTTCCTATTAATAGCTTTGCATGAGGACTAACAATAAGGAAGTCCAGTGGAAGGTATTTAGTGCCAAGTAACCATGCATAAGGACTCTCTTTTCATGGCTGAAGGACTTACACAATCTACTCTGGTTTTGTTGTGTTTGAGACAGTATCTTGGCATCTAACATAGATTGCCTGCAAAGTTACAATCATCCTTCTTCAGCCTCACAAGTTCTGGGATTACAGGTCTAACCTGTCATTCTCAGAATGACTTCATTTTGATTCTGACAGTGTCTGCCCTTGTCTCTCAACAATTTCCTCTAAAGATATCACTGGTTAACCATCCCATTATTTGGCGTCAATGGTCTCTCCTTTCTGATATGAGGTAAGTCCTTGTTGATATAATCTCACATATGAAAAGAGGTGTAAAACATAGCAAAAAGTTAGTGTCAATAAAATCCATATTTTTTTTTTGGCAAGTCCAAGCAACTAAGAAGTATAGAAAGAGTAGATCTCTTAGACTGTGCTTACCTGGAGTCCATTGTAAACTTTATATTTATCTGTCCTGTGGATGATATTCTAGAATTTTCAAAATGCCACTCAGATTATTTGCTATAAACTGTGATTCTGCAGCTGTGCTTTAACAGACAACAACTGCAATTTACAAGGGAAATAATGACGTGAAGCCAATGAGAGCAAAAAGCTAAAGAATTAGTTTTCAGAGGGTTTCATTGTAAATAGATTAGAAAACAGTCAGAAATGTGCCTGACAAAAGACTTAGAAATAGCCATTGTGAACAAACTTTAGCAATCAGCAAAACAGTTTTATTGTTTCTTTCAAATGTAGTATAGTGGGATGATAATTATGATTGACAGCCATAAACCAAGATCATCAAGTTGTCTTCCCAGAAGTTCTTTACAATTTTTGTTTCAGTTTAATAAGTGAAATAATCTATTAAGAAGTCTATCTTTATATATAAATAAACACAAACCTTTCTGACTAAAGTACAATTATAGGTAGTTTTTTAGGTGAGCAATGTCCACTATCTTCAACAATTAGACAGATACTATTTGAAGTGCAAATGTTTAGATTCATGTAATCATCTTTGTTTAATGATGATTGTCCTTATACAGTTGAAGACACGTGACCACAAGCCTAGGAAAGGTTAACCAACTAGCACTTTTAGTTTGGAGGACATTGGCTTGGAACAGTGTCATCCTAAGCTTTGGAGTTTACAGGCTTATGTATTTACAAACAAGGAAGTACTGCTTCCATTTTTGGTGCAAACATTAAGCTTTGTCTTGGCATTATGGTTGGGCTATCCAACCAACAAAAATGAAAATCTCAGACCTCTCACAACTTTGGGAAACCATGCCTAGTGCATGCCTAGTTCCTGCCACAAACATGATGTGCAAGTGCGTCTCACATGTTCTGTGGCAAGGTGGTTGATTGCTCAAGGCAAGCAAAGGTAGACTACATTTTAAACAGCAGAAGCTCCCAAAGGGTAGGAGCACTGATAACAAGTAGCATAAACAGCGCCAACTAAATGAGCTGTTTTCGTACTTTCTTGATGGAAAGAGAGGTATAAGGAAAAACACACAGCAGCCTTACATGCATTCAGCTCTGAAAACTTTTGCATAGTATTTGATGAAGTTCTGATATGCAGCTTTAAACACTTCTAGTCAAACACACTTGTGTTAAAAGCATTAAAGTCCCATCAAAATAATTGTTTGTAAAGTAGTTATTTAAATGATTTCACACACCCATTCTTGAATGAAGCTTAAGCTTAAGACTCAGTTTCCCAAATAGTCAAAGACTCTGGAAAGAACCAGAAAAAAACAAGTAATAATATTTATAAAACACAAACTCTTGTCCTATAAGCTAATCTTTGCAAAGCTTGCTAATAGCAGAACATTTTTAAAAGAAAACCTGTTGCCTTGGAGACAGAGGATCACGTTCCAGATTTGTAGCCATGTGTTAAAATTTGAACTTAGAAAATACTTTAGATAATTTACATTTGGAAACACCTTTCACAAAAATTTGAATCTAATAAAAATCATTTTAATAAAGCAAAATGCATCGTTCTCATAGCTATTCTTGCTATGACAGCTTAAATCCCTTCATACTTTCTACAGTACAATTGTACATGGTAATTAGAATTTTAACTGTAATTATCTTACCAAACACACAAGAAACTCATCTAAAACATCTCTGTACATTAGCAAAGTATGAAAGCTACATTTCTTACTCATCTTGGATAATATACTTAGATTCTTGACTTATAGATATTTCTCTGTCTTTTTAAGAAAATTTACTTCTGGTTTTCTCATTTACCCCTCTAAATCTGTCACAGCCACCATGTCATTCCTGAAGTTAAAACCTTCAGGAATTGGAATTACAAAAACAAAGTTAATATATGTTAAATGGAAATGGGTAAGAACAATTTATGCTTTTTTTAACTAAGAAACACTGGTCTTGAAATAACATAAAGTTTGAGGGGAGTTTCGGTCAGCCTGCTTTTTACATTCATAACATTCCTTCAGCTCGAGTACAGCTGAGGCTCCATTTTCTCTTGGTCTTAGAGATCATTCTGTGTCTTCTTTACCAATCATAGGACTTCATGGAACATTTTTTGCTTATTAAAATGTGGGTTTTTTTATTATCAGGTTGTTGTGGATAGTTAGATATCTATGTTTAAAAAGCTTGGAATATGTGAATTGACCTAAAGTGCTGACTTTCAAGCTCTAAGTTTTAATAATTCATTTTGTCTGTATGATGCAAAATGAAAACAATTATGTCTCTATTTGGCCAGTGCTTCACTGAAACAACTGTTGCCTTTAGTTCCCTTCTTTCCTTTATGCTTTCCATATGTGTGTATAGCCTGTGAGCATGTATGTGTGTGTGTGTGTGTACATTCTTGTTGAGGCCTAAGACCAACAGTGTCTTCCTCAATCACTTTCTACATCATGTATTAAGTAGGGTCTCTTCAGGAACCTGAACCTAATCCATTTGGTAACTCTAGCTAACTAGCTTTTTTCACGGATCCCCTGTACCTAACTCTTGTGAACTGGAGTCACAGTAGAGACAATAGACCAGCCCAGCTTTTTACAAGGGTTCTGGGGATCCTTATACTGATTTTCTTGTGTGGCAAGTGTTTAATCCACTTAGCCATCTTTGAAAGCCTTATTTTGTATTTACTTATTTAGATTGAGGTTTGTTATATAGTCCAAACTAGTCTTAAAGCTATGATTCTCTTGCCTCAATTTCCCTAGTGCTAGATGTATAGGTGTATTCTCAGCAAGTAATGTTGACGTCTTGACACAAATACATAGTCTTCAAAAAGTGTCAATTAAGATTATATGTTTACCTAAAGCCACATATTAATCCTATAAGGTAAAACATACACAGCAGGGATTATACATTAGAAGACACCACTCTCCTCCTTCAGCATGATTAAATATTCAATATGGCTACTAGCATATAAATGGCTCACTTAATCTGGCTATGGATGCTGAAAGGATCAGGAAGCAAGTGATAGAGCAGAGGACCACTTGACTGGAGCAAGACATCAGAATCAATGCTAACAAAACAGAGAAGAACCAACAGGAAACTAGCTCTGGAATTTCGTCTTGATTTGATTCATTTTAAGACTTCAGAAAAATAAACTTCATTACCTAAAATTTTTAAAAAGCCTATTGTTTGAGACTTTGAATTTCAAGCATTAAAGATTTCCAGAATGTTGCAAAAAAGGTGAAAGCTACCAGGGTACACTGTTTTTAAAGCCAACGACACAATCATATCTCACATTCTTATTCTAATGTTCATATCGTGTAGGTGTATATTTTTCTCAACCTGCTTTTATAAGGGTTTAACCACCCCTCTAGCCCACCACCCACCAGAGATACTAGAAAAGAAAGGTTATTAGGATAGGGGAAATGGACCTGTTTAGAAATAGTTCTTTGGGGGCAATTCCAATCTTCAGTGTTCTCAGTCCAGACCACTAGCAAACACCAAACATGAATCAGCAGCTGCAGACCAGTCCACTGGGCAAATACCATACACAAATCAACAGCTCCTGTCCAGTCTACTTGGCAGACACCACACACGAATCAGCAAGAACAGTTCAATCCAGAGGAAACCACAAGGCTCTCCAACCAGCCCGAGTCCAAGGACATGGCAAGAAGCCACAGAAACCTCATGAGAGAGTTTCTCTCTATGATGAACTTCACCACAAACAAAGCTCAGCAACACAATGTAAGGTGAAGCAATATATGGGTAGCATCAGTGAAGATAGCAAGCAAGGTGGAGCAAAGTGAACTAATACTCGAGTTCCCACTATCTGTGGAATCATATTCATATTCTTTTTAAACATCACACATCCTTTCACGTGTCTGCTATAGTAAAACATCCTTTCACCTGTGTCTGCTTCAGGAAAATATTCTTTCACATGTCTGCTTTAGCAAAACATCATTTGACATAAATGACTTTCCAAAGAAACCAGAAGTTTCTACTTCAATATTCTATGATGCTTTAGATACCAGTTAATCTTATATCTTTATTTCCTTATCCTCCATGGTAAAGGAGGGCTCTGACTCACACATGAATAACACAGTTGGGTTCAGTATCTGATGACTGAACCAAACATAGATTTCTACTGAGAAAAAATATGTGTCAATACTGAACATAAGCAGATTTTTTCTTGTCATTCCCTAAACAATTCAGTGTAACAAATATTTACATAGCAATTTTTTAATTGAACTAGGTATTTGGAGTCATCTAGGAAGCAGATAAAGCATCCAAGAATATGCGAAATAAAAATATTAGGTCATTTAATATTAAAAGGGTTATGCAACCAAAGACATTGTTATCCACATGGGTCCTGCAACTAACCACTCAGATATCAATGTACAACTGCATTTGTTGTGGAAGATGCTTCTATTGCCACCTGAAAGGGTGATTGGATATCCAAATTTCAATACAATGCATGAAAAAGCATCTCTTTCTAACCATACTGTGAATGATATAATGGGTGCCTTTGAATCTAGCCATTCTTTTTTTTTTTTTTTAATTTATTCTTCTCTCATACAATACATCGCAATGCCAGTTTCTCTTCCTTACACTCCTTCCAACTTCCTTCTCCCTTTTAACCCAGATCCATTGTTCCTACATTTCCCTTCAGAAAAGAGCAGACCTCCCAGAAATATGAGCTAAACAAGATACAATAAGACTAGGTGCCAACCCTCATATCAGGGCTGGGCAAAACAACCCAGTAGGAGGCAAGGGGTTCGACAGCAGGCAAAAGAGTTAGAGACACCTTAATTCCCACTGTTAGGAGTCCCACAAAAACATCAAACTAACAAACATAACACTCTGTAAAGAACCTAGCACAGACTGATGCTGGCTTTGATTGCTGCTTCAGTCTTTCTGAGGCCCTATAAACATTGCTTAGTTGATTCTATAGCCCATGTTCTCCTGTTGTTCTCAACGCCTCTGGTTTCTGTACTTCTTCCTACTCCTATTTTGCAGGGTTTTCCTGAGTTCCAAGGGGAGGGACCCAATGGAGATGTCAAATTTGGGCTCTCTTACCACATAATGTTTGGCTCTGAGTCTCTGTATCTGCTCCCATAAGCTGCCAGAGGAAGCCACTCTGATGATGATTGGGCTAGGCACAGATCTATAAGTATAGCATAATATCATTAGGAATCATTTCATTGATTTTTTTTCTAAGTATCTGGGCTTTCTGACTTCTAGCTTCTAGTCATCCAGGCAGTGTCAAGGATAGGCTTCTTCTTGAGGTGTGAGTCTCAAATTAGTCCAGTCTTTGGTTGATCTACTAGTTCTATACCTCCATTGCCCCAGATCATCTTGCAGGCAGGATAGATTGTAGGTCGAAGATTTTGTGGTTGGGTTGGTATCTCAGACTCACCACTGGAAGTTGCATGGTTATAGAAGATGTCCTATACTAGGCTCCATACTAGGAGTACTTGATAGAGTTACCTCTTGAATTCTGGGAGTTTCTACTACACTAGGTTTCCATATCACCCCCCAAATGTCATTCAATTCCTGTAGTCTTTCCCCATACGCTTTTACTCCTTCCCTTCTACCACCCCCACCTAATCCCTCCTGTTCCCATTCCCACCCACCCGCAGTCCACCTGCAAAATCTATTCTATTTCCCTTACCCAAGGATATTCATGTGTCCCCTCTTGAGATTTTCTTGTTACTTAGCCTTTCTGAGTCTGCGGATTGTAGCATGATTACCATTTACTTAACAACTAGTATCCACTTATAAGTGAGTACATACCATGTTTATCCTCCTGGGTCTGAATTACCTCACTTGGGATAATTTTTTTTTCTAGTTTCATTTATTTGCCTGCACGTTTCATGATGTTATTTTTTTAACAACAGAGTAATATTCCATTGTGTGAATGTACAACATTTTCTTCATTATTCAGTTGAGGGACATTTAGGTTGTGTCCAGTTTCTGCCTATTATGAATAAAGCTGCTTTGAACATAGTTGAGCAAGTAGCTTTGCAGTGGGGTGCAGTGTTCTTTGGGTATATGCCCAAGAGTGGTACAGCTGGGTCTAGAGGTAGACTGATTCCCAGTTCTCTGAGAAACTGCCATATTGATTTCCATAGTACCTATACAAGATTGCACTCCCACCAACAATGAAATAGTGTTCGCCTTGTTTCACATTATTTGCAGCATGAGCTGTCACTTGTTTTATTGGTCTTAGTCATTCTGACAGGTGTAAGATAGAATCTCAAAGTAGTTTTGATTTGCATTTTCCTGATGGCTAAGGATGTTGAACATTTCTTTAAGTGTTTCTCAACCATTTGAGATCCCTCTATTGAGAATTCTGTTTGGATCTATACCCCATTTTTAACTGGATTATTTGGATTGTTGATATTTAGTTTCTTGGGTTCTTTATATATTTTGGCTATTAGCCCTTTGTTGGATATAGTTGTACAGTTGGTAAAAAATGTTTCCCATTTTGTAGGCTGCCTAAATGTCCTGTTGATGGTGTCCTTTGCCTTGTAGAAGATTTTCAGTTTCATGAAGTCACATTTATTTTTTGTTGATCTTAGTGCCTATGCTATTGTTGTTCTGTTCAGGAAATTTCTACTGTGCCAATGAGTTTAAGGCTATTCCCCATTTTCTCTTCTATTATGTTTCAATGTATCTGGTTTTATGTTGAGGTCTTTGATACACTGGGACTTGAGTTTCGTGCAGGGTGATAAGTATGGATCTATTTGCATTCTTTTACATACACACATCCATTTAGAGCAACATCATTTTTTGGAGATGCTTTCTTTCTTATTCTATTGTGTCTTTCTGGCTTCTTTATCAAAAAATCAGGCTGGGGAACGTGCTTTCAGACTAACATGCAAAAGACTAAACAGGATTTTAAATATCAAAGGAGACATCAGTTTAACAGAAAAGAGAGGAAATTTTCAGGACGTCAAAGTGAATATCTAGTAGATTTAGAAAAAAAAAAAAAACCTATACAATAAACATTGCCATATAAACTCTAAGGATCCTATAGCCTTTGACCACCAGTGTGAACATTAGAAAATATTTCTAAGGAGTCTGTTTCTGAGCCTAGAAGCACACATTTCTCTAGGAAAGATTCAGAAAACTCTTTTTGTAAAGTCCAAGTTCATAAATATTCTAGATGTTGTGGTCCTGTTTTCTCTTTTCCAACCACACAAACTTCCCTACTTTAGCAACAACACAGCTATGAACTATGTAATTGAGTGGATATAGCTTTGTTCCTATAAAATATCATTTGCAAGAGCCACACTGCAAAGCAGATAAAGTGCACTATGATACCCCCGTACTATAGACCATTATTTTATATTTTATATCAATATCCTGCTTATCACAAACTGTAGAGAAAAGATAGTATACCCAAAGTGGTCTTTTATCTTTTATAATGTTCTAATGTAATTTCTTTAAAATTAGGTGTTTTACTTTAGGATTTCTAGTTTTGTGATAAAATACCAGGACCAAAACCAACTTGGGGTTGGGGGGGGGGGGTTGTCTTTTGTTTTTTTTTTTTTTTTTTTTTATGATCCCAGCCAGTTCTGAGGCTGAGGCAGGTTTATTTTTTCCCTGTCCACTTTTATACCATTTTCATTACATGTAAGAAATAAGGCCAAGTGGTACAATAAAGACAAATAGGGAACAAGCAAGGCAATAAACAAAGTCCCATTATCACTCCCATGATCACTGTTTCTAAGAGCTTATCAGGATGACCAAAATATCTGAGCCTACTTCCCTGTCCTAGCCTAAAGTCATATTCATGCCTGAAGCCTACTTCTTTGTTCTAGACTAAAATTAGATTCCTGCCTGAACTTGCTTCCCAGTCATGGTCCAAGGTCAAATCCCTGCCTGAAGCCCACTTCCTTGCCCTGGCCCAATGTCAAATTCCTGCCGAGCAGCCCCCAAAGCTCGCCATACCTTCCCCTCTTTTATCTCATAAATAAGACTGCATCTGCCTTAGGTTGTTCTGACAAGAATGCCTTCCTTACATGTTACAGACAAGTTGTTCGTGCTCTAGTAAATAACCTCCCACTCCTGAAGTAGAAATTTCTGGTTTCTTTAGAGACTCAGGTGTGTCATGTTTTTCTGCAAATTGTCCTATGAGAGGATGTTTTTGCTGAAGCAGACACATAATGGGATGTTTAACTGAGAACAAACATGGTATTTTTCTGGAAGCTACCTGGAAAAAGAATATGTGATGTTTTGCTAGAGCAGATGCTTGAGAGAACATGTGACATTTGGAAAGCATATAAATATAACACAATAGACAGTGGACAATGCTGGGTAGCATTGGTTCACCTTGCCACTATTTGCTGATCATCATTTGTTGTGACTTCTTAGAGAAAAGTGCACCAAAGAACTTCTGGTGCTTCTTGCCATTTCCAAGGGCTCGGGATGCTTGTCAGAACCTCGCAGGTTTTTTTGTCTTTTGGGTTTGTTTGTTTGTTTGTTTTGTTTTTTTTTTTTTTTGATTGAACTGCTGATATCCTAACAACACAGATTGGATTTGCCCCAAAGAACTATTTCTAAACTTGTCTACATCCCCTTTGCCCTATTAACTTTTTCTTTCCTCTACCTCTAGTGTGTGGTGGACTACAGGGACTTAAAACATTTAAGTACACTTATTAAAGTAGGTTTTGAATAATATAAGCCTACATACTCCTAGTCAAACAACCACTTACCAAAACAACCCAGAATTAAACTCAGTGGCTGCACAAACAAAAAGGCATAAAAATAGGAGGGGACTTCCTGGAAGAAGGGTTTAAGTGGAAGAAGGGGAGGCATGAGAGAAGGTAATGGACATGAAAATGGCTAAAATTCACATATATGAAATGACGAAAGAATAAAATATAAATAAATTGATGTAGGCATGTGTTTGTAGAAGCCACCTTTGCCAATATTTGTAAAGGAACTTCTTGTAAGAAAAATGATGGAGGGAAAATACCCATCAGGCCCAACCCTTTCCTATTTGTGAACTCTGCTCTTCACCATGAAGCTTTTCATGTCTGTGTTTTACTGAATCTTTGGTCAAGCCTCTGTCACAAGCAAAATTCTAAATAATCAGCTAAGTTTTTATGCAATATTTACCACATAGATGATTCTACCACTGAAATCATTTACATTATCTATGTTGTACTATGACTATAATATAAACCCTTTGCAAATTTATTATAAATATCTCTGTGGATTCCAGAAAAGATGAATGTTTTAAAAATAATTCTTAAAACTATCACTATTATATATATTTAAAAGAATGATACTTCACAATTCTGTACAACTTCAAATGCAAAATATTCTTGTTTTAAATTGTTCCTTATTACAATGCTGTGAGGTAGCATTATAACCAAGGAGATTATTATTGTCTTGGTTTTCTAAATGTAATAACCTAGTGTAAAAGTCTGTAGGCCTCCTATAGCTAGTAAAACTCTTCAGTATAGTCTTTCCTTGACCACAACTCTCTCTTTAGTATATGTGATAATATTAGGGTTATTTATTTGTTTGTTTGTTTGTTTATTTATTTATTTATTTATTTATTTTCTTCATCTTTGTTAGACTCTCAGCTCTGAGTTGCTTTTCTGATGTTATTTTCCCTATTCATGGCTAACCTTGTCAACTTGATTGGCTTTAGGGGCACCTAAAAGATCAGTAAGGTACATTTCTCTTTGTATTTATAAGGGTAATTCCTGGGAAGATTAATGTGGGCATGTGGTTTCCCTTAATGTGAATGGAACCACCCCAGAGGCTAGGAATCTAACAAAATCAAGGCAGAAGGAAGAATCCTGTAATCAGGAATTGTCTCTGCTCCATGGTTACCATGATGTGACTTATTCTATCCCATTGTACCCTCCCCACAATGATGGATCAAAGCATATACAATCATAAACTAAAACAAATCTTTCTGAAGTTTCCACTCTCAAGTTATTTGTCACAGTGACAACAACTGACTAACACACTCCTTCACACCCAACTTTTTCATCACCTTGAAGAGACTAATAATGACTTGTCTCTTATATGACAGGCTCAGTGAAGTCAGAGGATGAAGCTGTGCTGATACATTCAAAGGGACAATTCTACCATTAACCAGACAACATGGAATGGCTTGAGAACAATGTCTTTGTGGCAGATTTGGAACAACTTTTCTAGATACTTCTCTGATACAGCTGTGTTGCATGCTGCATTTAGTTGGCATGGCTGAAATGATGACCTGTGGATGCATGGGCACAATCCCTGTAAGTGGCTTGCAGTGTGAATGTGTGAGGAGACCCAGAGGACTTCCTTGAATGCACCAATGGGAACTGAATTCATGAACATGTCTACAGAGATGTACAGATATTAAGCTGGAGTTATTATTCCCTTGAAGAATAATATGAGAGTTTAGCCTTCCAAACTGGTATCATAAAAAGGTCTTGGCATGCTTCCTATGGTCTCCTCCAGTTCTCAAGCTCAATGAATAGCTCCCACCTCTGCCATGTTGGGACAATCCAGTCCTGACTTCTCATACTCATCCATCTTCTTTAGTTGTTGGAAGGAGCCTGGATCATTCATTTTCATGAAAACATTTCAATTTCATGATTTCTGGGTCTCCAGTGTTGGGCTTCCTGACAAAGTACATTTTAGGTTCTCTAATGGCTAAAAAGAAAATAACGTAAATTTTAAACAACTTGATTAGACAGGTGGTTTCTGTATCCCATGGGCAAGTACCAATCCCTGACATTATTAATGATATTCTGTTATGCTTGCAGACAGGAGCCTAGCATAAGTGTCCTCTGAGAGGCTCTACCCAGCAGGGGACTGAAAAGGTACAGATACCCACAGCCAAATATTGTGCAGAGGTCAGGGACTCTTATGGAACAATTAGGGGAAGGATTGAAGTATCCAGTGGAGATGAGAACCCCACAGGAAGACCAATAGAGTCAACTAACATGGGAGCTCTCAAAGACAAAGCCACCAACTAAAGAACAACACTGGCTGGAATGAGGGCCACTGGCACATTTGCAGCAGACATGCAGCTCAATCTGTATGGCTGCCTTGTCTGGCCTCAATGGGAGAGGATGTGCTTAATCTGGCAGAGATCTGATATGCTTAAAGGAGAAGGAGGGGGTGCGATAGGGATTCTGTGGGGCAGGGGTACCAGGAGGAAGAGCAGTGTTTGGAATGTAAATAAATAAATAAATTTAAATAACTTGATTAGACAGGTGGTTTCTGAATATGAAATCAGACAATTTCTATTCCAAGAGTCTAAAATATTTAGTGTACAGAAGCTATGTGGATATTTCAAGGTTTCTTCAGTCATCCTTCCATTTTCTTCTTTGTCATAGATGTCTCCTCGCCCTCTTCATTCTTCTCTTCCTCCCCCTCTTCCTCCTTACTTTCTCTTCCTCCTCCACCACCACTACCACAACTAAAAGCAGTGAGCATCTCTATCGCAAGCATCCTCTAAGCAAAGTAACTCCTATTTTCATATCACATTCACTGGTCAAAATTCTGGATCCAGCTCAGAATCACACACCGAAGTTCCCTTCCCTGCCTTATTATTCTTTTATTCTTTTCTTTCTGTTAGACTCTCAGCTCTGAGTTGCTCCTCTGATATTATTTTACCTATCCGTGACTAAACTTGTCAACTTGATTGGCCTTAGAGGCAACTAAGAGATTAGTAAAGGAGTGGTGGCGCACGCCTTTAATCCCAGCACTTGGGAGGCAGAGGCAGGTGGATTTCTGAGTTCGAGGCCAGCCTGGTCTACAGAGTGAGTTCCAGGACAGCCAGGGCTACACAGAGAAACCCTGTCTCAAAAAACCAAAAAAAAAAAAAAAAAAAGAGAGAGAGAGAGAGATTAGTAAAGTATACTTCTACCTATATTTATACCTACGAGGGGGTTTTCAGGGGGCCATTAATTTGAGCACATGGTTTTCCTGAATGTGAGTGGATCCATCCCATAGACTGAGGGTCTAAACAAAACCAATGTCTCCATTAGACATGGAGCACTGCTCTCCAGCCATTTTCCAAGTAGCTGAGCTGCAAAACCATGGAAGCTGAGTGCGCTTATTGTTGTTTGTGGCCTTGTGTCCAGGTCACTACAGGTCAAGGCTAGGTGATACACATTCACATTTACATTTGTGTTACCATACTATAAAGTCACCTCTCAGTATCTCTAGGGTGGTATATATCTGGGGACCCTCCAACCCTTTCCATCTAGGTACCAAATACTAACTTCCTTGGCAGCAAGAACTTAGCTTCCTTGAGACACTGAACTATGTGACACACTACCCTCCATCACCAATCCTTCATCAACCCTTCTCACTGCTGCTGGAGCCTGACACCCCGGGTAAGGCCATGTCTTATGTGCATTCGCTCCTCTGTGTCATCAGTTACTTCCTGTTATGTTGCTGTGGAATGAATACTTGTCCAGTAAAATGTGTCCACTCAAAACCTTAGGATGTGAAACTGTTTCTAATCGAGTCTTTGTCTAGTTATGTATTGATGATCCTGGATTATGGAGGTCTCTATGTGCAATGACATGTTTCTTTGTAAGAATCAGAAAAGGATACACCACAGGGCAGACAGCATGTAAAGACAGAGGCAGAGCCTGGAGTGCTACATCTCTGAGCTGAAGAACATCACAGTGGCTGACACACACTAGGAACAGAGAAAAGATTTGATCACTTTTCTTTCACTGGCTCCCAAAGAAACAAACCTTGTCCACACCTTGATTCTGGCTTCCAGAACTGTCCAAACTTTATTTCTGTTAAATTAAATGACTTAATTTGGTGGAACTTGGTATAGAAGCCTGAGAAAAAGAGTTTGGTGCCAGTATTTGATCTTAGGCATATCTTTTAGGAGTCCATAATTAACTACCTCTTCATCTAGCTTAAATTGCGGAGTCCCACACTAGATTGTTGCGACATATGAGCATGCCTTGCAGCATCTAGACTCAGTCTCTGCTAGGCTGGCTTCTTCATAGTGCCTTCCTAATTTTGAGCTTTAGGGCTCTGTGGCTCCATCCCTTTACCTTGTTGCAGACACCTGCCTTGCATTTCTTTGATTAAGGGTTATATTTGAGCATTAGAAGATGAAGACAATTCTTCAACATATCAATGTAAATTAATTCTGACCCTGAAGAGTTAATGTGTCTTTATCTTTCCCGGCACCAGTGTTGTGATTGTGATGGGATGGTTGCAGTTCCAGAAACCATACCAGGCCAAACAGTTCCACGTGGGATTTATTGACCGGGGGAGGTAGCAGCAAAAGGAAAAGGGGGAGAGAGAGAGGGTGCAGAGGGGGTCTTCCATTTATATATGGAGAATGACATAGCCACAGGTAAAGGTGGGAGGTGGGCCAAGTGGATTCTGGGAATATGGTGGCTGTTGCCTTGGCAACAGGTGGGCAAGTCGGGCTGTCGCCTGGGTATGATGTCACCAGTTTGGGGGTCCTGATGCCAACAAAAACCACCAGGAATGTATTCTTAGATAAAACAGAAGGTGTCAAATTCATCCCTACTTCCTGATGTAAGTAAAATACATATAGTGTTCTTGGCAGGAAAAGATAGGAATTCTCTTTAAAAATGGTTATCTGTCTCATTTTCAATATAGTGACTTTTCATTTGATCTAGGTAAATATGACACTCTAAAACAATAAGTTTACTGGGACTTACGTACTGGCCAGAGGAGAGTTCTTGAGGGAGAAAGAACTTTATCAGGAAAAAGAGATAGTTAGATTGCAACTCTAGGGTACTAGGATTGCAGAGAATGCCTGAGGCCCTGGGAGCCACTCTCAGAAGCACAAAGACAGAGCCTCACTGGGATAGACATCTGGGGCTCCTGGGAGTTTTCTGGCACATTCAGAAGCAAGGAAGAAACAGTGACTGTCCCAACAGGATACAGCACAGGGAGAGTCATAAACAAAGCATGCTTATCACAGGGAGATCTTAGGTTTACATTATGACCTCTCACAATACAGCCCTTAATTAAAGTGCTCTCCAAGAGGGAGATGATTTAAAGGCCATGCTGAAAGCCTTGGGAGGGGAGGAACACAAAAGATCACTCTTATCTCATTTAGTTTTTAACAACAGAATATTTTAAGAAAGCATTGAGCTTTAGCAGACATACAGAAAAAGCAGCACTAAATGCACTTCCAGAAGTTTATTTGTGAGATTGCATCTGTTTTTCTTTACATGTCTGGTGATAGGACTTTCTTCAGGTAAACCACCCTGGAATGCCAGAGTGCAGCCGAGCTTCTTGGCCCCCTTTGTTATGTAGCCTTGAACTACATTGGGGTATTTTATTGCACATTTGCTGCTTTCAATTTCCCCAGATTGTTTAACAAGTCATGCTTCTGAGACATAAAAGACAGACCAGAAACCTGAGGCCACACTCTTCAGCTCCAGATCCAACACTGCGTTACAGTCTGACAGCCTTTGACAATTTGGCATGCACTTTTAAAGCTATCAGACTATGCCACAACCAGGGCAGAGAAAACTCAAAGTCTGTGTGATTACAAAAATGTGTAACATAGTGTGTGTTTGTGTGTGTGTGTGTGTGTGTGTGTGTGTGAGAGAGAGAGAGAGAGAGAGAGAGAGAGAGAAAGAGAGAGAGAGAGAGAGAGAGACTGTGACTCACTGGCAACTATTATTTGGGATTAATAGTTATTAGTGAACATAGAACGCATGCTTCACTAAGGAGTTAACTCACTAACATGAACCACCTTTTTACTCTGTACAAAAAAAAGTCTGTGGTGCACAGCACACATCAGCTGTCTGACCACTTTGTTCCAGAGTTCAGTGCTAAAGAAAATTTATACTGTGATCGTCAGGGTAATAATTTCGCACGTAGTACTGTTCCTTTGGAGAGAGAGAGAGAGAGAGAGAGAGAGAGAGAGAGAGAGAGAGAGAGAGAGGGGAAATGAGTGAAGAACATTTTTCTGTGCTTGCATTCCATTTAATACTACAGGAGGGATAACAACACCAAAGCTTAGAATCTGTAGTATTACCTGCAGTGTTTTGACAATGCTGGTTTCGGCCTGTGGAAAAATTACAGTAAAGGCCTGAATGTGTGATGTTCCATCAACCAGAAGTTTATTTATTTATTTATTTTTACTAGCGATTTTGAGTTTTCCTAATGTGGTCAAAATTGCTATTTGTGATTATGGCTGGTTAGTAAGATATATTCTGTATTCTCAAACAAAGGTTTACATTTTGACAGCAAACTTTATTATCTATTACTATACCTTAGTGCTTTTAAAACCAAGCAATCTACACTTATAATACATTATAAACTCAGCATTTTCATATAACATAGCACTGTAAGTATATTAAAATGTTTTGATAGTATGTATGCAAGTGCTTTATAGAATGTATATTTTTATAATTTAAATATATGTCATGGATGAGTTATCAGTACATAAATCACAGAAGTTATATCTGTATGCAGGTAATTTGAAAGGCTTGGGAGGGATCAGACTGCTTTCATCTTTTGGATTTGTTTTCCTACTGTAAAGCTTGCAGATCTAGCAAGAAGTGTCTCAGGAATAAGAATCAAGTCCATGTATACAACTCATGTTTCATTTGTATTTGACCTGAATGTAATTTTATACAGTTTCTTTTATTGACACCAGTGGAATCAAAGTTTCTGTTTCCTCTTTGATTAATTTTGATGTGTGGTCTTTTGTTGAACTTCTACATTTCATCTTGGGCATCAAATGTATTGACATACAATGTTCATACTCTCATACCTTGGGTCACTGGTAAGTTATATAGTGGTGATTCTCACTGATATATAGACTTTGGGGAAAATGCTGACTACCTAGTGAAACACTGGATATCTACTACAACAGAGAATTTTATAACCCAAATGTTGAGTGGGTTCTTGGAAGTTGATTTCCATTCTTTTCTTCACTGTAAATTGGTAGCCTCCTACATCGCCTCTGGATTACCTTTAACCATTCGGAGTCAGCTGGTTGGGATGAAATGGATGGCGGTGTGTGTATGTATATAACAGACTTCATAGAGACTCCATCTGAGTCCGGGGGATCAGTCCTCACAGTGGTTTCAGAGCATCCTACCCTATTTGCCTGCTCACCACATTCCCTCCATTCCTCATCCATGATGGGATCTATGAAGCTTCTGTGACACAGTGACAGCTTCCACATAAAAAAACATAAAGGTCTAGCACAGAGAGGCACATTGTCCAATTGAAACAGAATGTAAGCCACATATATCATTTTAAACTATCTAGAAGCCACGCCTATTTATATATGTATGTATGTATTTATTTATTCATTCATTTATTTATTTATTTATTTATTTATTTTTCTCTCATATATTACATCCAAAGCACAGTTTCTCCTCCCTTCTCTCTTTCCATCCCTCTCCCAGACTTCCCCTCTTTCTGAGATTCACTCCTCCTTTGTTTCCTTCAAAACAGAGCAGGCCTCCCGGGGATGTCAACCAAACAAGGCATAAAGTTACAATAAAGCCAGGTACATACTCTCAAATCAAGACTGCAATGATGCAACCCAGTAGGAGGAAAAGAGTCCCAACACCAGGCAAAAGAGTCAGAGTCAGCCCTCACTCCCACTGTTAGTAGTCCCACAAGGACACCAAGCTACACAGCATGCATATAAAGGACCTCAGTCAGATGCATAAAGGCTCCCTAATTTTCACTTCAGTCTTTGTGAGTCCCTATGAACCCTGGTTATTTGACTCTGTGGGCCATGTTTCTGTGGTGTCCTTGACCCCTCAGGCTTCTATTCCTCCTCCTCCTCCTCCTCCTCCTTTTTCTCCTCTCCCTTGGGATTTTGCAGGCTCCACCTAATGCTTGGCTGTGGGTCTCAGCATCTGCTTCTATCAGTTGCTGGAAGAAAGTCTCTCTGCTGATGATTATGCTAGGCTCTCATCTACATGTAGAGCAGAATTTCATTTGAAATCATTTCATCAACTTTTTATATCTAAAACCCTGCATAAAACTCATGTAATAGGATCAAAGGCCTCAACATACAACCAGATGCACTGAACCTAATAGAAGAGAAAGTCGGCAATTGCTTTGAATGCATTGGCATAAGAGACAATTTCTTGAACAGAATACCAATAATGCAGGCACTAAGATTAACAATTAATAAATATAACCTCATAAAACTGAAAAGCTTCTGTAAAGGCAAAGGACACTATCAATAGGACAAAATGCTAGCCTACAGAATGGGAAAAGATTTTTCACCAACTCCACATCTGATAGAGAGCTAATATTCAAAATATATAAAGAACTCAAGAAATGAGACATAAACAAACTAAACAATCCAATCAAAAGGATGGGGTACAAACCTAAACAGAATTCTCAACAGAGGAACCTCTAATGGCAGAGAAGCACTTAAAGAAATATTCAACATTCTTAGCCATCAGAAAAATACAAATCCAACAACTTTAAAATTCCATCTTATACTTGTTGGAATGGCTAAGATCAAAAACACTAGTGACAGTTCATGCAGGCAGGGATGTGGAGCAAGGGGAACACTCCTCCATTGCTGGTGGGAGTGTAAACTTGTACAATCACTATGGAAATCAATATGGCTGTACCTCAGAAAACTGAGAATCGATCTGCCTCAAGACCCAGCAATACCCCTCCTGAATATATACCCAAAGGGGATCCATCCTATCAGAAGAACACTAGCTCAGCCATGGTCATTGTCACTTTATTCATAATAGCCCCAAACTGGAAACAACCTAGATGTCCTTCAACAGAAGAATGGATAAAGAAAATGTGGTATGCACCCAAACCTCAGGTGGAGCACAGGGAATCCTATGGAGAAGGGGAAGAAAGGATCAGAGGAACCAGAGGAATCAAGGACACACCACGAGAACATGAGACTCATGGGGAGTCAGAGATCAAAAAACCTGTAGGGGTATGATCTAGAGCCTCTGCATATATGTTATAGGTGAGTAGCTTGGTGTTCTTGTGGGAATCCTAACAGTGAGAGCAGGTGCTGTCCTTGACTCTTTTCCCTACTTGTGGGACCCTTTCCTCCCAGTGGGTTGCCTTGTCCAGCCTTGATGTGACAGTATATGCCTGTTTTAATGTAGCTTATTATGCCATGTTTGGTTGGTTTCCCTCTAGAAGGGAAGTGTATCTGAGGGGAGGGGAGATGGCTGAAGAAACTGGGGGGAAGGAAGGGAAAACTGTGGGTGAGATGTAATATATGAGCAAAGAATTTTAAAATGTAGTAATTTACACAACAGACTATTACTCAGATTTTTTTTTTTTTAATGGCATCATGGAATTTACAGACAAGTGGATGGAACTGCAAAAAAATCATCCTGGATAAGGTAACTTAGACCCAGAAAGAAAAACATGGTATGTATTTACTTATAAGTAGATATTAGAAGCTACATTTTAGAGCCAAAGCAAAACTGACTTGGCAATGTAGCTCAGTTTTGTCCAGCATTCATGAAGCCCTGGGTTCAAGCTCCAACATGAAACTAGGTGTGTGTGCATCTGCATACACAAATAATCAAAGTACTCAGATGGTGAAGGCAGGAAAAGGACCAGAAGTTCAAAGTTATTGTTGCCTACAAAGTGATCTCAAGACTAGTCTGGGTTTTATGAAATTCCATCTCAAGAGGAAATAAAAATAAAATAAATATAAACAAAACAAATATTAATTCTAAAAATTGTAACAAATGTTCCAAAAATACTAATGTTGTACCATTCACCACTTTTCATACCATTATTAATATTTAACTTGATTATCTCACACTTCTGTCATGGTAAGTTGTTAGACTCTAAAGAGCATTTTATCCTTACAGAATATTCCATCTGTACAGCCACGTTTCCACTATACAGTATTCCAATATACAGTAGCCAGTAGCCAATACACTTACAGTCCTCAGCAGCCAGTAGCCTGGGTAAGGCAAATGGCTACAACATTAGACATGTCATGTAATACTCCTGTTCATTTTTTAAAATTTGTTGTGTGTTTACATTTTTGTTTTCATCAAAATCCCCCAATATAAATGCAGGTTTAAAATGTGCTTATCCAATATGGTATTCTAGAAACCAAAGTGTAGAGAAGTCTGTCAGATTCCAAGACTTGAGACTCTTCTTCCTCTCTCCTTCTATATGGGAACTATCTGCAGGGTAAGTGCTTCATGAACATCCTCATGATATAGCTTCAACTGTGATGTCATTAGTCCACTTAGGTAGAAACCCTTCCTACATTCATGGCATTCTATAGGCCAGGACTGAGTCAAAGGGGAATTCGGTCACAGCTTCAAAAATATGGGATCTCAAAAACATATAGGATCCCATGTTCATTGCCACTCTGTTCACAATAGCAAGGAAAAGGAAACATCCTAAATGTCCTTTAACTGATGGATGAATAAACAAAATATGGTACATATATAAAATGGAAGGAAGGAAGGAAGGAAGGAAGGAAGAAAGAAAGGAAAAAAGGAAGGATAAACGAGGAAAAGAGACAAATGTAGATGTAGATTGCATCTATTCTGGACTTTTCTTTGCCCAACTGAGCTACTCTGGGAAAATACTAATCATTTTTCAGGATGTGTATGTGTGTGTGTGTATTTAGAGATTATAATTTAATTTCATTAATCCTTTCATTTTCCTTCCTCCAAACACTTGCAAATACCCCTCCCCATTCTACTTAAAATTTGTGACCGCTTTATATACTGATTATTATTCCATGCTTATAAGTAAATACATATGTATTTCTAAACATAACCTGTTCAGTTTGCATAATTTTACTGGTATGTATGTTTTCATGGCATGGACAACCAGTTGATGTGCTCTCCCTAAGGAAGACCACTTCTGTTCTCAGCTTTCTGAATTGGCTATAGTTCTTTAAGGAAGGTTGAGGCCTCATGGTCCTTTCTCTGTTCAATTTGCCATGTCCATAAATATCCATATATAGTTTTAATGAACGTTTCTCATCTTGCCTGACAGCCCTCTCTCCAACAGCCAAAGACCTACTAACAAAACTCCAACAACAGAGATGAGAAACTCTCCTTTGAGTTGCTGGCCGGAGCTGTCAGAGACTTCCAAACTGCACAAACTATCACCATTGCCAAGAGTTGGAAGATAAGACACCAGGAACTTCAGAAACAGGGCCCAGCAATGTCTGAGCTGAGAATGATGTAAATGTCCCCCCTGTGAAGACTGGAATTTATATAATCAGAAGAAAGGCAACCAACAGCCCTTCCTGTAGTAGATTTGGTCTAATGCTGCTTGCATTCTATTAATTTGGGTCTCCAAAACTGTTTGCTTGAGAATCCACACGTCCACGGAAGACACCGAGGGACCCTGCACATAGTTGGTTCTGATTGGTAAATAATGATGTCAACAGCCAATGGCTGGGCAGAGCAAACAGGGTTAGGACTTATAGCATTCCTGGGCTAGAGACAGAGAGAAAGGAGAGAAGAAGGGGATTCGCCATGCCGGGAAAAGGAAAGGAGAGACGCCACGCCTGAGAAAGTGTGTGACAGCATAGCCACCATGTAGGAGCTGGGGCAGAGACAGCCCCAAGAGGGCTGCCTGACTGGGTCCAGGGCAGCAGAGATGGAATATAGATTTTAGTAAGTAATAACTTGAGAATCTCGGAGGGAGTTGGGTTAGGAATGTGAGGTTAGGAAGTGGCCCAGTCGTTGAGCTGATTTAGGTATATAAAAATATAAAGAGTGTGTGTCTGTATGTGTCTGTGTGTCTTTCATTCGGGAGCACTGGGGCAGGTAGTGAGGAACACCACCACCGAGATCAATTTCAGTATTTAATTGGGTACTGCAGCACCTACCCAGCTATGATACCTATGAAAATATTAAATTTTTAAGGGTCTTAAAGTGTTGTGGCCAGGTTTTAAATGAGTGGAGTTGGTTCTCCTTTTATGGCTGGGTTCTATAATACAGCAACTCAAGCTGGCAGTGTCAAACACTGATTTTAAAATAAGCAAGCTCTGAAAGGACAGGTCTCTACCATACCTACCATTCTTTCCGTACAGTTGCTTGAGAGAAATCCCAAAGGAATGTCTAGAAATGCAGCAGACCCTGTTTGCCTCAATGAGCACTCACCAGGATCACCAACTTCCAGCTCCAAACCCTAAAGTGATGGAGAACAAGTCAAGAGAAGGCACACTCGCCCATAACTGTTTGCTCTCCTTCGTTTGAATTGGCTGTAAATTATCAATATTTTGCTATGAGGCTCCTCTGTCTCAAGATTTATGCCTGCTATGAAGAAAGAAAAAAGAAAAAAATACACAGCTTCATACCTCCTTAATTAAGAGTCCACTGACTCTAGTAAAGATTAATGATCACCACACACCACTCCAGCAACTACTGTGTTTTCTGCTGAAACAACAGGATATGCAGAGCTCTGTGGAATGTTCTTCCAATAAGCAGGTGTAAAAAGAGCTCTTAAAATTAAAACATTACAAATCTACACATATCTTTTACTCTGAGAACACAGTAATGTTCCAGGTGCCAGCAGTCATTCTTGCAAAACAATACGGGCATTCTTCACGCTTGTAACTGGACCCCCAAACCAAGGGACCTCTGTGCTGTGAACTTTAATGACTGTGGCCTGGAAAGTCAGATGAAGCAGGGCCTCCTGGTAACAGAACAAGGGATCTCTAGCAGTCAGAAGAGGAAAAACATGCTAAGACCAATGTCATCCACCTGGTACTTACCGTGTGTCTATTATAGGATGGATGAATAGCTTAGATAATAAGAGAGGTAGCAGAGTCCAAAGCCATGGCATCAAATATATTTGAAAAGGGAAAAAAGAGGGAAAAGGATCATTTCTAACAGGCGCTAACTAAATGCCCATTTTTACTTATTGGCTTCTTTCAAAATATTCAATCACACCTAGCAATTGGCAGTGAGTACAAAGAGCCTTTGGCTCACATGCTGTTCCATTCACTTCCCTGGGGTTGGTGGCCATTTGTAGCCACTGGCATTAGCAAGGAAAAAGCCCCAGGGAGAGCAGAGACATTCAGCAGCACCCACCCCTCCTGCTGCCACACCTCTGCTATGAATGCTCTCAGCCTCGCTGGAAAGAAAGGGCCTCAAAACCCATCAAAGCAACATTTCTCTAACATTTCTCTCAGACAACCAAAGGATTTCTTTTTATCAAGAAAAAATATAAAGACGAGCTAAAATACCAAGTATCAAATTCAACTGTTTCCAGAACGTTTTTCATTTAATAATCTTTTCAATGGAGACTTTCTCACTCAGAACAAGACACACATTTAGGAATTTATGAAACCCCCCACAAAACAATAATGATTATTCTTGCTTTTAGAACAATATCTATTTTTGTTTCCTTTCTTTCTCTTTTTCATGTCCACGTAGCATTCTTGTCTAATTAAAAGTGTAGAATGAGTAGTTTCTGATCTCTGGAAAAGGCGTTGAAATGGTATATTGTCGCACTTAACTAAGCCTGTGACTAAGGATAGGCCCCTGTCTCTTTACATCATTTTCTCTGACTGCTGGGATAGATTCAATCTCATCATTAATTTATGTTCACTATTAATAGTTTAGAAAAGTCCAGGTGACATGTGTAACATGAATGATTAGGATATACACGCAGAATGGCCAAAGCCATGGCAGCCATTCATTTCACAACTATTTGAGCACAAAGAACACACAGATGGCTCCATCGGGTATTAGAGAAAGACAGCTTTCTAGCCTGAGGTATGTGCAGTCTCATAGAGGTGAACACACTTTTACAGGAGTTCTGTTGTTGGGGCCAGCTTAAGCTACATTTGGGTGCTATAAAGGATTCAAAGACAGCAGGCCTGAGAGCAACAGAGAAGTCAGGTGATTGACAGGCAGCAACTGCTTTTTTTTTTTTTTTTTTTTAAAGTCACCAGACACAAAATCAGTTCAAGACTGAAGGATGCTAGCCGATCCCTGTTCCTCCAAAGCCACTGGAAAAGGCTAAGTTTTCTGGAGGAGGTAAGCCTGAAGCATTATTTGAAAATAATGAAAGTACAGCCCTAGGGCATTAGGATGGGTGGTCCCTTTTTTGTTTCCATCTGTCTTTGGCCTTACAAGCGGAAAGAAAAAAAGAAGGGGGAAAAGCCAAGTGTTTAGGGCATTCTTTGAAGAGAATTAGCTAAAATCCATGTCAACTTTTTAAAAAACTCAGAAGGTAGCAGTAAGGATAAGCACACAATTCCTTCCGGGATACTGGATACCTCTATGTTTACCCTAGTCCTGTGTGTGCTTTCTTCTTGTTATTTCTGATAATCTGACTTTACAAAATAAATACTCTAGATGACCCTCCCATTAAAGACCAGGGCCCTAAAGATCCCACCAAGATCTCAAAGCCTAATATCAGACCACATACTTGCTTGGAAGCAGAATCATTCCCAGTTATAAGAGCAAGAGTTGTACTAAAAACAACAGCTCCCAGATTTTACTGACTACTCACAAGAGGCCAGATAGCTTAATTCATGTTCGCATGTTCATGAAACCTTTGTACTGACTATCCATGGCTTACAAAAGAGGATGGGTGCTCAAGCTTAGGAAAATGCCTTAAAGTACCCTAACTCCCACAGCTCACAGGTACAGAACATAGACTGATGCACAGGGTCTCCTAATGCCTGAGAAGTCAGCTCAGAAACTTTGAGATATTCCACCAGGGTGCCCTCCCCCGCTCCGAGCACATGGGCACCCCTCCCCTCCTGGAAGAAGAAATAGGTTCACATAGGCTGGAAGGGAGGGGCTGATTAAGTCCCTGCTACCTCATTCCCTAAAGACCAATCAGTTTAAAAGTCACACTGTTCTGCCAATCACATTGTGCCTAATGGCTGCTGTTCTAAAATCCTATATAAGGTCCCTGAACGGGTCCCTGAGCTACTCTCGGTCATTCTCCCATCTTGGTATGTAAAGCGACCTCAGCATGCTGAATCAATAAATTCCTCTTGCATTTTGCATCAATCCCCGACTCCATGTGTTCACTGGGGGTCTCCAGTAAGTTAAGGCTCCCTAGAGTCTTACATGGCCAGATCTATGTCTTGATCTCCATCCTGCTTACGGCCTCTAATGCCTTCTACAAACATGTCAGACCAACGTAAACATCACAAACAGGATCGAAAGCCAGAGAAGGGCTTAAATAGAGCAGGAAAGTTGAAGATGTAGAACTCTAACACTGCATCCCGCAAGGTAATTGCTACCTAATATAAGAAGAACAAAGATGTGAGAGAAAGGACAGATCTGACTGTGATGGTTAAAAGACTGCCATCCCTTCTCTAAAGTTTCATGATAAATGGAAGTCTTAACATGCTAAACAGAAAATCCAGATACAACAAGTCATGAATTTTCAGGCTAGTTAGAACCAACCTCATGCTTGCTGCACAAACGTAAGTACCTGAACATGGACCCATAATCCACATGAAAAGCTGGACATGGGAGCACACAGATTCCAGCACTGTGCTCCTAGCAGAGGGAGGCAGAGACAGGAGGACCCCTGTAGCTTCCTGACTAACTAGGCTTGCCCAGCTAGCAAGCTCCAGGTTCAGGGAGAGCTCTTGTCTCTAGAAACTAAAGTGGAGAAAAAGGAAGAAAGTCAGCTCACATCAACCTCTGACCTTCACATAGAATGTGCATGTGCTCCCTACATAGGCCAGACACACACCAAGAAATCATGTTTTAAGAAATTTCTATGTTAGCTCATTAGTTAAATTATTGTATCTTATCAGGAAGTTTTGCTGCTAATTTCTTACTATGCCAGATTTGTAGATGAAGTTTTAGTACATCTACATGCTGAACGTTAGTGGAAAGTGCAGCATAGATCAACCTCTTCGTATCCTGTGGTTTCAGGCATCGCTGGGGTCTTTAGAACACACACCTCTAGAGATAAGGGCCAGTTAGTCCAGTACAGTGTTTACAGCGATTAAACAGTAATACACAGACAACAGCAAGATGCCGTGGCTGTGGTACAGTCATTTTAGTCTCAATTATGTGTATGTGTGTGCCTGTGTGTGCATGTGTGAAGCTGCTGCCCAGGGCGTCCTGAAGAAGGCTGTCAGATCTGCGGAGCTGGAATTACATGCTGTCCTACATGGGTGCTAGGAACTGAATTTAAGTCCTATATAAGAGTGGTACAGTCTCTAAACCACTGAGCAATCTCTCCAGACCATTGCAGAGTCATTCTGTGTCATGTTTTGGATTTCCTCCCAGCTCTTGAAATACAGAATATGAGGTCTCTTTGCCCCTGGTAACCAACACCAGAAGGGTAATTTTACAAGACAAAAAAAAAAAAAAGTATCTATTTCTTCTTACATCTTGAACAATATCATCTTAAGAAAGAGTAATCAGGTTTATTTACTTTAATCCTTGACTTTCAAAATAAATTATTGCATCTAGTCCTGTTACCACTGAGAATCAACACCTTGTTGGTTGGCAATGAGTTCAGACCATAGATCACACTGATCTTTCTTCTTCTCTTATTTTTGGTTAACTTTTCAAATCTTCCTTCTTTTAAAAATATACTGAGAAGAAGCTAGAGAGATGGCTCTGAGGTTAAGATCACAGACTGCTCTTCCAGATGTCCTGAGTTCAACTCTCAGTAACCACATGGTGGCTCATAACCATCTGTAATGGGTTATGATGCCCTCTTCTGGTGTATCTGAAGACAGCTACAATAAACTAAAAAAGAAAGAAAGAGAGAGAGAGGGAAAGGAAGAGAGAGAGAGAGAGAGAGAGAGAGAGAGAGAGAGAGAGAGAGAGAGAGAAAGGAGAAAAAGAAAAGAAAAAGTCAAAAATATACTGAGGAGCATGTATGTCATGCTTAAGTCATATCTTTGATCTACCATAGATAAAAATATACCTGTGTCTATAGTGCATAGGCCAAATCCAGGCCATTGATCGTCTATAAATAAAGTTTTATTTAAAAGCAGTCAGGCTCCTTTGCTTATATACTGTCTATTATTGGCTTTTAGCTATATTGGGCAAGTTGAGTAATTGTATCAAGCCCATAAAACCTAACTACTTGGAGCTTCATCATTAAATATGTCCACATATAGCCAACTGCATTATACATTTATGATTTTTCCTTCTGAATAGCCACCAATATAGTCATTTTTAACCAACCGGATAATTATTAGCCTGCTCATCCATTCATCAATCAACCAACTTCTCTGCACCTAGCACTTGGACAAAAGAAGGATGAGAGAGTTGGGAGAAAAGTCTAACTGAATGGCATGTAATGCTGAGCTAAGCAGAGAGAGCAGTAAAAGGGAAGGCAGGCCAGTTTCAGGGGAAGGGGCAGACAGGATCTCAGCTCGCACAGTTGGGGCACTTAACGATTGTTGAAACGCTATTAACTATTTAGATAATGATGCTGAAAATCTCTGGGCTACCGTATGCTAACATGACTTCACAAAAACACAGTCTGACTTACTGTTGGTTCTTCAACAGTGTTGGGATGGTTTGAAAGAGCTGCAGCTGCTTAGTGAGATCAGAAGGGCTGATTACCTCTAAGCAAGGAAACAAAGCCAATAGGCCTTTCTCCAAGCTACAGGGATTAGGTGACATCAGAGTAAGGGCAGGATAGTAGAGGGAGGTATTTTACTTGGATCCTATCTGAACTCAGTGATCCCAAGAACCAACTGTCTAATTCCCCCCAAGCTTCACTGCTTTATTTATTTATAACTGGAAAAGCTAGCTTCATGTGTGAGCAGAAAGAAGTGCTCACCTAATAAATAATCAATGTAATGAGTGCGGGTGCTTGTTCCTTTGGCTGTCTGATCAATGGCAGTAGATGAAGCGAATACTATCGACACACACTAAGTGAATGTTAGAAGTTAAGCAAGCATAAATTACATTCAAAACTATGTTCTCTTTGTTATTGTTGACACACCAAATGCTTACCTCTTTAGTAATGGTTGAAAACCAAAGTAAGGAAAAAAATTCAACAACTTAAACATCCAAGTAAGATTTCACTGAACAATTCAATATGGTCAATTCATTTTTCATTAAACAACAAACATTTACTGTGAACATTATGCATACCTGGACATAGGCTATAAGATTCCATAAATTAGAGAGCATTAATTTAAAATATGTCCTTCTTTAGGGTTTTTAAAGTTGACCTTTTATTTCTATATCTTCGCACTTAAATATTTAAGTACCTTTACACCACCTTAGGCAAAGTGAATTATGATGGAAGAAAGGCCAAAAATATTCATTTGATAAAACAATTTTGAATAAACAATTGCATCACTTTGTAAGGAAGAGCACACAAGAATATTTTATATTCATAAAAATAAATTGATCTTTTATTCAATTATAAGAGATGGTTTAATGTTTGGAGCTCCTCATGATTAATGCTACTTTGGGAACGCTCCTAGCGAGTGAGGGCACAATTCATCCCCACAACCTTCTCTTTACTAAGGTGTCTTTACATGCTAAAATACTTAAACGGAAACACCACTCAATGGACTCTTTTAAAAAGAGGATGATCAATGGCTTTCTGAATTAGATGCCACTGAATTATTTTTGCTTTGTTTCCACTATAGTGTCTGTATCTACATGGTTCTGAATACTTTTTAAACCTAAGTGGGAAAAAAATCCACATATAAATATCCTCTTGCCTCTATACAAATGGCCAAGAAATCCAGCGAGACAGGCTGAGCACACTCTTTTTCTTCTCCTCTCCAGAACTTATGTACCTCAGCTCCTTGTTTACTTGTGAACTCATAGTACTTTCTTACAAAAATTAATTTCAAATAAAAATAACAGGATAATAACTACTCTCAGCACAAACACCACAGATAGCATATAATTAAGATGAGAAAAAAACTTAAAGTATTCTTGACTACTCATTGCTTTAATTTTTCTCTTGATGGACTTTCAGATTATTTTTAAATGATCTATTAAAAATCCTCTTCTTGTAAAGACCTATTAAAACTGCAGACATCTTGGGAATGCTGGGGAGGGAAAGTGGGTCATGTTGTAAAATTGATTATGTGAGCTCTCTCTACTCAATGCCCATGTCAGCAACATGGAAAAACAGTCTCCAGACTGTATTCTGCAGCTACATTTTCTTCTGCAGAGAAAAAAGCAAAGCAAAACAAAGCAAAACAAACAAAAAAAAAACAGTGCTTTTTGTACACTGGGAAACAAAAAAGGTGGGGGTGGGGGCAGTCAAATTCTATCCCTGAACATAAGACAAAAATAGCCCAGAAAAACATTTTTGTAATAAAAAATTATATATATATATATATATATATATATATATATATATATATATATATATATATTGCCTAAACTAAATCTGGAATCTTGTCTATCTTATTTTAAACAAGCCAGCAATTGCAAGCTTCAATCTGTTTGGATGGAAAAGAATTTATGTAAATGTTTTGTTCAAGCCCAAAAGGGAAAAGGGTGTATAAAATATACAGTGTATAAAAGATGCATGCCCAACTCCAAAACAGCTTGCTACACAGGGGACCAAAAAAACCATCTGCCCTTCTGCTAGGCACGCCCAGCAGTCCTGAAGCTTGAATAGCTTGCCATTTGCAACATGGTTTCAGTGACCCCAACAGTAAGAGATTAACCAAAATTTCATAACTACTCTGCCCTTCTGCCCTCCTGGCTCTTGGGGATGAAGGGCAGAAGGAAGAGAAGGAGAAGGTCAAAGAACAAATAGAAACAAACAAAAATTTCTATTTTTTGCACTTTCTCTGCACTTAAGAAAAAAAAAAAAGTAGGCAGATCAATCTGTACAATGCTAAACCAAATCTCTTTAATTCCAGTCAGCTTTTATCATTCAGTCGCTGAGTCTCTGTGTGGAAAAATTCATGCTAATTCCCCCTAGCAACAGCCTCAGCCTATCAGGAGACTTTATGTACCGTGCAGCTGCCTGCCAGAATAACTCTAAGTAGGTCAGGCCTGTATTTCTAAAAATGCTACGGTCTAGTAACCCCACTGTCCCGTCTGTCTGCCCTGCCCCATAATAACCTCAATTGCTTGGTGACACAATGACATACTATCCTGTTAGAGTGCAATCACATCATGCTACATTATTCTGCACGAGCATGGCTGGGTGAAGGACCCTCCGAGGGGCAGCATTAATCAGACAGCCATTCATGTCCACCAGGGTTTCACTCTAGAAATGGGGACTGCATTAATGACCAGCTGTTTGAACTAACACAAACAAAATAATGTCTTCCACCCTGTTGGGTGCACAGAATACAGCATTCTGATCTGGCAGGTTCCACTCCTTGACTAAATCGAAGATGTAAATTAACTGGGCTCAGACAACATAGGCTTTTGGCAACCTTAAAGTGAGTATATTTAAATGATATTAGATGTGATTCAAAAAGCTATTGATTTAATACACACGGCTCTCCTTGCCTACAATTTTCCGTAATCCACGTTTTTAAAAGTGCATACATGGGTAACATAATACATATGTGCATATTGCCCAGGGACTCAACTGCAGGGGCTGAACTAAAACTGACTTCACTTCGGGCAGAGAAACAAAGCTGGTCAGTAGTAATTGTGCAGCATGAACACAAATACAAATACTAAATGCGCGCTGCGAAGGAGCACTGAAAACAAATAAGAGTAAACACGCTGAGCCTGCTGGCCAATCAGCTCCTCCCACTAGCTCCTCATGGAGGCTGCAGAGACTGCCAGCACCTCCAGACACCAGAGACAGGGGGCCGAAAAGGAAGGCGCCCTCCATACAGTGGTAGTTTGCTTCCCCACTGGATCACTAGCAAGATAATCACAACAAAAGCTTCCTCAACGTATAAAGTAATAATATCAAAACAACTCAGAACTTGCAGTCAATTTTTAATTCTCTATTAGAGATTTTAGAATCTACTGGGGACATATGTATTTTAGTGTACTTTTTACTTTCCTCCCTTGACAGACAAAAGTGCAGGGGATAGACTGAGAAAGGAGCCCAGCAGTGCAGCATGGGGCTGTTTGGGACGGAGTCTCAGCCTGCGTGCTCACAGGTTCCCTGTTCGATCTAGCAAACACCTTCTGATACACCGAGCATTCTGCCAGAAGTTAGGCAGAATCCAGCCGGTGAGATGTGCACCCCAGCCATACTTAATTTTCAAACAGAAAATGCCTTCATGTGTCTGCCCTTGTTTGAACTGTGCTTGATAACTTAGTTATGACTGTCTCTGCACTCTGTGGCACACAGCACACAGTTATTCTTGGAGAGATACGGTCTCTGACGCAACCATGAACCGCTAATTACAAGCTGCTGACATTCTGCTCGTCTGTGCAGCTTTGAAGTTCTGCTTTGTCTCATGGCTCTTTCACCATGCTCCCATCCCCTACCTCTCCTTTCTCTCTTTCACTTCATAGCCTTTCTGAATTCCCTTTAGCACAACCTGGAGAAGGAGAAGGGGATTATCAGACTTGCTTGTGTTTCTTTGCCCTCCCCACCACATCCCCACATCACCTCTCTCTCTCTCTCTCTCTCTCTCTCTCTCTCTCTCTCTCTCTCTCTCCATAGATCTACAGTTTGGAAGTACAGTAATAAGATCCTGTCTCCACCCCACCCTCAGGAATGCACCAACAGCTGGCCAAACATAATCCAGCACACAGAGCCGCTTTGTAGAATTCCTAACAAACAGTGGGTGGACAGGCCAGACAGGCGTCCCAGAGGAGCCCCCATGACAACTGGGAAGGCTGCTTGCTCCCAGCTCAGAGCTCAGTTCACCCAGCTCATTCTTATAGATCTACAAGCTTCTGGTACCCACCACGTCCCGACAGAGGCTATAGAGAGGCCAGCCTCCTCCTCCAGCCTCAAGCAGGCTGCCAGCTTTCTTCACACTGACATCAGCCATGCCCTGCCTGCCTCATGCCACACACTCCTGCAAGTTCGACAGCTACAAACCCCGTGCCAGGATCAGCAGCAGCACCTGTGATCACCATCTAGCTGTGAGCCAGGAGGACCCTCCCTTTTCCTTCAAGAATTTCCTTTATTAAGCATAGCTGATCCTAGCATTTGAAAGCATGAAAATCTAACACTGTATTCATCTCCACTGAACGCTTAGCTTCTGAAGCCTGTGGTATCCAGATGGCCTCAAAGTCATCTGGGATACATTTATTTTGATTAAATTGATCGCATTTCTATTTAAGGGACAGAATTTTTCCACCATACCGAATACAGCTGTGTTTACAGGGCTCTGTAGGAGAAGAAAACAAAACCGTACAGTGAGTCTTAGCCCAAGGCTGAGCGCTTAGAACTTCAAGGAGTTAAAACTGAAGGGGCTTGCTCTGCTGTTAAAAAAGAAAAGTCTGTATGCAGCTTGCTCTGGCCAAGCTTTCTGGCTAGCCAGGAAATAGGTCTTGAGCAGGAGCTGAAAATACTGGCTGTAATCAAACCCGACCCAGCTCAGCGCTCTCTCTCTCTCTCTCTCTCTCTCTCTCTCTCTCTCTCATGCGTGTGTGTGTGTGTGTGTGTGTGTGTGTGTGTGTTACAGTCTCTTCCATGTCTCTACACACATGCACATGCACCTAAATCCATGCTGCAAGACTGCTATTCTCTCTGGGGACAGTGTATAGTCACCCAGCCCATCAGTTTCTTCTTTGACAGTACCAGGGACATCCACATTGCAATTTACAGCTCCTCCATACGTGTGCTGGCAGATACATTAAGCCATCCTTCCTCAGCCTAAAAAGGCTGCAGAGCCGGCAGCAATCTCACGACACTCAGCATCTCTTCTTTTCCCTTTCCATTTTTCCAGCTCTGCCCTGCCAGGCAGACACAGCAAGTACCTGGTTCCTCCATCTTCAGTTCCACTCTCTGGGAAAATGCCACCACATCCAGACCTGGGTTGTCTCCCCTCAGACTAGTCCCAGAAAGCAGCCGGAGTTAGGTGCATGAGGCAGGGGCTGCGGCTGCCCTTGCCCTGTACGCATAGCATCGGTGGGCACTGATGTATAGTATTCCTAAATTCCCTTTCCAAGTCCTCCGCAAGCCTCTAGCATCCCACCCCAGTCTTCTGCAACTTCACCCTGTCTTCCAAGACCCCATCCGGGTGTGAGAGACCCTGGCCAGAGATTGCAGTAGGTCCTTCTTCCGCAGGGTGCAGACAGGAGATTCTGAGATTCTAGTTGTACGCTGGGCCATCTCAGGCGGGAGTCAGCCAGAACCATGCAGGTGAGCCAGACGAAGCTTGATGTGCCCACAGTGATGCAGCCCTGGAGCTGTGAAGAAGACAGTCTGGCTTCAGAATTTCGGGGGAAAAAAAAAAGAAGAAGAAAAAAATCAAAAAGAAAGAAAGAAAACAGCGCAGCTCGGCGCCTGTGGGGGTGGAAAAAATACAGAGATAACCAGAAAAAAACAATAGTTAAAATTAAATTTCAAAACCAAAATAGGAATACAGAGATCAGCATACTTGATGCGACTTTTATTTCTGACGTTTTTCTTGGTTTATTGGCCTCCCCACCCCCTCCAAAAACTCCCCAGTCCCTGAACGCCCGTCTGTCCACGAGTGCGGAGTCTCAAATGCGATTGCTCCACAGTGCCGCAGACCTACATCACATGAGGAAGCACATGACGAGCTGGAGTCGGCTGCTGCTGTGGTCAACTGTTCTGCCGAGGCAGAAGGGGGGCAGGAGGCAGTGCCCCTCTCACGCTGCCAGGAAGAAATTTCCTTAAAAGAACAATGGGAGGGCGGCATCTCTGAAGCAATGCTTGAGCAACGTGGACTTTTCCATACGCACACTGATGAAGAGGCACCGTGGGTACTTGAAGCCAAGCGGAGGATGCTGTACCTCAGACACAAGCTGGATGGCAGCAATATTATTTCTTGTGTGTACTCGTCAGAGCTGATTCCGTTGAAGTGGATTCCTGAAAAGCACATACCATGTCTTCTGAGCATGATCAGGCTTGGAAAACCAATTCTATTATCTCTCCCTGCAATCTGTATCTGAACCTGCATTGTGAATAATTTATTTTTAGACTAATAAGAGGCTTGCCAAGACTGCACCCTTTCTATGGCAAGTGATGCAGTCAGTATTCACCCAAGAGGGAAAGCCTTGTCCCTTTGTAGAGAGAAGAGAGGAGACAGTGTTTGTTGTTTAAAAAAATAATAAATCAATTGTGACTTCTTATTTAAAGGTATAGATACAGCAGTAAGATTTCCCCAAAAGTCATCATCCAAAACAAGGGAGGTGTTTCTGTTTCTTTGAATTGACAGGTCTCTGCTTTGCACACTGGCATCTCACCCTGGCATCTCACCCTGGCATCTCATGCTGGCAAACAGGGGTGATGTTTTTCTAACACTGGCCAAAGCCCTTGAGCCACTGAGACATTTTTACTTTGCAGCAAAATGACAATCAACAACTGCTTCCCAGAACACCCCTCTGCAGAGGTGCTGAGTGGGGCCTGTTTTAGTACAGACCACACCCTGGAGAGAGATGACCTTGAGGTCCTCAGGTTCTGTCAATCATCCCGAAATAAGCACCTTGCCTATTTGGACACTCTGAAAATGTAAAAGTATACTATTTTAGAAAAAAAAAATGTGATCATACTAGCTGATCAAAATGAGAGAATTTTTTGTGAATAGGTGAGGTGACTACCTCCTATGTCATTTGACTGTAGTTAACAGTGCAAAAAGCCTTGGTGACACACATGAGCCTTCCTCTGCATTCGCGTATAAAAGGCTACCCAGATCTGGGAATTATGTGAAACACAACAGGCATGTTCTCAAGGTGGAGCAACTGCATATCTTCTTTTCCTCCAAAGACAACTTTCTACCACCCTGGTCCCTGCAGAGTCAACTCACGAAGACTCTGCGCTGCGCTCTCCTCTCCACCACGCTCCGTACAATCTTCCTTTACAGGTGGCCCTTGAATTTCAGATTCCTTCCCATTCCATCAGAGTCAGACTGCACTCCTTTTTATCTCTGTCTGATTGCAAACCATTGCCACTAAACTGCTGTGTCTGCATCATACAAAGCCACTGTCTCCATACTCAGGACAACTCTCTGCCCGTTGCCAAGGCTAGCCCCTGATTGTGTCATATTCATGTGCTACCAATCAATGGTATCCTCATCAGTTTGTATAACTGTTTAAACAAGCTGATCTACTTCGTGTAGATCCTTCACTGAGTAACAACAAAGTCTTGCTTTGTTAATTACTATAGAACAATGGCATATGAGTGTTCTCTCTGCCCTCAGAAAACATATCTACAGGGCCTGCACCTCATTTTCTGTTGGCACTAAATTTGAATTGCCTTTAGTGCAACTATTCCTGAGTTTTATTCTTCATAAAAATAATAAATGTGTCTAAATTTACCTGATAGCTGTGGCTCAGAGAAAAAATGCTACGGAAAGGCTCAAAGAGGGAAACAGCTTCGACATAAACACCTGAAAAGATGCCTCAGGGCCCTGATTTGTAGTGAAATCTAAAATGGCCAGCAAGAGGCTGGGCTGGATGGTTAAGTTTCAACAGTGGCAATGCTGATCACTGAAAATGAGCACTTGTTATGCCCGAGAGTCTATAGGCAGCACTGTAGATCTATTATGTCGCTCAGCAATCCTACGAGCAAAACACGTTTAAGATAAATTATTTGAATGAAATAGAAAAGGAAGCAGGTGCAGAGGAAGGACAGACTTGGTTTCAGCAAGCTAGTTTAGAGAAGTGCACCTAGACCAAGGAGAGCCCCATTCTAAAGCATTTCCCCCTCCCCTTAACACTGAAGAATAACAGCCCACCTGTAAGATAACCAATCTGGGAGCCAAGACCAAGGGTGATTGATGAAAAGGGAGGGGTCAGATCTATAGAGAGCAGGATGGCTCCTTCTCTGTGATGCCCCAACACTGCATATGGGGGACACTGATCAAAGAAAGCACCGAGAACATACAAAAGCGTGATTTGGAATGTTGACGGTGCTTACATCTACTTGTGTTTTATTTTCTGGAAGCAGTCTTTGTCTGGGAGGCAAGGGAATGACTCCTAGACTCTGCTGGCACTGGGGAAGGAGATGAAATAGACTCTGGAGGTTTTGTGAGGAAAGAGCTGTGACTATTGAGTCAGTCAAGTTGGCCGCTGGCTAGACAAATACTTGGTACAGTTTTCCTTTCCTTTTGATTTTATTTATTCTTTTATATCTTGAGAGGAGATTTTTTTGTGGAGCCCTGGCTGGCTTAGTAGTCAGTATATAATCCAGGCTGGATTCAAGCTCAGAGTCCTCTTGCCTCAGTATCCCAAGCTGATATTGTGTATAGATGTGTACCAAATGCCAAGCTCTAGATATACTTTTCAAGATACTGAACATGTGGGGTGGTTTTATGTCAACTTGATACAAGCTATAGTACTGTGGGACGAGGGAAACTCAGCTGAGAAAATGTCCCCATCAGACTGGCCTGTGGGCAACTATTGGTGCATATTTCTAATTACCTGTCGATGTGGAAAGGCACCTTATTGTGGAATGTGCCATCTGGGTAGATGGTTCTGAGTTGTGTAAGAAAGTAGTAGACAGAATAACCCACAAGGAGCAAGCTAATAAACAGTGTTCCTCTTTGGCATCTGCTTCAGTTCCTATCCAGGTTCCTACCTTGACCTGACTTTCCTTAGTAATAGACTGTGATATGGAACTCTAAGCTGAAATAAACCCTTTTCTCCCCAAAGTGCATATAGTCATGGTAGTTTTTTTCTTTATTAATTAATTATTTTATTATATCCCAAATGTTCCTCCCCCTGTTCCCCCTTGTAGGGTTCTCTTCCTCTCCCTCCTCCTCACTCTGCCTCTGAGAGGGAACCCCCCAGGTATCCCCCAACCTGGAGCATTAAGTCTCTACAGGATTAGGTGCATCGTCTCCCACTGAGGCCAGGCAAGGCAGCCCTCTGCTATATATATGTGCTTGGGGCCTCAGACCAGGCCCTGTATGCTCTTTGGTTAGTGGCCAAGTCTCTGGGAGATCCCACAGTCATGGTGTTTTCTCAAAGCAGTAAAAAAAGGAATGTCACTACATGGAGTGGCATGCGTTTTATATTTCATTGATATCTAAGTGACTTTGCTAGGTTGGTTTTCATCATCATATGAAAACCATAGAAACAGACTCTATGCTGTCTCTCACTCTACCTCTGGTCCAGTTTCTCAGTGCTACCTGCTGAATCTATAACTGTAGACCTCAGCTGCTTCTTTCTATCTAGGCTGATCTTGCTGTATCCTGCTTGGCTACAGGCCTACCTTTCTTAGCTCCTTCTTAATAGGAAGGCTGTGTTTATCAAGAGGATAGGTATGCTAAAGGCATCAACATTCACACACAATGTATAAAGTGAAGGGAAAAAACACGGGCGGTTGTCAGCCCTCTTGCACAATTTTAGCTAACTAGAACACTAAATTAACGAAAGATTTCTCATTCCTTGGACAGTTAATGAAGGTTAAATGACATACTGCCTCTGGCCCAGGAAGTGAATAGGGATGTTATTACCTCATATTATAGCTGGAGAGGGGAGGGAGAGAGCTAATAATCTTCCTCATCAGCAGTAAAGAATTGAGCTTTTAATGCCCAAATATATTTTAGCAAAAGCATGGTAGATCACCTCTAAAGAGGCTTCAAGAGCAATTTGGGATAACTAGGACACTGAAGAATCAGATTATATTGCAGGGAGAAATACTATTTAAAAATATAGTGAAAGCCACATTTATGCTCATCTATTTTGTTTCGATCATTTCAGGTAAGTTCTAATAATCTAAATAGACTAACAAGAATACTCAATCTTGAAAAAAATGACTTTGACTTTGAGTAACCAAAGGTTTGACCAAGGTAACTGTTTAATTTATACACACACACACACACACACACACACACACACACACACTCACACACACACACACACACACACACACACACACACACTTCAGCTCATCTAGCACAGCATATCATACTTAGAAGAGGTGGAGAAATGAAGGGGAGCTGTCTATGCCCTAAAAGCTCCTCTGAGCTAGAACTTGAGAGGAGTGCTTGCATTTAATGGAAATGAAATTAGCAGTGTTTAATAAAAGAGAAAAAAAGGATATATGCTTCAAAAAGGAGGCTAACCTACTTCAGCGACTGTGAAGTCCTATCATAAAAGACAGAGGCTGGATGCAATCCTGGGAAATACAGCTGTCGAGCAGGGAAGAAGTTCATTTACTAGTGGTTAGAAATTCTTAAATTGTCTGCTTTGTTTTCCAGCCTCCCCAACATGGTTGCTGAATTAAGATTAGCACTTTACAAAGCTGACTGACAAAGTGACTAATTGCTGGCTGCTGGCAGAGGACAGATTTCCCCTCTTTCAGGTCCCCAACACTGCTACCTAGTTCCATTTTACAGAGGCCAAATGCCAAGTTTAAGGTAGATGGACTGTGTTTGTTCACCTGTGAGTGGTTTGACCTTAGACTTCACAGAGTACCGTCAGGAAGTCAGTTTTCCATGCTCTTTACAGTAAACAAAGACAGTGTGGCCCGGCTCCAAATGTTACAGAAGGTCACCGACCAAACTGCCTCCCAGACAAAGACTGCTTCCAGAAATTGAAACACAAAATAGATGTAAGCGCCGTCGACATTCCAAACTGTGCTCCTGTTCATTCTCAGTGCTTGCCTCAAACAATGTCACACGTATCCAGCATAGACACATAATAGAAAGAGAGCCATAAAACCCCAGGTGCTGGAAAGCACCTTAAAGGTCGTCTGGTGCACCCGCAAATCTAAATTGTGAATACTGCCCTTTAAATATCTCCTCCCTGTAATCGCCCAGGCTTGGAGGGAACCCCTCCAGTGACTGAAAAACACAGTGCCCTAGCAGAGAGATGATCGCTTCTGTCTTTTGCATGCAGTAATAGGGTATTTAAAAGCTCTAAGCCAGAAGGCCAGGTTCCAGGGTAAAGCAAGTTATGCACCTTCTGCCTATGGTCTCTAAATTAAGTTTCTAAAATGAAGGCTTATCTACACTGTAGCCACCAGTTATTACAGGACATCTGTTATCACCCATGTAAGTCTTTCTCCCGTGACGTCATATCTACTCAACCTTCTGTTTTCAGTCGATGAATACATTCTGAATACCAGTAGTTGTGGTGATTAATCTTGACCAACACTTGATTACATTGAGAAGTTCCTAAAAGATTAATTAAAGTCAGCTGTGGGTGTGTCACTGAGGACTTTTCAAGAAAGGGTTAACTAAAATGGAAAGATCAGCCCTTGGTGCAAGCAGTACCATCCCATAGGCTGGTGACAAGATGGAAAGGGGTGGGGAGTTGTTCTCCCTCTACCCTGTGGCTGCTATGAATGTGAGCTGTTCTTCTCTGCCATGTGCTCTCTGCCATTGATGGACTAAAGCTTTTGACATCTTAAGTTAATTGTCCCTACCTCAAGTTGCTTTCTTGGGTATTTTGATCTGGCCTCATCAAGTCTAATTAGCACCATTGTATGTCACACAAAACAGAACATGTGATCTGTTGGCACACCCACTCATAGTACAATGGTCACATCACTTCTCTCATTCCAACAGAACATATTTCAACTATTGAAGCCACAGCCCCTCTTTCTCCTTATAGACATGTCAGATTGATGGCCCTTATTGTACCTGCCCTTCTGTCTAAGTGATACAGCTACCATCTTTGATAATGTCTTTGAGTATTTGCTTTTATTTATTGCTACCTATAATTAGACCCTATGGTATTAAAAAAATGTTCAAAGGTGGGGGGAAATAGTGAGCGATCTTGAAGGGAATACAAATAAACTAGTAAATGCAAGTATCTTCCACAGGAATTAGAATGTCCTTGAGGACATGGTGTTTTGCAAGGCAGTGACCATGCCTTCTGTTGACTTCTGGATCACAGCCTTACTGCATAAGATACATAAAACAGCCCCACCTGGTGGCGAAAGTGCTAGACACAAAGCGGAAGCTCTGGGTTCCAGCCTTGAATGCCAGGAACTCTTTCTCCGCTATAAAACCATAGGCAGGTCAGTTATCCCTCCCCAAAGTCCTTTCTCAGCTTCAAAAGGAGAGCCTTAACAATAGGCACCCTATGCCTCAACATTTCAACAGTTTGTTTCTGGAGAGTTCTAATGAAATTTTAAATCTTTTTTAATCTAACATAATACAATAGTAACCGATTGGCTCATTTTTCCCCGATTTTCAGCAACATGGGATAAATTCCCCACTAACTTGTGTCTCCAAACAAATACACAAATGTCACACACTTAGGAATCAAAAGTGAATTGTTTCACTTTTTTATATGTCAATTAGGTAAATTAAATAAATCTGGCTCCTAGAATTCTTATTCTCTGGTAAAATAACAGTTTTGAATAGGTGAGCCAATTTCAGAGCTTCTTAGTATGGAATAAATGTCATAATGTGATATCATCGCCACGTTCCTGTAATCCAAATGTCTTCTAAAAATGTCTTTAATTAATTCTACAGAGAGAACCTTTAGGTTGAAAAGATCAAGTATCTTTCTCTCTTTCTCTCTCTCATTTTTTTTTTAGGTACAGCCCTGACAACAGAGCTGCCTGGTGTCCATCAGTAGCTCAGGACAGCAATAGTCTACATTCTCTGAGCTGGGAGGGGGTTGTGATGGCACATGGTCATATCAGTGGAATGCCAGCTCATTGGAAAAGTTCGAAGTACAGGAAAATTAATTGCATGATGAGCTTCCAAGGCACATCCAGCCCTCCTAACATTAACCTGACAGTATAACGGTGGGTCTTTCACTAAGTATGTTATTAGATGATGTCATTTTCCTTAGCTCAAAAGAACTAAAAATAAAAATTGGAAAGGTGGATTTCGTGCTCAAAATCTGGGCTCAGTTTTGGTCCCGACTCTCTTTGTGTACATCGTATCAGTGTTCTGACCTAGGCACCAATTCTCCTTTGAAAAACAAGTTTCAAAGTGTTCAGGCTTCAGTAGTCTCAGTTTATGTATCAAGAAGAGGCATGATTTGCTGGCTTTTTGATATTGTTCAACAATGAAATTACCTGGAATAGCTAATGTTCTGTTGTTAGAATATTTGATGTTGGTTACTTCATAAAGAGATTCATTGGGCCACAGATTATCATGAATAGATGCTCAGAACAGCCTTGTGCCAGTTTTCCAGTGAGAGCCTGCTGACTATATGACATACTCGTTAGAAAGAAGAAGGGGAATGTTCCATACAGATGGAAGGTCCTCTTTCATCATTGTCCACTCTCGTGAGAACTGACCCACTCTTTGAAGTCAGCATTAGCCTCTTCTAAAGCCAATCCATCCCTCTATGTACTAATTGCCTTTTGCTAGACTATAACTTTTAATGTTTCAACTATCTCTCAGTATTTCCCCAGAGGACCAACCTTCCAGTAATGATGCCATCTACAAGTCATGTATGAGCCAAGATATTTATGACTCTGAAGATTCAAGTAATATTGTCTCCAAGTCATCTCAGTTTTGAACCTTCCTTGCAGTGCAGACAGGGCAACAACACTGCCTCAGCCTCAACTCCCTCTCTTGGAGTCAGGCAAAGGATTCTAGCTTTTAGATCCCTGGGACTGACCAACAACAGTCGTATGGAAAGGGCTCCAGTGAGTGAACCCAAATAAGCAGCCACAGCAACACAATGCACATATGGTCCAGACAAGGGAAGATAAGCATAGGTAGAATACTTTTTGATATTTTCAAATATATTTAAGTAACAAGTTTTTCCAGACATGATTGCATACTGATATTTGATATGAATAAAAGCGATAAACAATTATTTATTGAAATCAATGTAATAAAGTTTTTAAGATGCAGTGATCACCAGTGATGGCATCTCTATTTAAGCAGAGATGCAGACCTTTAATGGGAACCAAAAAATCACTACAGTGATGGCCTCATGCACATGACTATATAATTGGCTGCTAAAGCAGCAAAGCTTCTTCAGTTCCCAGGTATGAGAGACCAGGAGTGTCTGATCCCCCTGGAGCTGGAGTTTGTGAGCTGCTAGCCAGGGTTCTAGGAATCAGACTCTGCTCCTCTATGAGCTTATTATGTGGACATACTTTTAACCAGTAAGCCCCAAGGACTGGCTCTTGATGTACCCTTTCCCATAAACACACTCAAAAAAAATTTATGTAGATGACTATATGGCAAGTCTATTTTAATTAATAGTATAAAGTTCTATGTTTGTATATACTATATGAAATAAAGAAGTGATATTAACATAACTTTCTGTAATATGAGTTTATTCTTTTATTTTGTTTCACCTTGATTTTGCAGCACTGCGAATTGAAGCTAGAGTCTCCTACAGACTAGAAAAGCACTCTAGCTCTCTGACAAACCAAGCATTCCTTTCCCTTTTTATTTTGAGATAGCTTCTCACTGAGTTATTCAGGCTGGCCTTGAGCTGACTTTGTAGCCCAAGCAGACACTGATCTTGAGGTCCTCTTGCCTTCGCCTGTGAGATAACCACTATGAGAGGCCTATCCTCCCAGACCCAGCTTGCTCTAATTTCAGATACACTATATGCAGAAGCAAAGACTTGCTGCTGAGGATACTCTAAAAAATATTCTGTTGAAGAACCCAAGGAACTCTTTTAAGTATCCAAATATCTTGATGTATCAACATTTCCACAGTTCCTCTTACTTAGCATGGCTACTTTGAGAGGAGAAATGTTTATTTCTATGAATAAACTAAATATCCCATATGATCTGGCTTCTCTGAAGTGACCGAGATTGTAATGAGACATGTCAAACAGTGAGCTGGTAACATGGAAGAGCAAATGCTGAGAAAATTCAGGGATGAATCACCCCAGTAAGATGGAATAGTGCTATGTCCTTCACTATTGCTCTGAGCCATTTCCCGAGTTAGGCACCATATTCCCCCCCACACACACACTCTACAGATGAGGAACCCGCAACAGAGAAGCACAGTAAATGACCAAAGCCACACAGACAATAGGTGGCAGAGCCAGACTGTGAATCCCATCAGCAAGGCTCTAAAATTCCTGCTGTCTAGTCCACTGATCTGTTTTATCTTTTCCTTCTTTCTTTCCATTACCCCCCTCTCCAATGCTCGGTCATAAACCCCCTTATCCAAAATCAAAGCAGATCCCTCTCTTGGATCTACCCAATCTCTCTCCAGCATATTGTACAAACAATAAACACGGCTGGTGAGATCAGTCAGTAAAATGCTTATTTGAGCCCCAGAACCCACATCAAAAATTGAGGGCTGAAGAGATGGCTCAGTGGTTAAGGACACCGACTGCCCTTGCAGACAATTCAAGTTTCCTTCATAGCACCTGCATGAGGTGGCTCACAATAATAGCCTAAAACTCCAGTTTCAGAAAATCTAACACTCTTCTGGCCTTCATGAGCACTGGCATGCAAGTGTGCACATAGATACACTCAGGCACATACAGATATGATAAAATAAAATCATTTCTTGTTGTTTGTTTTTTGAGACAGGGTTTCTGTGTACAGCTCTGGCTATCCTAGAACTTATTTTGTGTAGATGAGGTTGTCCTTGAACTCAGAGATATGATTACCTCTGCCTCTCATGTACTGTGATTAGAGGCATGCTCCACCACACACAGCCTGTAACAAATTTTTTAAAAAGAAAGCCAGATATAGTGATGCATTCTTGTAATCTCAGCACTAGAGGGTAGAGGCAAGAAGACTCCTGAAGCTTGCTGGCCAGCCAGCCTAGCCTAATTGGCAAGTGTTTCACACCAATGGAGACCTTGCCTCATAAAACAAGGTAGATAACACTTGAGAAATACCAGAGGTTAACCTTTATCCTCCACATGTAAGCATTTTCCTGAACACACACACACACACACACACACACACACACACACACACACACACACACAGAGAGAGAGAGAGAGAGAGAGAGAGACAGAGACAGAGAGAGAGACACAGAGAGAGACAGAGAGACAGAGAGAGACAGAGAGACAGAGAGACAGAGACAGAGACAGAGAGACAGAGAGACAGAGACAGAGAGACAGAGAGAGACAGAGAACAAAGCACAAAATACAAGGAAGAAAACACTTCTAATGACAAGTTTACACTAGAAATCACCATTTTAATGATGCCTTTTAGAGTTTTAAAGCAAAGCAATAGTGGAACACAAGAGTTGAAAACTTCACTCATATCACTGAGATGGGACTAGAAAAGCAAGTCAAGGTGTGAGCTCAAGCTGGGACCATGGGAGCAGCAGGGAGCCTGGCAGCAGGTCTACATGGCTTGAGAAGTTGACAGGCAATGTAAATAAGCCTCCGCATTGGCAAGATGTCAGGGATATACACTGAGTGTCCATGACAAAGAACTGCGCTTTCTAAGAGAGCTGTGCAAGGCTTTTATTTGTTACACTTAAGGAAGGCAAAACCAACAAAATGCAAAGGTGAACAACCGATGAGTAAATATTGGTGCTTGTTTTCACTGTGGTCTAAAGCTTGTGCTCTTGAAATTCTAGTCGTAGCACAAATGACCAAGTCAAAACATCATCTGAGTAATGAACAAGGTTTGAGCAGACAAATGGTTCAAACTCTAGGCACCAGGGTCACGAGAAACATCACCACTGAGCACCACTGGGAATAGGGGTTCACAGGTTAGAGATGCGCTGCTTCCTGTGTAAGTCTGAGCATCAGATCTATGCAGCCTGGAAGGAACGCAACCTCTGAGTTGAGTTGCCTGGATGATTTCACAGAATGAAACAAACTCAGCACCCACAAAGCCTTTGGGTTGTAAATATGTGCATAACTGCAGAACAGAATCCTTGGTGAGACAGAAAACAAGAAAATGTGGAGAATTTATAAAAGGAAACCAGAAAGTAAATGGAGAACCAAATAAATTGGGTCAAACAACAGGAAGGAGACACATCAGTATTGGACAACTGAGATGAGCTGCTGGAAACAAGATGGCGAACGCTGGGTGGTAAGAATATCGATGAGATGGAAGAACCACCTGCTTTATGTAAAGCTCCAAATAACCAGATCACAGTGGACAGCCACTCAAATAATGTCTTCATAATGTAGAGCATTATTGGGAATAACTCAATTCACAGGGAGCTTAAGGCAGCCAATGGTTGATGGCCTGTCAGGGAAAACAGAATGGTAATTACAGAAAAGAATCATATTCTCAGAAAAACAAAACTTAATCAAACTAAGTTTGTAAAGTGTATCTTACAGACACACAGTCTGGATGCCTGCTCTTGAAAAACTCCTGTTCCTAGTCTATGACAATTTATTTAGCTAATTTAATGATTTTTTTTTCCTGTTACTTCAAAACTGGGTATACTATGACTCACAGCATCTGACTTTCTAAAGAATCTTAAGAAGCTCAGGAGCCCACAGGATAGAATTATACAAGACTCCACACACTCCCAATTATTATCATTTTGTTTAAATTAGAGGATGATGTAATGGCTTCTGTGGTTATAGGAAAACCAACCTATGACAGATGCTCTAGCAAACCTGAGTTGTTCCAATCAACTGGGACCATACTTAATCAGACATAAATGAGCAAAACTGATGATCAAATGTAACTAATGAGTCAGAGACTAAACTGAAACATCTTACCATGCAATAAAAACACCCTTTAATTGAAATTTGTCAAATAGTTTCTGCTGTGATGGTATCTACCATACTCATGGTCAAGTTGCTCTACACCTTTCCCCTTTTCCCCACTGTGTTCTTTGGAAAGGAGTCACAATGAGCAGCCCACACTTCGTGTGAGGAATCACAGAGCCACACTCTGATTCCCTTTGGGCAAAATACCACATCTAGCCAGAAAAACTCTCTTCCCTCCTACTCTTGGGATCATTTCTATATCCCTGTGGTCTTACATTTATCTTACACTCTGGGTTGTATTTCAATATTACCACAACAAGGTGAATTTTATTTACAATATACTCGGTTTTATTGCTGATGCTTTTTGACTCTTGGCCAAGGAGAGAGATTGAGGGCAGAGCAAAGTATGTAGTTATCAAGAGGACCTTGAAGGTAAGGAGCTGAGGATCTGCCAGAGAATGTTTAGCGATATGTTCATGAAACTTTCTATATTTCTAATTCACCCTGGATTCAAAGTTGAACATGATTTATTAAAATCCTTCTGCTAGGTGCTGGCTGGGTCAGCCCTTCACTGTTTTAGAAATAATGTGTTGCTTTCCCTTTGAGACAAGAGCTCACTGAATAGCCCAGGCTGGCCTAGAAATTGAGATAATTCTCACCTCTGCCTCCCAGAGCTGCAATTGCTGGTGTGCATCTCCATCATAAGCTCCAGAAGTAAGTTTTGATGATGCAACTAGGTTATCAATTAACCTGGTACATGGAGTACATATATTTTAAGTAATTGTAAAAGAACATTCTCCATTTGTAAATTACTTAAAACAGAAGCCTGGCATGCTGGCGCACACCTGAAATACTAGGTCGTGGGAAGTGGAAGCAAGGAGGATCACTGTTCAAGGCCAACCTCTGGGACATAGTGAATCTGAGGGGCAGCCTCGTGGACTACAGTGAGATTCTGTTGCACAAGTACCAGAGATTAGTAAATGCAATAATAAATGGAAATAGCGAAAGAGTCACACTTGATGATGTGGGAGTGCAATCAGTACAGGGACATAACAAGTGCTTTAGGAGCCTACTGCAGGTTATTCAGAGGCACTACGTTGACTGTAAGTACAACCCTAGACTCGGTAGAGGACAACCAACTACTACTATTCTACTAAAAGGACAGGTAAATAAAATGACTCCTAACTACGTATACCCACTACACCCAGAGCTCAGCATCTCACTTAAGAGAAGCTTCCTCTTGTCAGATGAGAACTGACACAAAGATCCAAACCTGGTTAATGTGCAGAGACTGAGAAATTTTGGACACTCAGTCCTAAATGGCATGTCTTCATTAAACTCCTCCCCTCAGAGCTCAGGGAGCTATGAGGAAGAGGAGGTGGAAAGATTGTAAGAGCCAAAGCAGAAGGGTGACTCCAAGAAAACAGTGCCTTCTAGACACAACAGGACTGATGCAAATATGACCTCACAGAGACTGTGGGGGCATGTACAGGGTATCCACAGATTCAAGCCAGACAGGGTACCAGTGCTGGGAAGGGCAAGTGGACATGAGCTCCCATCCCTAACCAAGAAGCTATCTGTGACTGATATCTGCTCGCCAAGAAATAGTTTTCTCCACTGGAGTCTCACTGGGTAATTAACCACACTTTTTTTTTTTTCCTCCTTTTTTATTTTTGATACTTTATATACATTTCCAATGTTTCCCCTTTTCTGAGTCTCCTCTTTGTATACCCCCATCCCCTCCCCAACCCGCCTCTAGGAGGG
>CM052714.1:31499375-31527409 GCA_028551405.1 Uromys caudimaculatus | reverse complement strand
TCTCTTCTATTAGATTCAGTGTAGCTGGTTTTATGTGGAGGTCCTTGATCCACTTGGACTTGAGCTTTGTACAAGGAGATAGGAATGGATCTTCATAGACTTAGAAAGAACAATTCTCAAATTCATTTGGAACAACAAAAAACCCAGGATAGCAAAAGCTATCCTTAACAACAAAAGAACTTCTGGGGGAATCAGCATCCCTGATCTCAAGCTGTACTACAGAGCAGTTGTGATAAAAATTGCATGGTATTGGTACAGCGACAGGCAGGTAGATCAATGGAATAGAATTGAGGACCCAGAAATGAACCCACACACATATGGTCACTTGATTTTCGACAAAGAAGCTAAAACCACTCAGTGGAAAAAAGACAGCATTTTCAACAAATGGTGCTGGTTCAACTGGCGGTCTACATGTAGAAGAATTAACCACACTTAAGGGAAGCTCCGTGCCCAGTAAAATTTTCGGCCATATATTCCTTTGTTTTTATTTTCTTACTGTTCTTTTGCTTGTATATTATGGCTTCCAATTTTGTGGGTTTTGTGAATTTCATTTGTTTGAACATTTGTGTGTGTGTGTGTGTGTGTGTGTGTGTGTGTGTGTGTGTGTGTGTGTGTGTGTGTGTTTCTTATGGACTTTTTTCTTCATTTTTCAAATTCTGGAATTTTTGTATTGTTTGCCTGCTTGTTTTATAAAGAAACAGAGAAAAAAGGTGTGGAGTTGGCTGGGTGGGGATGTGGGGAACAATTGAAAAGAGCTGAGAGGCAAAAGAAAAACCTAAATAAAATAAATGCATACTGACATGTACCTTCACTCGCTTCCACATAAATACATAAATAAGTACATATACACTATATATATATACATATACATATACATACACACACACACACACACACACACACACACACACACACACACACACACACACACATATATATATATATACATATATATATTAGAGACTAGGGTCCACATATGAGAAAGAACATGTAATAGTTGCCTTTCTGAGATTGGAATCTTTCAGTTAACACAATATTTCTAGTTCCATCCATTTTCTGGAAATTTTTATAATCTCATTTTTATGGACCCCATAAGACAGAAAGAAAGAGGCATTATGGGAATGGGTGGGAGGGTAATAGATATGGATGTGGTATGTGATATAAAAAATGAGAGAAAGAATACTAGGGAAGGAAATGTATAGTGGGGGGTCAAGGAGGTAGGAAAAGAAGTGGGATTAATCAAAATGTAGTATATATGAAAATACCACAAGGAGACCTATCACGTATATACTAATTTAAAAATGAAATGAAGTTTAAATTGAATAAATAAAAAAATCAAGTGGCAAATTTCATGTTAGGTATTTTTCACAATGCAAAATCAGTAATAGGATAAGTAAATACATACTAAAATTCCAAAATAAAGTACATAAAAGCAGCTTGGCAAAAATACCTTAAACCAAACGTAAAGATGGGAGGGAGATATGTTGATGGACACAAAAAGAACTGGAAAGGGAAATGGGAGGTGAATAATCTCAAGATACATTCTAAACATGTATGAAGTTTTCAAAGAATACATCAAAATGCTACTTTTAAAAGAACTTACTATAGACATGAAGGAAACTAGACAGAGATGAGTAAATCTTTTTCATTTATTCATTGGTTTGACAAAAATTTAGACAGTACCTCTTATCTGTCATTGTACTGGCTAGCTTTGTATCAACTTGACACAAGCTAGAGTCATCTGAAAAGAGAGACCCTCAATTGAGAAAATTCCTCCTTAAGATCCATCTATTGGCTGTTTTCTTAATTGATGGTTGATGGGGGAGACCTAAGTCCATTGTGTGGGTACTATTCCTGAGCTGGTGGTCCTAGGTCCTATAAGAATATAGGCTGACCAAGCCATTAGGCAGCACCCCTCCATGGTCTGCATCTGCTTCCAGGTTCCTGCCTTGTTTGAGTTCCTGTCCAGATTTCATTGGTGGTCTATGATGTGAAAGCATAAGCTAAATAAATCCTTTCCTCCCCAACTTGCTTTTGATCACAGTGTTTCATCACAGCAATAGTAACCCTAACTAAGACAGTCAGTAACCATTCCAAGATCTAGGTATATCATAATGAACAAAGAAGCTTACCAACATTGTTCTTCTATACTCTAGGAAGAAAGACACTAATGAAGCAAATGGCAACAATGAAATTTGGGCAAGAAATGTAACTTTACATGCCTAGGTTCTTATATTCCCAGGGTCACAGGACCATGTTGCTCCTGGGTGAAGTATGAGCAATAGGCTGAGATAAAAGTGTTGTTGTTTACCTGAGGTTATAGGCCACTTTATATAGTTTACACTCAAAGGTGATTTATGGGGAAATACCTGTTTTCTTCTGCCTGAGACATTGGACCATCCTATATACATTTCATCTCTGGTGACTGTGGACTGAGTAGTTAATATGCTTATTGTTTGTGTGTCTGGTCTCCAATAAAATGCTGGACACCAAGGTGCTTGAGATTCCTTGGTTTGTAACACTTCAAAGGCACAGACTTTGCTAAGGAGGGAATAAAGTATGCCTTTGAGATTGTACTGGGATACGTAACTGTAAGCTGCTATTTATAGAGGAATTTTAATCCAGCAACTTGGCTGATTTGTCAAGGAATCTCATCCAAACATATTATTTGGCTGGAATTTAGATGCCCTGAATTACAGTATGATCTGGCTAGAATACATACATGCCCTTAGTACACACTTTTAATCCCTAACAATGAAAGTAAGGTTAGTTCGTAGAAGGAAACAACCATGTTTGAAAGTGATATCTAATTGAAGGGCAGACAAAGTAATGAATCAGAGAAATATTTGACCGAATGACTCAGAGATAGGATATGCCCAACTCACACAAGAACAGCAGAGAAAGAAAAGCTACTTAAGAGTAACAAGACAGAAAAAAGTTATGGTATGGTGGGTAGTGCATGTGTGTGGCAGTTTTATCGGGACAGTTTTACAAAGACAGTTTTGCAAAGAGAGGACAAGCTAGACACAGGTGAAGACAGAATGGACTGTAGAATGAGAAGGAGACAAAGATTAGAATATATTACCAAAGTTAATATAAGGCCAAGAAGAGCATTTCAGTCAGAAGCTGAGGGAAGCTAGATTGAATCAGTCAGCTTGGAAGATTAAATTGTACAGAGACTAGAAGCTTCCAGGCCTAGGCCTATGGATAGTTAGTGTCTTATTTAGAGCTTCCATTGCAGTGAAGAGACACCATGTCCAGGAAAATTCTTATTGGGACATTTAAATGGAGATGACTTACAGTGTCCAAGGTTCAGTACATTATCAACATGGCAGGAAGCATGGCATCATCTAGGCAGACATGGTGCTGGAGAAGGAGCTGCAAGTTCTGTATCTTGATTCAACTGCAGTCAGGAGAAGACTGTCTGGTGGGCACCTAGGAGGAGTGTCTCAAAGCCCATCCCCACAGTAATACACTTCCTCCAAAAAGGTCACATCTACCCCAACAAGGCCATACTTCCTAATAGTGCCACGTCCTGGGCCAAGCATATTCAAACCACCACAGTTAGTATAGAGAAAGAAACGCTCTGTGCTCCTTGGCTATGGTTCTCATCTCATTCCCTCATATGAGGAAATAAAAGATACATTTACATTTACAGCCACTCTACTCTTCCTCAGCTCCACCATTTGCTATGCTTTCCTTTTGTTGATTTGCATTTGTGCCCTTTCTATGCAATAAACTGTACTCGTGAGCATAACAGTTTTCTTGAAATCTGATCCTTTCAGAGAACAATCAATACTAGTGGTGATCTTAAAGATCTCAGCACAACACAATTAAAACCTGCATAATATACTCTGAAGGTTGAGAGAGCAGTGGAAGAGAACACAAGCATCTCCGTTTGATTTTTGTCAGCGTGATAAACATAACGAAATGCAATATGGAAAGGAAAGGGTTCATTTGGCTCATACTTCAACACTACAACCCATCATTGAGGGAGTCAGCACAGTAACTCAAGGAAGGAGTCTGTCTCAAAAAGCATGGATAAAAGTTGCTTGCTGGCTTGTTCTTTGGTTCACCTACTAGCTCATGTTCAGCTAAGTTCCTTATACATCTCAGGCCCATCTGTCTAGTGATGATGCCACCCATAACGGACTTGTCTCTTCTCTGTCAATCATCAATCAAGAGAGTTTCTCACAGATACAACCACAGGCTAATTTGACTACTGCCATCTAAATTGGGCTGTAGTCCAATTGAGATTGTCTTAGATAATTCAAGCTGAATTATCTGAATAACTGAATTAACTGAAGCTAACTAGAGCAAAAAGTATTTGGAAAGAGGAAAGGTTTGAGCTAATATCCAATGCATACAAATTCACAAGTAAGTAAGACAGCAGGGAGAAATTCCTAGCATGTACAGTGATCTCTCAATTTGAGAGAGCAGGGTACCAATACACAGATGAAAGATGACAGTCATATCTAAACAAAGGGCATTATAATAAACCTGACGGGCCAGCTCAGGTGAGTCTAAACATGGGTATAATATTAAGATAAGAGGAAATGATAGAAAGGTTTGATACAAAGAGAGATTGGGCCACCCTTTGAAATGAGTGTCATAGCGAAGCAGGGAACTTGCTGGGTGTGATGAGTACTATAATAAAAAATAGGGCCGTCTCTTATGGAACTCCAGATGCCAGCCAGCAGACTCCCTGGCTTACCTGATGTCATTAACAATGGAACTGATGACAAATGTAAAATTCTTAATGGAAATTTAGTTGACATAGTTAAATGACAGAAGTAGCAAATTGAAAATGAGAAAGAAGAAGGATCATGGCTGTGGTTTTGGAGCACGTGTGTGGCATCTATCTTTATGGCATGTGCAGATGAACGAATGGTGGTGTGGCGGTTTAAATAGGAATGGCCCCCAGAGACTCATGTATTTGAATGCTTGGCCCACAGGGAGTGGCACTATTAGGAAGTATGGCTTTGTTGGAATAGGTATGACCTTGTTAGAGGAAGTGTGTCACTGTGGAGATGGGCTTTGTGGTATTATAACTGCAAGTATGGCAAGTGTTACACAGTCTACTTTTGCTGACTATGGATCCAGATATAGAGCTCTCGGCTCCCTTTCCAGCACCACATCTGCCTGCATGCCTCTACCATGACGACAATATAACCTCTGAAACTGTAAGCCAGCTGAAATAAATGTTTTCCTTTATAAGAGTTGTTGTGCTCATGGTGTCTCTTCACAGCAATACAAACCCTAACTAAGACAGGCAGTCTACTCAAAGAGAGGTGCTGTGTCTACATGGCTTTGCAGATGACCCGACTGTAGTGATGGGGATATGAGAAAGAACACACACACACACACACACACACACACATACACACACATGTACAGAGAGAGAGAGAGAGAGAGAAAGAGAGAGAGAGAGAGAGAGAGAGAGAGAGAGAGAGAGAGAGAGAGAGAGAAGCGAGAAGCTGGGATTGGATAGGCCATGCACTCTGATGGAAACACATTAGCAGCTGTCTGCAAACTTGGAGCATTTATTTTAAACATGTGAATTGAGGAGGCACGTATAAAGCTGAAGGAGGAGGTAGTTTCAGCTAATCTCAGTAAATAGACTCTATGGAAGAGCAGTCACAGGCTGGAAACATGCAGAGGAGGACGCTGCAGTCCAGATGTCTACGCACACGCACATCTGCTCGCTAATCGAGGGAAGGATCTGCCTTTTCCCTGAGCCTAACGCTGGGAAGGCTTTGGGCTCCTAGACATGGCTGTGCTCATGAAAACACAAATTCATTCAGAACTTCATCTGCTTCCCACAGAGAGGGCAGATTCATTTTATTTTTCTAGAGATGAGGCACCAGAGCATGATGCATTTGGTGTTGGAAACTGAGTCAGAGTTCTGGATCAGTAGAGCTGACAGTGAAGATGCTCATAGATAGCATAGTATAGAGTAGACATAGATACAAGGTTCACACGCAGGTAAACAACCACAGCCGTACATTCCGGAAGCGTGATATGTGCTCATCATGGCTTTGAGTACCTTATATATAAAGACTAGTTTTACCTTTACAAGAACTAGATGAAAAAAGGTATTTAATTAGCCCAAGGTAAAATATAACAGAATGCATTAAGTTCTTTGCACACATCATCCACTTTCTAGACAGAAAAATATTTAACACACAGAAGCTGGTTAAACAAATTGTGTTCAACCTCTTACAAAAACAAACAACCCCCTAAAAGGCATTCTGACTTTGACCATTTGTTTCAGTGTACTTGTGGGGTTTGGCAACTGATGTATTACTTTTATCAATTTACATTTGGGTCATATTTAATGAGATTTTAGTGTAATGCTTATATTCTTATATCCAGGCACACATTAATCCCTCGCACAAATACAGAGGTGCAGGCAGATGCCATTGGATTTTACGTAAAAAAAAAAAAAAAAAAGAGCTTCTTCAAGCAGACAGACACCTGTACTTAGCAAACCAATTAAATTTCTCTTTTACTCAGCAAGCATAGAAAGCCAAACTGAAATAGAAACCTCAATCTATTCACTTAAGACAAGATGAGCCATTGTAAATTCAACCAGACACTCCTATCTATTTGATCAGTGACTATTTTCACCTCATGCATGCTATAGCTCAGATTGGCGAGCCACACTTAAACATGTAGATGGGAACAAAAATAGGGCAATATCTTTGAGGGGCTATGAGTGTGTATTCAGGAATTGTTTGCAAAGTGAAAGAAAGAAATTGGATGCTATATGCTTTGTGAATACTCAGAAGATCCAAGTAAAAGAAAATCAGACTACCTAGAAAAACTGAGGTCTTTTATTTATGTGTATGAGTGTTTACCTGACTATGCCTGTGCACCATGTATATAAATAAATAAACAAATAGTGTGTGTGTGTGTGTGTGTGTGTGTGTGTGTGTGTGTGTGTGTGTGTGTGTGTGTAGCTCCCGTGGAGGGCAGAACAGGGAACTGGAGTTACACATGGTTCGGAGCCACAATGTGGGTGCTGGGAATCAAACCTATGTCTTTTGGAAGTGCAATCAGTGTCCTTAACTGCTGATTAATCTCTCCAGCCCCAAGACGGTGGTCTTGGAAACCCTAGCACATACTTTCAAAGTCCAGCTCTATGGGTGAATTTCTTGATAATAAACAATCTGCTGATTTAGTTCCCCACTTTGTAAAATGTAGATACTTCAAAATGCAATAAAAGGAGTTGGGGAGAGGACTCAGTGGTTCAGATCACTTACTGCTCCTGTAGAGGGCCTGGATTTGATTCTTACAATGGATCATAATGCCTTACAGCTATCTGTAACTCCAGTCCCAGGGGATCTAATGCCCCCTTCTGACCTCCAAAGGTGCTGGGCATCCATGTGGTATACAGACATGCATGTAGACAAACCACCCATACACAGTAAATAAATGGTGAATACATTTTTTAATGCAGTAGTATGCAATACCTCTCAAAAGTACTACTGATGAATTAGAGATTGCTGAGGACAACTATTTTAAGAATTTTTTTGTACAAGTTTATATGCAAGGAACCTAGCACCTCTCCACCAGACTGTCATCACATGAGCACCAATAACATTGGCTCGTGACTGTCATTTCTACACCTTCTTAGTCACTGCTTATATTTATAGTCTTTTTAAAAATGGGATAAACTCTGATTATGTTTCTGATTAGCAAATTACAGCTACGTTTCCAGTTCTGTCTCTCACGGTTTTTCCCAGAGACCATCTTGATTAGCATTTAGGAACTCTGTTATCTTTCCAACCAGTTATTTATACAAAAATTATCTTAGAGAGGTACTCACAGCAAAGCACCTTTATTTTGTAGGAAAATTCATTGAATTCTACAGGTTTTATTTTAGCCAAATTATTAGTGTAGGCATTTCACCATGCTCACAGATTAAGAACATCATGTAGACATCTTTAAGTCTATCTTTGCTTAAATATTGACTACTGATAGAGTCTGATATAGAGGAAGTCATTTTTTTTAGTTTTATGATTAATGGTGAGCCTATGAGGCTCCAATGGATGGTTCTGCAACCCTGATGACACAGGTGGCTTAGTTAATGTTGATGAGTTATAAAACAAAACAAAAAAGGAACTTTCAGGGGAAAGTGGAGGGTGGCTAAGGAGGGGAGGTGGAGAGGAAAGGATGGAAGTGAACGGAACCAGGATGCTGTGTGTGTGTGTGTGTGTGTGTGTGTGTGTGTGAGAGAGAGAGAGAGAGAGAGAGAGAGAGAGAGAGAGAGAGAGAGAGAGAGAGAGAGAAATGTAGAAAGAATCAACAGTATTAATAGGCGGAAGGGTGAGAAAAGACAGGGCAGAGTGGCATGGGATCAATACACTCAACATACAATACAAACATATACAAAAGCTTGAAAGGGTAATTTTTTTTTTAAACAGTGAGATACAAAAGAAAATTCTCTTACAAAGATAAAGCTTAGAGAAGCAGGGGTCTGTCAGCCAGCACTGTCCTTGCAAGATGAAGACTGGACATGGGCAGGAAAATACATAACTGATGCCCATGGAATTGCTTCTGGATCTCAGTAAGCAGGTGTGGGGCTTGAACTGTGGTCTCATTTGGTAGCATCACAAAGACAGAAGATAAGATAATGAGTATCTACAGAAGAGCTTCGAGCAGAAATCCAGGGGCATGGTGGCACAAAGAATAACAGTCAACTGAGAGCACAGGACTTCGAATTCTGAAGAAAGACAATATTAAGGACAGGAGCAGAGGTCTTGACCTACCTGTCTTGTAATAAAATATTGTTAAAAGGAGCATTCCAAGTCGTTTAAGCTCCACATCTCTTAAAGATGCAAATCGGTTCTCGCAAGGAGAACATCAATGGCTAGGATGTACTTACTACGGCATGTGATACTCAGTAATTAAGAATATGTAAATATTCCATAGACATGATCATAGAAGATAACATCTCCCTCTAGATTCATAGACCATTCCAGGAAATAATAATCGAAACTTGTAAAATCCCTTCCAGGAAGCTGGAATGTGCAGTTTACGGCCTAACAGTGTTTTAGGGAGCTACCCTTTGTGCTTCTACAAGAAAAATGTATTAGATGTGCTTTAAACTGAGGTAAGTCAAACAGACTTGAAAACAAAGCACAGATTCTTGAGGAGAGTCATGATCTGCAATGACAAGATACAGAAATATCTTCTTCTGTTTTCAGTTTCTTAAGTCACGGTCTCACTCAAGCTAGAGCTGCCCTCAAATCTGTGATCTTCCTCTCTGCACTTATCTATGGGTAGGTGTTATGAAGCATGACTCCCCCTCAAAAACTTAATTTGGATGCTTTTAATATGAATTTACTTAACATGGAAACAGACTTAGGTTACAGTGAGAGGCCTTGTTTCAAGAATAAGCAGAGTGGCTTGGATTTAAATGTTTTTTAGGAATCCAGATAATACCATATATGAAAAGGAAAATAAATCTTTAGGGATTCAGGAAAGGTAACAACATTCCCCAGAATGTCTATCACCACATTAGCTACCTAAAAATACAAGAATCCGTTCATTGTGCAAATTACATTTCATTATTAATTATTTATTTGTTCTGACAAGAGTATCTGTGTGTTATACTGTGGATGAGGAGGTCAAAGGGAACCCCTGTGAGTCAGGTCTCTCCTTCTATCACATCAGTTAGAGGGATCTGACTTGGTGATAAGCAGCCTCCTTCCCTACTGAGCCACCTCACAGAACACACACCTCTCCCCTGTATTTTGAGAACCTTTATTGAACTGAGTAGTGGTGGCACACAACTTTAATCCCAGCATTCAGGAGGCAGAAGCAGGCGGATCTCTGTGAGCTGAGGCCAGCCTGATCTACAGCACAAGTTCCAGAACACCCAGGGCTACACAGAGAAACACTATCTCAAAAAGCAAAAACAAAACAAAACAAAACAAAACAAAACAAACAAAAAAAAAACACATAAGAAACGAACAAAAGAACCTTTATCAATAAAGAAACAAGTATCAGGAAAAAATTCAAAGGCTGAAGCTCAATGGCACAGTGCTGGTCTAGCACACCAAAGGCCCTACACAAAACACTATTCCCATGAACTCCTTAAGATTTCATGTTCCCTTCTAGATTTCCTATAAACATCTGGATAAGAATCCCCATAGTCTTTCTCTACAGTAAACAGAGGCATAAAAAGGACAGCCTAGTGAAGAACAGGAAGAACACGATTACACTATGGTGGCTTTAGGGTACCAAAGTACTATACCATGCCGGCCTAAGATGGCCATCACATACATTAGGAAGCACCAGAGGTTTGGTGTTTTTTTTTTTTTTCTAGAAGTTTCTTATAAGTTTGTATGATAATCACTTAAGGTTCTCTAATAAAATCTCCACAAGATGTAATTAATTTGTCTGTAAACTAGTTTTCTCACTAGAATTTAAAAAAGGATCATAAGATAGAGAACAAAAACATATTTTACTATGATGAGTATTACTAAGAAATTTCCTAATAAATCTATAAGGTCTCAGAAAGGAGGCAAAGATGAGCCACTCTTATTCAAGTGTGACCATGTGAAATTTAAGGTGGAGAGAGATCAATTACTTTGGTTCACTGTTGTCTTAGCCAAGGCAAGAAAGAGTATAACAAACAGGAAGAGGGAAAGTGAAAGAGAGGAGCAGTACTTATAGGACAGGCAAAACTGCTAAAAAAAAAGTTCAATGTACAATACAAAGTCATTGGGAACACCTGAAGTCACACATTACCTGGCTCAAGCTCTTGTCAACATGCTCTGTCTTTTCAGGAAGTATACCACAGAAAATATACTATGTGTTCAGTAGGTTGTTCATGTAATAGCCAGATGGTTTGTTTGGTATACAGCATGTATTCCAGCAGTTGTGACACTATGGTGATATGTTCAGAATAGTTCATGCTGGGAAATTAATAACTAATACTGTGATTGTGACCAACAACAATTGGTCACAAAAGCGGGCTCTAAATGACTGACTTCATTATTTGATCTTCCCAAAATGTTCTACAGTTGAAGTTGGGAGCATATAGTCCTCCAACAAGAGCTCCTGAAGCCTTGTGCTGAGTACCAAGGAGGCATGGATTAAAAAAAAAAAGTTTCCATCCTCTGCATGTCATGTGGTCAGAAGAATGAAATTAAGACACAGGTTCATCTAATCAACAAAGTTTAAGAAGAAAAAGGAATCCGAGAGGCACTCTTCCTGGGGTCAGGAAGCACTTCACTGATGGGTTGGTGTTGTAAGCTGGCCCTAGAAGATAAAGAAGAATCACTAATGGAGACCAAGGAGGGGTCATTTCATGGAAAGAAAGCAGCAACATCAGACATCTGAAGAATGGTAAAGGGTCCAAACTGTCTCTAAACTGCAGAAGAACGATCAAAAGAGAATTCTGTTGTTAGCTTTTAAAAATCAAGTGACCATTAACCTTGAATTGAACTTGCAAGAGAAGACAGAAAATATGCTGAAGAATATTAAATGTAGGACAGGGTAGCAGCAGATGTTAACATTGTAGCATATATCAAAAGATATGTCTGGAATATTGAGCATGTTGGACAAGGACTTTGAGAAAGAAGGAAGAATTACAATGGGCTAATTACATGAATCATAGCAGGAAAATGGAGGACACAACTAGCCATAGAAAAGCATGGTAGTAAGAAGTGGAGTTGGGATTAATGCCTTGGCACGAGGGAACACAGCTCAGAAAAGAGAATGTGTGTGTGGAGTGGGACACCCTAAACGAGGCTGTCATCATCCACCAAATGAAGGTTGACCTTGTTTTGGCCTTTGACAAACTTTGAGAATCACACACACGTTACAAATACACACACACACACATACAGCATATCTGTTGCACCAGGCGCCGCCCAGTTTGCCTTTGAATTCTGTTCTCATAAGATATGCCTAAGAAGGCTGAGTGGTTAAGAACACTTGTTGCTCTTGAAAAGGACCCAGGTTCTGTTCCCAGCACCCACATGGTGGCTTACAGTCATGTGTGACTTTAGTTTCAGGAGATCTTATGCCTTCTTCTAACTTCCATAGGCACAAAGCATACATGTGGTGCACATACAAATACACAGAAAAAAATACACATAAAATAAACAAATCTTAAAAAAAAAACTTCAACAAGAAAAAGAATGAAGGAGGAGGAGGAGAAGGGAAGAGGAGGAAGAGGTCCTAACATAAAGAAAAAACTAGAAGAGAAAACCTAAGGGACTGTTACTACAAAAGAAACAGAATGAATAACAAGAGTGAATAAGAATGATACTACATATTCAATCAACTTAAAAATTCTAGAATCATGAAAAAGACAATAATATAACATGCTATTAGGAAGTTAACAGGACGTCAATGTTAACAGGTGCCCTGTGAAAGCAGATGCTGGAAGATCAGAATTTCAAGGACAGCTTAAGCTATATAGCAAGTTTGAGGCCAGCCTGGGCTACATGAGATCCTGTCTCAAGCCCTTCCCTCTCCCCAAATAATAGAACAGGCTAAGGAGAATGAGAAATTAATTTCTGTGCATTTAAACTAAATGTTCAAGCAAACTTTGCTTATTTATTATCGCAAACTTTGCTTATTTATTATCGTAGGTCTGATGGTCCCAAAGCAGATCATTGCAATATGAAAGGGTCTTAAACGGCACATTCTCAAGAACCAGCAATCTGAGAGGTTTGAATAAGCATCGTAAGACAACCAAAGTATCACTGCCGTTAGTAATGGGTGGCTGGGAGCGAGACTTGGGAAAAGTCATTGTTTGAAAGGAATGCACAGACTAATAAGTAAGATTAAAATAAGTCAGGGAAGGAAGAAAACTAAGTAAGTGAAAACTAATATAGTCAGGACAAATGAATGGAGGAGTCGTAATCCCTCCTATGGAAACAGAAGAAGAAAGCCATCCTTATAAGTAAAAGCAGATACAGAGAAAGACATGGAGGATATTGGACTAAGGGAATTTTAAGGTCAAATGAGTGAGAGGTGTTGGTATATGCCGAATAATGCGGAGTAAGAAATTTGGGCTTATGCCCAATACCTAGCACAATGCATGACACACAATGAAAACTTAATAAATATACAAAGTATGTAATTGTAATCTGAAGAATAGAGGCACAAGGGGCAATAAGAACCAGAGGGCTGGGGAGATGGCTTATCAGAAACATGCCTCACAAACAAGAGAACCCAAGTTAAATACTCAGAACCTAGAAAAAAATGCCAGGCCTGGTGGGAGCCTCTTGTAGGAGTGAGTTCCAGGCCAACAAGAATCCCTGTCACAATGGGAGTCGATGGCATTTCTGGCCTCTAGATGCCTGCTCACACATGTACACATACACACACATTTTAGAAAATAAAAATAAAGAACTGTTATGTCACATGAAAATGAATGTGGAGAAAATGTAAAGTGTTATTAAGATGTCTAAGAATTCTCTGTTTAGTTCTGTTCCCCATTTTTTGTTCACAGTAACCGCTGGACTGAGCGTGAGGTCCCAGATGGAGGAGTTGGAGAAGGAACTGAAGGAGCTGAGGGAGTCTGCAGCCCCATGGAGGGAGCAACAGTGTCAACTGGCCTGACCTCCAGGTTCTTCTGGAGACTGGACCACCAACCAAAGAATACACATCAAGGGACCCATGGTTCAGACCACATATGTGGCAGAGGAGGGCCTTGTTAGCCATCATGGGGAGGAGAGGCCCTTGGGCCTGAGGGTGTTAGAGGCCCCAGTATAGGGGAATGCCAAGGTGGGAAGATGGGAATGGGTGGGTGGGTGGGTGGGTGGGGGAATACCCTCATAGAGGCAGGGGAGGGGATAGGGGATTCCAAAGGGGAGACCTGAAAAGGGGGAAACATTTGAAATGTAAATAAAGTATCAAAAAATTAAAATGAAAAAAAAAAAAGATGTCTAAGAAAAGAAAACCCAGGAGTGTTGTAGTTTCTTTATATGCCATATTGGGGAGTTAAGGATGACCTGCAGGTGATCTCAGAAGGAAGACATACAACCTCCTAGGGAGCCATTCAGCCTCACAGTCCTTATGCATCCTTGGGAAGAAGGTTTCCATTCAACGAGTAAGTAATTACTGACAGTTGGCAGATAAGACATAACACTCCATAGTCTCAGCAGTAATGGACAATGCAGAAAATTAGTTAATTATGCTGTCAGCTGGTCACCTGGACTCCAAGGGCCACACAAAAGAAAGAAAGACAGCAAAGGCCTGTGGGCTGCTTCACAGCATGCACCCAAGTAGACAAGTGCAGGGACTTGTTAATCTGTGCTTTGTATTCTACGGATGACTTTCTCAGGTCTGACACCATTCAAATCTAAAAACAAAAATCCCTCTCAAATCCCAAATAATGGTCACTGAACAATGGAAAATGGAAGGTGTTTGATTAACTGTCCCCCAATGAAAAGCTGAGAACTGACATCCGGTGACTCGGGCCACATGATGGGTTACAGATGCTGTGTTCAGGTGGTTTTTGAATTCCCATCATATCTGATAAATCACAGTATGTTCACTTGTCCTATTAAAACTGTATTCTACCTTACTAGGTATGAATAATTTGTATAAAATTGATTGCTACAGTTCTCACTAGAAGCTCTAATTGCATTCCTGGTATAACTTAAAGTGATAAGCTTATCTTAATTAGTAGTATGAGGCAGAAATGCTTTCGAAAGCCTTGGAGAATTAACCTGCATTTCTAAACAGAGTCCTCAGGGGTAGGGATAGAGAGTCCCGTTGAATACAGGAGCCAATGTTAATTTATCAAAACTACAGAAGAAAGTAATCACATAGCAAGAGAGACTAAACAACACACCTAACGCATCCTCTGATTGAGCAATTTGCAGTTCTTATCACGGGATCACACGCGATGAGATTCTGGTGCCAGACTCCTGCGGCACCAATGGAAGAGTCCCTTCCTGACATTTCTTTCTTTTTCACACTCACATGCATTTGTGTGTGTGTGTGTGTGTGTGTGTGTGTGTGTGTGTGTGTGTAAGTCAAGTGTCATTCTTCAGGCATGGTCTACCTCCTTTAAGACAGGGTCTCTCATGAGCCAGGAGCTCACCAACCATGCTAGACTGGATACCCAGTAAGCCCCTGAAGGTCTGTTTGTATCGACTCCCCCAGCACTGAGCTTACGAGTCCTAACAGCCAAGCGTGGGATTTTTCCACAATGTGGAAAGGAGTTTAGATTCTCACAATTGGGAAGCAGTCTCTTTACTGACTGAGCCATGCCTCCATCATCGTTTCTGATGATGTTTAACCTCAAATTGCCATGGTGGCAATGCATGGAGACTGGAGGGTTCGTATGGCGTTAGTGGAGTATTAACTACAGGATAGGTCACCTAACACCGAGTACTTCCACAGGTTCTCAAAGTAGTGTTCTTCCCAGGCAAAAGAAAGTTCAGTTAATCCTGTGCCCCACATTCATCTCAAGCTTTCTAACAACTTTGTCTTCCACAACTATGTTTGCCTACTTGAACAAAACCCAAAAGAATGACGTGAAGGGGAAACTTCTTTGGAAAGTCAGTTGGATGGTGTTTTGCTGGGGCAAACACATGAAAGAGTGTTTTTCTGAAGCGGACACTGGTGAAAGACTCAGTTAGACTCATGAGGGAATGTTTAGCTGAAGCAGACACAGGAGAAAGGACGTTCTGCTAAAGCAAGCACTTGAAAGAAAACGTGATGAAGGATTCATTACTAATGACATGCATGTATCGGTCCACCTTACATTGTGTAGTCGAGCTGCATTTGTGGGGACTCCATAGAGAGAAATGTGCCCAAAACTTCTGGTGGTATGCTGCAGATTCCAAGGACTCCAGCTGATTGGATGCATGTGTTAAGGCAAGACCCATGCAGAGGCAAGACCTGTGGAGGACACGTGATGTTTGGAGAGAGTATAAAAGGGACTTGCTGGACAGTGACGGAGGCCGAGCTAGGCTTACTTATAGAACTAGCTATGCAACACTTGTGGGTCTCATGTCTTCACGGATCTTCACTTCCCCGAGAGAGGCATTCATCCTGGTCCCTCCTGCTGACTAGAGCCAAGGCTGAGAGGCCTGGCTGTCTCTCCCAGGTAGTGCCACCACCGCTGATTTGTCCTTGCTATCCCAGCTTTAACGAAGTGGACTGCTGGTGTATTCTTGAAGTGTTTGCTAGTGGATCGAGCTGCTGCTGCTAACCTGTGAACTGAACTGCCGATTTCCAGACAACACAGGTAGGGTTTGCTTCAAAGAACCATTCCTAAACAGGTCCACTTCCCCAGTATCTTCTCTTTCCCACTACCACTGGTGGGTAGTGGGCTAAAAAGGAGGTTAAAGTGATTAAAAACCATCATTAGAAATAGGCTTTGAGCTGGGCAGTGGTGGTGCAAGCCTTTAATCCCAGCACTCGGGAGGCAGAGGCAGGCGGATTTCTGAGTTCCAGGCCAGCCTGGTCTACAGAGTGAGTTCCAGGACAGCCAGGGCTACACAGAGAAACCCTGTCTCGAAAAACCAAAAAAAAAAAAAAAAATAGGTTTTGAAAAAAATTAAAATGATGATGATGTTCCCTGTGAGACATCACAGGTTAAGCCCTATGTAGTTCCCACTATATCACTCTGATCATGGATGATAGTGGCATCTGGGATACAGGTTGTCACCTGTGATATCTACTAGCTAGCATACCAGGACATAGGAAAACTAACATTTCCAACAATCCCCTTAAGTCTATGTTATGACAAGAACAAAAGGCAATGCACTAAATGAATATTGCAAATACCCTAAAGACGCATTAAAGATTTTCTAATGTTGTAGACTGAGAAGGCCTCTAAAAACACTACACAGCTTAATATCTCTCTCCAACTGCCCAAAAAGAAAATTACTATGTAGGTATTTTCTAATCAAAAATGGCATAACTATACTACCAGAAATGTTAAGTAGATGCTATTTCTAGAGAACCAGATTCCCAAACTTGGCCTTGGAGGAAGCCTGTGGTTTTCTCTTATATGCCAGGACCAATTGGAGAGTAATTGCCTTTCTATAATGCAATCTGGCATTTATTTGAAAATGAGCATGATTCAAAAATGAAATTAGAGAGCAGTTTTGTGTAGGAGTTAGAGCTAATATAGTGTGCTTATCAGGGTTGCTGACCAGCAAACCAACAAGAAGGTGGAAACACTCTTCAGTGCTTTACTGTGGAAGTCTGACAGTCTATCTAGCTTACTTCATGTTAAGTAAAAGTAAACAGGAGAGATTCTATAGGTGTATATTCCTGTTAGTTCAACAAGTTTTTCAGTGGTCAGCACTGTTTTTATAAAGCATCAGAGTACTGTGTTAAAAATGTATGAGATTCTGTGCACTGTAAGGGTCCAGAGGCAAACTCCTAAAACAGCAGAGAAGCCTTTTAGTCTGGAGCTAGGTGCTCTGAAGTAAAACGGGGCATTTCAAGGAAGTATTATTGTGTGATATATATGGGACTGTATTTACATAAGCAAATTATCCATACCTTGACTGTCACATAAATATGTATGTTGCTAGATGTATTTTCTGTTATTTAAAACTTTCATCTCCAGGCTTGAGTAAAAAGCTCAAAGGCTCAGCATATATTAGCCTTGTGAAAATGCAGCCAGGAAAACCTGCAGCTTAATCAGCAGATATTTCAAAGCTAGTGACCTCAAATCTATTTAACAAGATTCTCCCGAGAAGGAAGGCCCTCCTATAATTTAACTTGCTTTTCATTTTGCTGGTGTGACTGCCACATACTGATGGCATCGTCAGGTCACAAATCCTGTGTTTCTAACATTGTAGCTTTAGGCTCATTTTACAATGTTAATGTGCTAAGTAGAAACTATATGGAAATCTTCAATGATTCCCAGACAACACACATAACAGTGCAGGTAGCTGCAATACCCAGAAAGCACAGTGATCATAACCAGTGCTAACAAAGACACTTCAGGCTCCTTATAGCTGCATTAATCGCTATGAACATTGCAGCTGGCTTTTAACGAAGATAATATATGTTCCAGGGATTAGAGGACTGAACACGGAATCACTAAAGAAAGATAGGCTGGAATTTAGGATTAAGCTGTTGAGCAGCAGTTATTTTACCATAAAAATCACAATCTGTAGAGGCAGTGGCCAAAGTAGAGGAACCATTATAGACTCATAATTAGCATCAATCAAGGTGACACTCCCGTTGACCTCTGTATTACTTTAAATACACCAATCAAATGCCTTTGCTTTGCGATGTGAAGCTTGATAGGCAGCCAGACATAGGAACCATCCTCATGCAGGACAATTTAAGATGATGTGTTCAAAAGGAACGTAGAAAGTATTAGTCTTAATAAAGGAAACCCCAAACAGGAAGGTCTGAAGCAGAAGAGCTCACGTAGGGACTCCCAGGGAGCTGTTCTCTTCCTGCACATGCAGTATCTTAACCCAGGTTCTCTCAGGAGACATTAAGATATGTCCTTGTCACCTACTAATGCATTGGGCTGCATTCATAGCTACCCTGGGATTCCTGGCACAGGCTGCAGGTTGAACAATGAATGCGTATTTGCATGTTCCCTCTGTGAGACCCATGGGATGGTGGATGAAAGCATAACTCAGAGAAATGTAAGCTTCAGGATACTGTCTTAGTCACAAATAAATAGCCAAACACTCCTGCCTAGCACTATCTTATTTTCTATAACCCTCTTACTTATACACATGGAGATGAGAGATGCCGAGTAAAACTAGGTGTTATTTATATAATTACAATTGGGCTGTCAATACCGTCTAATTGCATCTGCACTCTGCTTCATACTGACTCTGATATGCTGTCATCATTACTGTTCATATAAATATGCCCATCTTAATGAACAAGACACTGCTCAGGTCTTTGCCACCCCTTGAGTCCATATGGCTTATACCTTAATGATAGCAATTTTCAAAATGAATCTCTTCTCAAAATAGTTCTTGGCTGCTCAATGTTCATTCACTGATTTTTTTTTTTGATACTTTATTTACATTTCCGATGTTTCCCCTTTTCTGGGTCTCCTCTTTGGAAACCCCCTATCCCCTCCCCAACCCGCCTCTATGAGGGAATTCCACCTCCCACCCACCCACCCACCCATCCCCATATTCCCGCCTTGACATTCCCCTTTACTGGGGCCTCTAACATACTCAGGCCCAAGGGCCTCTCCTCTCTCCCTGATGGCCATTGAGGTCATCCTCTGCCACATATGTGGTCCAAACCATCGGTCCATAGATGTGTATTCTTTGGTTGGTGGTCCAAACTCCAGGACGACCAGGGGAGGGGTGTCAGGCCCATTGATGCTCTTGCTCCCTCCATGGCGCTGCAAATTCCCTCAGCTCCTTCAGACCTTCCTCCAACTCCTCCATCTGGGACCTCACTCTCAGTCCAGCGGTTACTGTTAAGTGAAACTTGGGCATCCTGAACTTTTGGGCTAATATCCGCTTATCAGTGAGTACATACCATGTTCCTTCTTTTGTGACTGAGTTACCTCGCTCAGGATGATATTTTCAAGTTCCATCCATTTGCCTGCAAATTTCATTAAGTCATTGTTTTTAATAGCTGAGTAGTACTCCATTGTGTAAATGTACCACGTTTTCTGTATCCATTCCTCTGATGAGGGACATCTGGGTTGTTTCCAGCTTCTGGCTATTATGGGATGAAGGAGGCCTTGAACCATATAGGAAGGCTGGGAAGTCATATTCTGATAGCAAAACTGGTTTGGGAGTGACTCAAAATGATAGATGGAGACCAGACAAGCCATCCCCCAGGATGCGTGCTCACCTTCACCAAATGAGATTTTGGTGGCAAACACTCTTGTTATAAAGGTGATTGTCAGCCCCACAATCATTTTGTTTCCAATGTTAGGTTTTATTTATAGTTTTCTACTTTTGTCTACCCATCTCCACATCTTAAAATAAATTGTCCCCCTTTTTTCTGACATAGACACTTTCCTCTTTATATAGAAAAGTTTGTGTGTGCCCATCAAAAACACCATTGTTCTTCCCAAGGAAAACAGGATGAACTGAGCGACAGGAGCAGCTAGAGAAAGCAAATTACTTAGAGCATAATGACCACAAACTACTGAAGGAGTGGCAGGTGCTCAAATTCAGTGACATTTTTATTTCCACAGTCAAGGAACAAAGAGTTTTCCATATAGCGTGACATCCTTACAGAGGCAAAGCAATGGTACAAAATATCACGCTGGTCAAATGTCACAAAGTTCCTTTGAGATCACAATACTGGAAACTTTGAGAAGTCCCACCATCACATTGACCTTCTCACAAGCAGTAGACATGAACTCTTCTGGCCCCTAAGAACAGAAGCCCACAGGAGAGGAGAGATGGCTCAGTGGGTAAGAGCAGTTCCAGAGAAGCTAAATTTGGTTCCCAGAATCCATTCTGAGTGGAGTGCTACTATGTATAACTGCAGCCCCAGGAAATGTTATGCTCTCTTCTGATCTCTACAGGTATTTACACAGAATAGTATATACAAATACATACATATAAATAAATAAAATAAATCTTTTTAAACAAACGAAGGAACACTAGAACCTTCTTTCTGAATTGGAGTCTATGCTCTACCATGACATTTTTTCACACATTACCATCCTGGTGAGGAAAATAGTTATTTCCACCTCAGAGAATAGATAATGGACGAAACAAGTAGTCCTTCTGGTAAATGCCTGAATAGAACTTCTACCTGACCACTCAGTGCCTTCTCTATAAAATTATCCTGATCCAACATGTTTCCAAATGTTCCATCAAAGAGAGAAATCAAACCATAGATAATGAATCCCTACAGTAAAGATAAATTTGGGGGGGACTCACAGAGACTGAAATACCAACCAAAGAGCATTCAAGGGCTAGACCTAGGCCCCCTATACATTGGTGGCAGATGTGTGGCTAGGTCTTCATGTGGGTTCACTAACAGTTGGAGAAGATGCTGTCTCTGGCTCCTGCTATTGGATTTCTTTCCCCTTACTAGACTACCTAGTTGAGCCTCAGTGTGAGATGTGCTTAGGACTATGCTGCTGACTGGAGGCCCCAGTGTGGTGTGACACCTAAGAGGGGGGGTCCACTTCTCTGAGAAAGGAGGGGATAATGGGTGGAGGGATTTGTGAGGGTGGGAATGGGAGAAGAGAAGGGTGGCAAGATCAGGATATAAAGGGAATAAAAAAACTTCAAGATCTGCCACCCCCAAAAAAAACAAGATAAAATTTGAAGAATACTTTTACAAAAGATAATTTCTCATAAAGAATGACAATGAGCATTGACTGTAGAACCTAAGTCCCATGTCTTGCTCAGGGATTGCTCATCTGGGGACTCCAAGCCAAGCTTTTGTCTTTCACTCTAAGGAGTCCTTTGATTCTCACTGACGCACAAGAGTTAGGGAAGGTTGTGAAATAGTACATTTCCCACACAGGGAAAAACTGCCAGCCAGACATACAATGTCCACTAATAATGAGTCAGGGACAATGTCAAAGACCTTTGTGTTGACTCCTTCACAAAGGAGCTTGGTGTCAACAAGGGTTCAGAGCTATGAAATGACACAGAAAGGAACAGTCACTTCCTCATCAGAGAACACACATTTGCCAAAATCTGATGTGTCTACAATTCTTTTAAAAAAATGACATGAACTAGAGAAAATTTTTGGTAAATATTACTTTTTAGATCCCAATGAAGAACTATTTAAAGGCTACTCCACACATATAGCCAGAGCATATTGCTATGTGTAGTTAATGTCTACTTAATGATGTCCTCTTGGCATCAAAAATAAAAGGGAAAATACGTCAGTAATGGCAGGAGGGAAGTGGAAATGGAGGAATCAGAGAAAAAAATCACATGTAATACATAATCACACATAAATACATAGAAAATAAGAAACTCTCCTAACAATGCCACTAGGACGCTCACACACCAAGAACATGCTTCCTGTTTGTCCTGTACTCTCTTTCACAAGGTGTTCACAGGTCTCTTATCTCATTGTCCCAGAAATGAGTCATGTTACACTCAGCTTCACTGATAAGTTGACTACAAACAACCTGCGTGAAATACAGGGAGTTTCTTAATTATTAAACACCACTAAAGTGGTTGTACCATGCAATCATTATCAGTAGAAAAAAAAGTGAGCTATGAAGCTTAAAGATATGGAGTTAGTAGACAAACAATTTGGAAGACTGTTCAATCAATTGGGCTTCTTATCAGAAGTGGTCTCCCAATGTAGTAACAAATACCAGGAAAACTCATATTCTCTCTGTCTCTCTGTCTCTCTGTCTCTCTGTCTCTGTCTCTCTCCATCTCTGTCTCTCTGTATGATGTATATATATTTATGTGTAGATGTCTGTACATGTGTATGGAGGCTAAAGGTCAACATCAGGTGCCTTCCTTGAGAGTTTTCCATCCTATTTTTTGAGATAGGATCTCTTATTGAATCTTGAGTTTATGGACTCCTCAAGCCCAACAAAGTATTTCAGGGATCGGTATATGTCCAACCAATTCAACACTGAAATCACACTGTGGAACCTGACTTGTAGGTACATATCTATGATATGAACTCAGATACTCGGATAGGGAGATAGTACCTCGGCAATAGAGCCCTCTTCCAAGTTCTCCAAGACATCATTTTAAATGGTATATATGCTGTAGTCATTTTTCTAACATAATGAGTAGTCTTTTTTTTTTAACATAATGAGTCAGTGGATGTAATTTATTTGAACATTTTTTAAAAAGTGTTATTGTGTCCAATAATGGCCAATATAAAATGCACAATAAAAAGGATTTCCATTGCAAGAATGCAAAAAATATGGACTTATTTATTGCATACCTTTTTGTTCTTGACAATTAGTGGATATGGACTAGAACTGTGGATCTCAACTTTCCTAAAGATACAACCCTCTAATATAGTTCCTCATGTTGTGGTGAACCCCCACCCACAAAATTACTTAATTGCTACTTCACAACTGTATTTTTGCTACTGTTAAGAATCACAGTGTAAATATCCGATATGTCACCTCCCCAGAAGGGGTTGTAACCCAAAGCGTGAGAGCTACTGGGCTAGAAAAACTCAGAGTATCAAAATCCCAATCATACAGACATAAAAAGAACTGCAGAACAATTTAAGAGGCAAGTCCACAGTATTCTAGTCATGGTTTAGTTTGATTTTAAAAATAAATATTGTACAAAAATCTATTCTCAATACACTAAAGGAAATCTCTTAAAAAGTAAGTTGTGTAACAGGTCATGATTCTGTGTAGTTCAATGTAGAAGGAAAGGGAAAAATATCCCTAAACAAGAGAGAGAAACTTTCTCTGATATGCACCACTCAGAGCACACATAGTGAGTTATCTACAATGGTGGCTAATTACAGAACACACCAGTAATAGAAAATGCTATTTAAGACAATCTAGCAGATCTCTTTCCACTACCCTGCCTGGTATCTTAACTCAATTAGACTTAATAATTTGAATAAAAAGCTTACATTGAAAGGTAACATGTAGTTATGCAAACATAGAAAAAGGAAAAGCTCTTAACATAATATTATAGCCTACTTCCTAATTATAACAACATCCATCTATCTAAGGTCTCAATTACAGGCATGTATTGATTGCTAATTTTCCATAGCTGGATCTGATAAAGTGGCAAAGACACACTTCCCAGCTCTTCAAGGGTTCTAAGTCAAAACTACAAGCCACCCCTACAATGTTAAAGCTGAGTAAGTAGCCAGCGATGAAATAGTCTCTATTGTCTTGTTATGTACTGATACCCATAAGAGGTTTGCAATTGTCTTACAGAGCACATTCACTTTATATTCTTTACACCCTGATTTTTTTTTTTTACATTTTTGTTGGCTATCTGGACGAATGCACTGTCCAGCAAACATGAGTGGGTCATTTCTAACTTAACAGTGATATGCTACTGACATTGACATAGAGCAACGACCTTGAATTTACACAGCACTGCTTGATTGTTGTTATTCTTTACATTTTCTGTAGCATGTACAGTGCTTATAATACGTTTCCTAATGGCTAGTGTCTTTGTTTTATCTAAGTGAACACACACCCTACCACCTGGACGGGTTGTCAGGACATTCATAGTACCCCATCTAGGGCTCAGGGAACACAGTAGAAGTGGAAATGGAAGACAGGAAAAAGGGCTACAGACCTTCAGGGTGTGATCTCACAGTAGCTATGGGTACTTGCACTGAGCCTGCATAAAACTGGGCTTTCCAACAGTCAATCATGGATTGGGGAGGGGACTGGAGGGGCTGAACTCAGCTATGATGGATTTGGGGGAAGGGAAAGTCATTATCTATTTTGAACCAACCAGTTCCAGTAGATAATTCTAAAGCCATGATAACACAGATGGCCCTGGTTAAAATCAATGGTTCATAAAACAGAAAGACATGAGTGTGTGAAGAGGCCCACAGGGAGGATTGAGGGTGTCAGGCTGGGAGGGAGATAAGACAGTGTGGAGGAAGGTAAGAATAACCCCAATACGCTGAATACATGTATGGATTTCTCAAAGAGTAAATTTGATCAATAAAATGCAGGAATTGGAAGAATCAATTGCATACTAAATGAGAAGAGGATAGTTTTATTTTAAATACATCCTAATAAACCTTTAAAGCAATGTTTCTTTAAGTTCTGAAAACAATATCCAAGAGGAGCCAGCCACCATCAAACCGTTACAAACAGAGGACACATGTGGTTTCCAGAGGCATACAAGAAGAGGCCGATGTAATGGCATTGGTGGCAATTCCTGAGCATGGGAGGAGGCTCTGAGCTCTGGGATTTTCTTTCTTCTTTTTCTCCTCCGCTACCTGCTGCAGCCCAGACAGGGCTTCCATGTTTCACCTGCAATACAAGCATAATGGGTTTGATGTTCATTTTCCATAAGGAGAGAAGAGAGGGTACAGAGAGCAGTGTGTACCATAAAATGTTACAAATACATAAATTATAAATGAGAACACTATACATATGTAAGTTATAAACAAACAGGAAGCCAGACTGGTGTGGTTGATTTGAAATGTCCTCATTATAACACAGATGTGCAAGAAGTATTTTTTTATTGTTTTTTCCCCATCACATAATTGACTTCACGTTGCTCAAAGCTCTTCATTCTCGTGTGGTGGTACACATAGAAAAGGAAGTAAAAACTGTGTGCTTGCTTCTAACTCAGGTGCAACAGAGAGCAGTAGACCTGAAGTCAATGACAGGGGGATGCTTTTGGTGTAGAGGCCCTCTCCCTGCTCCTGCCTCTTGATCTGCTCCTGGCACCATCTCAAGTGGAAACGTATGCTGCACTGTGATGAAGAGCTAAGCATGTGTTCCCATCACTGCCCATCCTGGGTGGGCAGCGGCAGTCGGAATAAGACACAGTTCATCTTGTCTTTGACAGTGGCCTGTGCCTTCACTACATATGTTCAGATGACGGCTGCAATGGTCCTCTCCACAGAAGAACAGGAAAATTGCTTCTACTCATCCCCTTTGGCTGACTACACTCCTCACCTCAGCAATTAGGAACAATAAGAAGGTTTCAGTTTGAGAGTGGCACCCTGTAGACTCTGCCTCAGATTCTTGAGGCTTTTGCGATGGAGACCCTACATAGAGTATGTGCAGGTCTTCCATATATACTTATTTGATCCTTTCAGTCTAACAACGTATCTGGGCTGACTCTGAGACATGAACCAACTGGGAGGGAGTGAAGGGAGTGGGTTTTCTTTCTTCCTTTTTTTTTTAAATTGAAAAGAGGTTCTTCTCTCATACCACATATTCCAACCACCGCTTCTACTCCTCCCATCTCCCAGACCCACTCCCTCTCCACTTTCCTTCAGAGAGGAGCAGGCTTCCAGGAAACAGCAATCAGTCAGAGAGAGGCTGCATGCAGCAATCTAACAGGAGGAAAAAGAGTCTCAAAAGCAGGCAAAAGAGTCAGAGACACACCTGCTCCCACAAAAACACCAACCTAACAGCTATATCACATATATATAGAGAGGGTTTTTTTAATAGCCCCCCTTTGGTCTCTGGAGCCTGTACCAAGGTGCTTTAGACAACCATTAAAAGTATTTCTATAAAGTTCCATAGTGGAAAGAAGGGATGTCTCCTCTGCTTGGGTTTTCTTTCTCAACCTTACCCTAGCTTATATTTGGAGTGCTCCCCAAAGGTCCATTTACAGGCTGCTCGGGCTTTCGTCTCTAATTTTTCTGTTTGTTCTACATTTTTATGTGTATGGATATTTTGCCTACATATTTATCTGTGCAGCATATGCACACTTAGAGCCTCTGAAGGCCAGAAAGAGGTTTCAGATGGCTATGAGCTACCACGTGAGCACTGGGGAATGAGCCTGGGTCCTTTGGAAGAGCATCAAGTGCTTTGAACCACTGATCCACCCCTCCAGACTCTAAATATCCTCCTTTTGGAGGGAGTTTAAGTTTGCACATGCATGCATGCATGTGTTTGAGTGTGTATGTGCACATGCTGTAGTGAGTACTATCCACAGAGTCCAGAAGAAGACATCAGACTCCCTGGAGCTGGAGTTACAGATGGTTGTGAGTCACCTGAGATGGGTACTTAGAACCTAAGTCAGATCCTTTGAAAGAACAGCACAAATGATTACATCTGAGCCATGTCTCCTATGGTTAAAGCCTTTTATAAGAACTTCTCAGCCATGAACAAGAACACATTCATTCTAGAATGTAGATTGTACCTATCCTATTCTTCAGACAACAGAGGCTGGTACGTCCAGCCCTGAGATTGCAGCTGTACATAGCAAAATGTGTAGAAAAGATTTAAAAACAGTATTAAAGATTTCAAATCTAACCTTCTTACATTAGGCAGACAAAGGACTCTGGAAGGTATCAAGAACTTCTAGAATAAAGGAGGAAATATTACTCTAGATCAGTGGTTCTCACTGTTCCTAATGCTGCAAATCTTTAATACAGTTCCTCATGTTGTGGTCACCCTCAATTATAAAATTATTTTCATTGCTACTTCATAACTGTCATTTTGCTACTGTTGTGAAACATAATGTAAATATTTTTGGTGACAGACATTTGACAAAGGGGTCATGATTTATATGTTGAGAACCACTACTCTGGAGACTAACAATTATATGGCATAGATTAATCAATTTGGAACATGAAAAAGTGTAGGCTTGAGGTTGATAAATTATTTCCAGTTAAACACAACTCCTGAAAGGTAACAACAAAATTAAAATGCAGCAATTTGCATTGTTACTTCAGAGTTCTCACTGGCAATGTAGAAGTTCCCTGACAAGGTCTGTGAATTCCTGTCCTTACCTGAGCTTACTCAAACCCACTTGAGCACACATGAAGATGAAGCAAGAGACCCTCCAGTACACTTTCTCATTCAATGCTTGCATTGTTCAACTAACATTTATTGAATACAAGAAGATTGAAATACTCCCATGCCTCCTGTCAGATCACTACGGTTTAAGGCTGGTCTTCCATGGCAACAATAACAACAGAAAGCCCACATACACATGGAAGCTGAACAATGACATGGAAGGTCTCCTCAATGACAACTTGGTCAAGGAAGAAATAAAGAAAGAAATTAAAGACTTCCTTGAATTTAATGAAAACGAAAGTACAACATACCCAAACTTATGGGACACATTGAAAGCAGTGTTAAGAGGAAAACTCATAGCTTTGAGTGCCTCCTAAAAGAAACTGGAGAGAGCATACACTAGCAGCTTAACAACACACTTGAAAGCCCTAGAACAAAAAGAAGCTAATACACCCAAGAGGAGTAGAAGGCAGGAAATAATCAAACTCAGGGCTGAAATCTACCAAGTAGAAACAAAAAGAACTATACAAAGAATCAACAAAAACAGGAGTTGGTTCTTTGAGAAAATCAACAAGATAGATAAACCCTTAGCCAGACTAACCAGAGGGCATAGAGACAGAATGCAAATTAACAAAATTAGAAATGAAAAGGGAGACATAACAACAGATTATGAGGAAATTCAAAAAATCATCAGATCCTACTACAAAGGCCTATACTCAAC
>CM052714.1:31361432-31492818 GCA_028551405.1 Uromys caudimaculatus | reverse complement strand
CTCAGTACTTCAGCTGAATTCAATGGCATGGTAAGTGGGTGGTGACTGGCACTGCCATGGTTCAACCGTTTTGGGATATTCCTTATGACACTTGTAGTTACACATTGCTTACATAAACTTCCTTAGTTCTTAGTCAAAATTGAGATGGAGCGGCCACCGAGTATCAAATATAAATGCACCAAAACTCAGAGTGAAAGAAAATGAACAAACCAAAATAACAAAATCCCAGCTTCAATCCTGACCCCTGATTGCCTTTTATTCACGGTCACTGCCAGCGCTTAGCCTCCATTACAGAGATTCTCCAGGCGCATCTGTTTACTCCAATCTGGATTCTATCTACAATGAAGTGTCACCTGCCAAGCAGAAAATTGAAACGCACATATAAAATAAATAAATTTTAAAAGCTGTGCAGCAAAAGTGAAATAATATTTTTGACAGACACCCTTTCCCCTTCAAGAAATACTAATTATCCCAGGAACTACCCTTTAATGCTGGGGTCACGTAGCAGTTACATCTGCTATAGCCAGGGCGTTATCAATAGTCCATTTAATTGTGCAATGTATTTAAGAATTCCAGAATATGAAAATGCTCAAAAGCTTAAACCAGAACACACATCCTACCACTGTCTGGCCACACACCATTTTGCTTTCCCACATGACTCTATGTACAAAGCTCTGGAGAAAGTGAGTTACACTGGAGGAAAAGGAAAGTGCCCACACAACAGTGGTATTTCCCTAATTATGTAGCTATGATGTTGGTGAACAGCTGACTCTGGAGTCCTAAAGATTCCGCACACAATGAAGTGGCAAGAACATTTCCCACCAAGATCTTTTTATAGACTCACTAGGTGCCTCTACATAAATGGATAGCCGACACCATTAACTACTCACAATGGCCAATAACTGGCCCAGCTTCGCATTAATTCAGGCTGCGGCTTAAATGCCAAATGCAGCGATGAAGCCCACAAGCTGAGAGGACAAACTGACAGTCCCTGACAGCTCATGCCTGGGCCAAGCTCTGAACCACAAAACAGGGCAAAACTCCCATCTGCTGTCCATCTGCCATCCTGCCCCTATCAAGAAAGGTTATTCCGCAAGCTGCAGACAGATGGGCTTTGCGAAGATCTATTAGGGGGGAAAAGACAGTCTGAGATGATTAGAATAATGACCTTTGGTTCAACACAGAAATCCCAGGAGTAATGGAAATTATACACAAATTCAAGGCCTTTTAATTGTATAAAACAGATACTGCCTCTTTTGCCACCCATGAAAATAAATGGTGGTTGTCTTCCATGCGCTGAGTACGTACTGTCTACCCAAAGACAATGATGTAAGAGTGAGTGTGTAAGCATGTGGAGATTGTCCTCACTTGAAGTTGTTTCTCTCAAGGACACATCAGTGAATTTTAACAATGTTATTAAAATGAATAAAAACAGAACTCCTTTGTAAGTTTCTGATGGTATGCATTTTCATCGTGAACCTATTCTATATAAACAGAAAATTGGGATAAGTCAGCTCATGTATTAAACAAAAGCCTTATGACAAAAAAGGGGGAACTGCAAACTTTTTCGCTAAAGCAAAGCATGTGTTTTGCTTCCATAGCAAAGGAAAAACAAACAAACAACAACAAACCTTTCACTGGGCACATCCATACCCAAGACAAAAGACAGATACTTGATGCATTCAACATACAATCTATACCACGGGACCAGGCAAAATGCTGGATGTTGGGGAGAGACAGAGGAAGACATAGATGGGCTTTGTCCTTATGGTGATTCAGTTCATGGGAACATTTATATGAGCAGTCAGAAGAAGAAAAAAACCTGGAAGTCAGCAACTGGGCCTGCAGTTGAAATGGTTGCCTCAAATTGTTCATAAAATGCACAGAGGTTTGCATGTTTATATTTTCTTGTACATAATACACTTAAAGATTTTAACTTTTCTTTACAGTTTATGTGGGACAAAGAAATATGGCTTTTCTACATTTAGAAGAAAGACAAGGCCTATTGACTCAACTGAGCATTACCCAGTGATGGGTGGAAAAAGCTCTCTAGCACATAGCGATCTATCTTAGCAAAAGATGCTACAGTAAGAGCACTCTGAGTGAGTCCACGCATATGAACTTTGAGAGCGGCTACTTGACTTGTCAATCAGAGCAAGTTAGCTCTGGGAGGTGAAGGTCAGTGACCGGAACAGAAAGGAAAGGAGGCCTTTTGAGGGCAATGGGAATTGTTTTACATCTTGAATTGGGCTAGAGGTATGAAAAATGCATCCATATGAGAGGCTACTAAGTTGTAAGATTTGTACATTTCTCTGAATGCAGTTTGTACATTGATTTCAAAACGATTACACATTGAGTGTGCTGTGATAGAATTGATCAGGTTTTTTTTTAAAAAAAAAAACAACTTTTAACTGTATAACAAAATTATCTAATAAGATGGGGCAACATTTTACAAGTGATTTCAAAAAATTGCTATTTTTTTGTACGCATAATTTCAAGGGTCAAACAAGAATAATCAGTGTCTGGAAAGGACCCAGGAGGCAATTCTTTCATCAGAGCTGTAATGTGCTCCTTATCTAAGCCAACTTTAATCGAGTTCAGGGTCAGAGGGTGTCTGGAGTCTCTGGGAACTCTCAATCTCGGGCTTTATCTCACAGCTTACATCCTTCATTTCTTAAAGAACAATTTAGTCTCATTGTTCTGTCGGAATGACCATGCTGCCCCCGCTCTTCACTTCCTTGAGAAGCAATGGTCACTACCTCTCCCCAAATACAGAAAGGCAAGGCTAACATCAGCCCCTGATTATCGAAGGAAGAGAAGTACTACACCACTTCCAAAACTCACATCCTTCAGAAACAGTAGTTTACCTTTGACTTTTCTATCTTATCTTTATATAAACCCAATTTCATAAAGAAGTTGTCAGTGACCAAACATGTTCTTAGAAAACAGTAACACTGTGACTATTAGCTTTAAGTTCGTTTTTTTTCCCAACTAAAACATATTTGAATGACTATAAACAATCTCCAAGGACCAGATATGACCAGCAATGTCAATTTCCTCAATGTACAGCTTGATTCTGATGGCTTCTGGTATTTCATACAAAATCAGATTTTATTCCTCTTATTAATTGGAAGGCCAGCATTGTAGACCATGACGAAAAAGCAAGAGAGCTTAGCTAGCATTAGGAACACCTTGGGTTCAATATTGACAACTGTAAAAACAAATAGAATTCAGAAGGAAGGAGGACACAACAGCATACTCAAAGCCTTTGAAATAGTAAGTGAAAAGTATGATCAAAATATAAATCCAAAAGTAAAACTTTTACATAGATAATGTCTTTAACTCTGTGCATGTGATATATGTGTAAAATGGAAATGATTTACAATAACTTTTCCTCTTCTCTGTATGATCTCATCATGCAAGAAAAATTCCCTCTGTCACAATGACATGGTTAACTTTGGAAAACAGGCTGGAGACCTTGACCTGTGGCCATTTTCTTTTCTTCTTTTTCTTTTCTTTTATTTTTTTAGTTTTTTTTTTTTTTTGATACTTTATTTACATTTCAAATATTTCCCCCTTTCCAGAACTCCCCTTTGCAAACCCCCTATCCCCTCCCCCTCCCCTGCCTCTATGAGGGCATTCCCCCACCCACCCACACACCCACTCTTGTCTTCCTTCCTTGGCATTCCCCTATACTGAGGCATCTAACAACCTCAGGCCCAAGGGCCTCTCCTCCCCCTGATGGCTAACAAGACCCTCCTCTGCCACATATGTGGCCAGCACCATGGGTCCCTCCATGTGTATTCTTTGGTTGGTGATCCAGTCTCTGGGAGCATTGGGAGGTCAAGCCAGTTGACACTATTCCTCCCTCCATGGGGCTGCAAACTCCCTCATCTCCTTCAGTCCCTTTTCCAACTCCTCCATGTGTGACCTCACGCACAGCCCAATGGTTTCTGTGAAGTGAATCTTGGGTATTCCGAACTTTTGGGCTAATATCCACTTATCAGTGAGTACATACCATGTTCATTCTTTTGTGACTGAGTTACCTCGCTCAGAATGATATTTTCAAGTTCCATCCTCTTGCCTGCAAATTTCATGAAGTCATTGTTTTTAATAGCTGAGTAGTATTCCATTGTGTAAATGTACTGCATTTTCTGTATCCATTCCTCTGTCGAGGGACATCTGGGTTGTTTCCAGCTTCTGGCTATTATAAATATGGCTGCTATGAACATAGTGGAGCAAGTGTCTTTAATACATGTTGGAGCATCTTCTGGGTATATGCCCAGGAGTGAAATAGCTGGGTCCTCAGGTAGTATTATGTCCATTTTTCTGAGGGTCCGCCAAACTGATTTCCAGAGAGGTTGGATCAGATTGCAATCCCACCAGCAATGGAGGAGTGTTCCTCTTTCTCCACATCCTCGCCAGCATCTGCTGTCACCTGAGTTTTTGATCTTAGCCATTCTGACTGGTGTGAGGTGGAATCTCGGGGTTGTTTTGGTTTGCATTTCCCTGATGACTAAGGATGTTGAACATTTCTTTAGGTGCTTCTCAGCCCTATGAGTTTTCTCAGTTGAGAATTCTCTGTTTAGCTCTGTTCCCCATTTTTTGATGGGGTTATTTGGGTTTCTGGAGTCTGACTTCTTGAGTTCTTTGTATACATAGGATATTAGCCCTCTATCGAACGTAGGATTGGTAAAGATCTTTTCCCAATCTGTTGGTTGCCATTTTGTCCTTTGCCTTACAGAAGCTTTGTAATTTCAAGAGGTCCCATTTGTTGATTCTTTATCTTAGAGCATAGGCCATTGGTGTTCTGTTGAGGAACTTTCCCCCTGTGCCTATGTGTTCGAGACTTTCCCCCACTTTCTCTTGTATTAGATTCAGTGTATCTGGTTTTATGTGGAGGTACTTTATCCACTTGGACTTGAGCTTTGTACAGGGAGATAGGAATGGACCAATTCGCATTCTTCTACATGTAGATCGCCAGTTGAACCAGCACCATTTGTTGAAAGTGCTGTGTTGTTTCCATTGGATGGTTTTAGCTCTTTTGTCAAAGATCAAGTGACTGTAACTGTGTGGGTTCATTTCTGGGTCTTCAATTCTATTCCATTGATCTACCTGCCTGTCACTGTACCAATACCATGCAGTTTTTATCACTACTGCTCTGTAGTACAGCTTGAGGTCAGAGATGCTGATTCCCCCAGAAGTCCTTTTATTGTTGAGAATAGTTTTTGCTATCCTGGGTTTTTTTGTTATTCTATATGAATTTGAGAATTGTTCTAAGTCTATGAAGAATTGAGTTGGAATTTTGATGGGAATTGCATTGAATCTGTAGATTGCTTTAGGCAGGATGGCCATTTAAACTATATTAATCCTGCCAATCCAGGAGCATGGGAGATCTTTCCACCTTCTGAGGTCTTCTTCAATTTCTTTCTTCAGAAACTTGAGGATCTTGTTATACAGACCTTTCACTGGTTTGGCTAGAGTCACACCAAGATACTTTATATCGTTTGTGACAATTGTGAAGGGTGTCATTTCCCTAATTTCTTTCTCAGCCTGTTTATCCTTTGAGTATAGGAAGGCTACTGACTTGTTTGAGTTAATTTTATATCCGGCCACTTTGCTGAAGTTGTTTATCAGCTGCAGGAGTTCTCTGGTGGAGTTTTTCGGGTCACTTAGATATACGATCATATCATCTGCAAATAGTGATATTTTGATTTCTTCCTTTCCAATTTGTATCCCTTTGACCTTTTGTTGTCTAATTACTCTAGCTAGAACTTCAAGTACGATATTGAATAGATAGGGAGAGAGATGGCAGCCTTGTCTAGTCCATGATTTTAGTGGGATTGCTTCAAGTTTCTCTCCATTTAGTTTGATGTTGGCCACTGGTTTGCTGTATATTGCTTTTACTATGTTTAGGTATGGGCCTTGAATTCCTTTCCAAGACTTCTGTCATGAAGAGATGTTGAATTTTGTCAAATGCTTTTTCAGCATCTAATGAAATGACCATGTGGTTTTTTTCTTTGAGTTTGCTTATGTAGTGGATTACATTGATGGATTTCTGGAGTTGAACCATCCCTGCATCCCTGGGATGAAGCCTCCTTGATCATGGTGAATGATCGTTTTGATGTGTTCTTGGATTCGGTTTGTGAGAATTTTGAGTATTTTTGCACTTCGTAAGTTCCAGGTTCTGTAACAGATGCTGGGGTATGCAGGTGGGTGTGTGGATGTGTGAATGCAGGTGTGTGTGTGTGTGTGTGTGTGTGTGTGTGTGTGTGTGAGAGAGAGAGAGAGAGAGAGAGAGAGAGAGAGAGAGAGAGAGAGAGACCATGGTGGATACTGAGGGCTATTTATATTTTGAGATACACAAAGTAAAAGTGCTGTGAGCAATATCAAACAAGGTTCTATGCACATAATGGCATTTATTTCTCTTTGGAAAGTAACATGAAGTAAACTTGTCAGTCTCAAAAGAGATGCATATCGGTTTTAGAAGAAACTTCTGGAGTATCATCTACAATAGTCTTGTGAGCACACAATTGCATGAGAAACGTAAGAAACTCTGCAGCTTTACCGTACATTCTGGGTTAGACTTCCCACATACGGCCCTTTCGGGGGGTTCTCATCATGGTTTAACCTACATCCTTAATGAGTGATGGTTTGGGGCACTTTTAAACACCTTCATGTGCTTACTGTACATTTCTGTATCTTCCATTGGGAAGTATCTGAGCAAGGTTTTTTTCCATTTTTTAAATTGGGTTGTTGTTCTACTATTGGGCAATGGAAATAATTCACATATTATGAATACTAATCCTTACTAAATATATAGTTGGTTGATTTCTTAGCAGTGAGTTCATTAGTTCAAATTTATAAATGACATTATACCTAATTTATCAATATTTGTGAGGTTTGCTGTCTGTGGAGTAACAACCTTTTGACTATCCCCAAAACTGTCAGGATCTTCTCCCATGTTTCTTTCTGAAAACTGTATAAAGGCAGCTTTTATTTTAAGGTTTGTAACATATTTCAAATTAACTTTTAGGAGTGGTGTAAAGTAGGGACCTGCATTCCAGTTATTTATAAACATTATCCCTTCTTCCTTGGCAGTTAAAGGTCTATTTTGGGTTCTCATCTCTAGTCAAGGGTTACCATTTTGGTCCTCATAGCTTCCTCAGAACTCTGGAAGGCACAGAGTATAATTCCTCCAACTCTGTCCCTTGTCAAGGCTATCGTGATATTCTAGTACCTTCTACAGCTTACAGCTAATTTGTGCATAGAATGTACAAACAACAAAACCCTGGTAGAGCTTCAACTGGGATTACATTAACTCTATAGATGAATCTAAAAATAACTGATAATCCAATCTACATGCAGCATCTCTTTCTATATAATAAGATAATTTTAATAATTGTAGGCACTATTCTATTTCATGAGGATGTTTTCCCATGTATTTTGTTAAAGGTATTTCTAGATATTTTTGATTTACCATGCTACTATACAAGAAAATTTATCATTTGTCTTTTTCTTTGTACTACCATGGAAAATACACTTGATTTACATACCAACAGAACACCCTACAGTCTTGTTTAGAGTATTGGATCCTATGTTTTAGGAACACATTAGGATAGTCTGTACATTTAAACATGTCACCCACAAACAACACCTACAAAAGTAGTTTTACTGTTCTTCCAATCAATAGTTTTACTTAATATATTTTTCTTATTGCATTAGCTGTGATCTCTAAGAAATACTCTTTAGAGGAGCAGAGAGTCAGCATCCTTCCCAGTGTCCGTTCAGGGAGGACATGTCCCTTTCTTTACTATGATGCTAGCTGTAAGTTATTCGGTTTCACTTTATCAAATTAGAGGCCTCTGCTGCTCCTACTTATTTCATATCTTATTATAAAATCATGTACTAATTGAGTAGTTCGATTGGAAAAGAGGCTGCTTAGTATGCACAGAGCTCTGGGTTCAATCCTCAGCACAGCAAAAACAAGGAATGGTACAGAACTTGGGAGGAGAAGGTAAAATGTCCGCTAGTTCAAGGTGGTTAACTACTTAGGGATTTTAAAGCTTGCCTGAGATACATGAGATACTGTCACAAAAATTTTTGATGTTGACAGTTTTTGTGTGTTGTTTAAATCATATTTTTCCTAATGTGTTATATGTTTAATAAATTGCATTGATGAATTTTCAAGGGTTTTACTTCATGTCCCAAGGACAATGCCAGCCTGACTGTGACACATTCTCACACTGAATTTTTTTCATGGAATTTTGTTAGAATATCTACTTTTTGAAATGTTCTCATTCTTTTATGTGTGTGAATTATAACTGTTTAATAAAGATTACATCTTCTTCCTTTATTTTCTAAGCGATGTTTGCATACAATCATTGCCATCTCTTTTTCTATTGTTGCTAGAATTGATCAGGCTAACCAGGAGGGACATGTATATTTTTTAAAGGAAGCCAGGTTTGCAATACTTTGACACAATATTAAAAATAAAGACCCAATAAAAATAAATTAATGTGAAAATTAAAATGTTTTGTTAATCAATGGATACTGCCAACAGAGTAAAAACGCAGAATGGAAAAAAAAAAAACACTTACAAATCTCATACCCTATAAAAGGCATATACACAACACACACACACACATACACACACACACACACACAATACAACTTCAAGACAAAATGACTTAAAATGAGGAAGCACAGACTTTTTGTGAAATACATAAATGCCTAGAACATATAAAATATCATTGATGTCTCTGGCCATTGAAGAAATGCAAATAAAATCCTCAAGGCAATAACCTCTTATGTCTACCACTAGGGGATGTTGTTACAATTACCGGGAAGGGGAAGGATGTAGAAAAGTGGGAATTAAAATCCAGGCTGGTAGCAATGTTAAAACGAAAGAAGCAATGTAAAGACAGGTCAAAGAAACTTAAGAAAGCAATCTCATAATTATCATAGAATCCAAGAGTTCTACTGGCAGGGGTGGGGCGGGGGGCGGGGTTTGCCAGATACAAGTGGAGGCCAGAGGCTACAGCAGATACTTGTACTACATGGTAACAGGAGCACTATTCACAATAGACAGAGGCAGACTCAACTTTCCACTGGAGGATGAATGGATAAACAAAAAGTGTTCTGTGTGTACACCCATAACTGTCTTTTACCAATCATTGTGTCCCAGGCACTGTGAAAATATTTATATTATGTCTCCTATTTATAATAACACTACTTGTCAGAATTTAAGATTGGCAGAAATCATCTACATATCCAAGCATATATTGAGTATAAATATCAAGCTTAGCTGTCAAGTTTTTATTACCAGTGAAACCCATGGTAGCATATACAGCAGACAATCAAGTACCACTTGAGAAATCATTTCAATAAATGGACTTTATGAAATAAACAAGTAACCTCTCTTAGAAAAGATGGTAGCTTTCTAAAATTAGGAGGGTCAAGTAAAATTTTTAATTATTAAGTTGATTAATTTGAAACAGGGGCTCTTGCTATGGCTGGTCTAAAACTCACCAAGTAGACCAGGATGGCGTCCAACTCATAGAGGTCTGCCTGTATTGCTTCCCAAGTACTAATTTTAAAGGTACACACCTCCACAACCAAGCAAACTCAGTTTTAGATAGACCATTAATTAATTCTTAAAAGGCTCCTTATCAGACATTGCAGCAAAGAACATTTAATATGAACTGCAGATAAGAACAGTGACTAATGTTTGTCTCAACCTCTTATATATGCAATGTGTTTGCCTAGAGCTCACAAGTGTATTAATAAGTCATTGGCTGTACTCATTTCTTCAGTAGTGATGTGTTATCGTATATGGACTTGAGGGGGTTATTTATAATAATTGAGGCAGTGCTGTCAATTAAGAAATAAAAGAACACTATAAAGAAAATCACATTTTTGCTTCACGAACTGCCAAAATAATATCTCAGTTTGATTTGATCTGAGGCTGAAAACAAACACCCAATGACCTTTGCTTTCTTTATGCGTCCCTGGTAACCCCAAAGAGGCAGCTCGTAATTATTTCTCAAGATGAGAGGCTTTGTTGTGTAATAGGTTTAGACCATGAGTCAAAAATAAAATAAAATAAAACCAAATGTCATGTCATCAGGCTCAAAAGCAAACCAATTGTACATTGATCTTGCCGCACGTGAGCCTGTATGAGAATGATGAGCACAGGACCATGTTCCCGACATGATTGCTAATTTGTTTCCTGCTTTTGAACTCACAACTTCAAACTCACAATCCAGTCGTTCTTTTAGGAAATCAACTCCATTCACCCATGTTTCTCACTCATCTTTAAAATGTCAATTAAGAGAGTTTCAACTTTCTTTAGACACAGGGCTTGGGGGAAAAAATTAGGCTGAAAGCACTCAGTTTTGACAGTGTATCCAGCTGTTCGTAGCTGTTCATTCTTTCCATAAACTTAACGGCTATCAGTGTATGTAAAGTCCCTAACACTTGCCATGAGGGAAGACTTCACAAAACAAGAATGCTTTCCTTGGAGTTTATACATGCATTTGGTCCTTTTTTTTCCAGCAAGGGTTTGTCTACTTAGATTAGGGAACGTTTTTTTTTCCTGGAGAGCCTCAGCAAGAGAATGTCTCCCATGCTGTCAAAAAAAGGTTCTATTTTTGTGCCTTGGAAGATATAATAGGATGGGCAAAATCTCAAGTGGGTGGAAGCCATTAGCTCATATAAGACTCCAGAGAGATCAGTAAGAAAAAACCAGCACTCTGAGCAGAACCCTAGCACGTTTGCTTAAAACAATGTCCAAGAAATCAGATGGGCATAGAATTTTGCTGGGCAGAACTTACATTAATATTGCGTACCTACGCAGCACAGATTGAGACCTGTTGGTCCATTGTCTGCACAAACACAGGAAACTCTTAGACTAAAAGGGAAACCAGAGCCCAGAGGGTCAGAGGCAGATCAATGCCAAAAATAAAAAGTTTGGAGTTACTTTGGTGGACGAGCCAAGAATAGGGCAAAAAGAGCATATCTAAGGATTTCTGAAAGTCTCCATATGCTTGAAATTCTCATTTCTAACATGAGTATGTCTGTGGACAAGATTCAGTTCTGAACTATGTAGTAAAGAATATATCCTGCTATATAATATTCCAACCTTTTATTGATTTATTCTGTATATATTTCTGAAACAGCTTAACACTGGTTTTGAGCTTTGTTTTCCCTACAAATAATCTCTATTCACAGTAAAGCTGATATTAGAAAAAATATTTATATTTTAGAATAAGTTTTAAGTGCACAGTGCTCTGATATATGTCATTTTCCATAAGGATTTTCTAAAGGACTACATGCTCCTTCAAATTTGTAACGTGCTTAATAGTAATTAAGTTGTTAAGACACTTTCCCAGCATCTATTCCTTATACACATTGACAGTTACTTAGTGTGCAGATGAAGCAAAGAAACCATGGAGCCAGAAAGCTGCAGCTGAAATCCCAGCTTCACTGCTTATTAGCTGGACAGCCCTGGGCAAATGACTCAAACATTAATGAGGAAAAGAGCAATCCCCCTCACACATCATGAGAACGAAATGAGTTTCCCATAAAGTACTTCAACCAGTAGCTATCCAGGAGGTGATGGCTAAGGGTTACTTCGCTGCTGTTATAGTATGTGGCTGTAAATAAGACCAATTTGTTTTCCCATTTTACTGAATTCAAGACTTCTGTCTCTAGAAACACCATAAAAAGCAAGCTGTCCCTCCTACGCTGGCATCAGCCAAGCTGCCTCCTTAAAGAAGTAGACATTGGCTTAGGGACTAACTGAAGCATCCACAAATCTACAAAGACTGATAAGGGAAACAGTAACAGCTTCTTCATAACAGTCACTATTTAAAATGCTTCGTTGTACTTCAAAACGATTGAGCAAGGATCTGCTTATGAATATCCCTCAAAGATATACCCATGCCTGATCCCCTTATGGGATTGGCCATAGCTATAAAATCTATAATTACATAGATTTTACTAGTAGTTATCAATCACCTCTTGCATCAGATTCTCAGAATTGCTCAGAATCTGTGGTCCAATGACTGAACAGGTTTTTATTTGTGGTCCTGCTATATCCCAACTTCCCAATTTTATCTTCTCATACACTCATAAAAACTCATCATTCAAATGTGTTTGTGGTTGCAATTTCTATGCTTTCCTTTCTTATGTAAATACCGGGTAATTTTGTCTAGCAGAGCTGGTGATAGCCAGGTAAATGTACTTACTTACATTTGGTACAGAACGAATATCACTAAGCTGCAGTGGGGCTTAAAGAGTCACCAGCTCTGTGTGCCTTCATTCAGAAAAGAACTTTGCTTGCAGGGAGAGAAGGTATGACTCATGTCCTTCTGAGTTAAGCTAAATGATTCTGAAATCCTTGTTGAGTTGGAAGCAGAGAATAGTGGACTGCCTAGTTTTTGCCATTTTATTAGTTATAGCTTTTCTTTTTAAGTGTGTGTGTGTGTGTGTGTGTGTGTGTGTGTGTGTGTGTGTGTGTGTGTGTGTGTGTGTGTGTGTAAATGTACAGGCTACAATGTACACATGGAAGTCTAAGGTAATCTAAGATAATCTTGTGGAAGTTGGTTCTCTCCTTCCATAGTGTGGGTCTCTAGTACTGAACTCAGGTTACCAAGCTCCTTGGTAATTACTCTTATCAACTGAGATATCTCACTGACCCTAGAGTTTCTTTGCAATCCGCTGTCTGTAAGCATATGAGTTATACAAATGGAGAAAACAGGAATGAAGAAAAGAAAAACACACTAAGTAGAGGAAGTGACCCCTTTTCTCATGCTATGGTGAACTAAATGGCAATAGGAATTAGAACCCCAGGCTTCTAAAGTGGCCTACACTTGTGATTTGATTAAAGAAAAAGGAAATTAATTTCACAGGTTACCTTTAAAATGGTGGCTGGTGCTACCAGGGTGACAGAGGGGATTTATCAGCTAGAAAGGCAAAATTTGGAGCCTGTAAATTTTCTGTTCCTGGGGAGCCACTAGCCATATATATCAAGGGAGAATATTTGGCATATAAACTATATACCAAAATTCAAAGATTTGGTATAAAACAAGAAGTACAGTACCTCAGCAGCAACTTTGCATGGGCCATATTATGGATGTAACAGTGTAAATAAGATGCTTTGAATTCATTTATTTCTAAATGTTTTTTGTATCTGCCCCTTTGCTTGTTGTGCTGACATAGTCTCATGAAGCCCAGGTTAGCCTCAAGTTCACTGAGGATGAAGATTGACAAGCTGAGGTAAGCTGATTGGTAAGCTGAGGATGACACTGTGCTTCTGGCACAGCCTCTAAGACCAAGTTCTAGGATTACACTTATATGTCACCATGATCAGTTTATGTGTTACTGGAGATGGAACTCTGGGCTTCATAAATCCTGGGCAAACACTCAACCAACTGAGCTTGACCCCAGCCCCAACTTACATTTATTTCTTTAAAAAGGATTTTATGTGTCTGACAGAAAATCAAATTTCTTGCAATGATTGGCAGATGAAGTCCATGCTACATTTCAATTATGCAATAGAGGCATATCTATCAGAGAGGTGAGTAAGGAAGAAAATAGGCTCAACTGGGCTTGGAATGGCCATCACAGGGAACAGTACCCTTGTTATCCTGGACATACACTACCTAAAGGGATGCAGAAAACTATATTTTTCCTTGTAACATCATGCCCTTTGAATAGCAGCCGATAAACATTCATTACATGGTCTATCGCTTCAAGGCAGGAACAAATGATTTGCACAGATAAATGATATACATAAAAATTACGAATAGATGGCAGCTTCTACTGAGTATGGTAGAAGACAGTAGATACAGAAGTGGGCACGACCCGCCATACAATTGAAAACCCAGTAGCCTAGGTCAGGAGTTGGCCAACCATGGCATGTAAACCAAATCCATTCAGCTTCCAGTTTATTTGCTTTTGTAATAATTTTATTGGGACAGTTGTTTTTATTCTGAAAGAGCAGAATGGCAGATAGCAGTTCTGAGTAGTTGTCACTGACACGATAGGATTGGTCAGACATAAAGTATTTACTATCTGGACTTGTACAGGAAAAGTTTTCCTATGCTTGCTCTGCAGCCAACATCAAGAGTGGTCAGTTGGTGACATCTGTCCAATTAGCCAGTCGCTCCCCAGATTGCTCTAGTTAAAGAAAATGAAGGGCTGGAAAGATAGGTCAGTAGGTAATGGTGTTAGCTGCTAGTGCAAGTTTTGTCCCAGCACCCATATCTGAAGGATGACAACTGCCTATAACTCCAGCTACAGGGCTTCTGATATCTTTGCACCTCCATAGGCACTCATACACATGTGTGTGCGTGCACACACACAACATGCACACAAATATAAAAATAGAATCATTTTTAAAAGAAGCAAATGAAAACCAGTATCTTTCCCATGATTCCTTCATCATAGCAACCAACTATCCACCTTCTTCCTGTGTATCCCACGCTCCTTGTTGTGCCACGAATACTGCAAGGTATTGTTTCTTCCAAGCACTCGCCCTTGTTTGCTGGCCCTAGATCAGTGGTTGGCAACTTTACACAGGGGTCACATGTCAGTTATGAAGTAGCAACAAAATAATTTTATGATTGGGGGATGACCACAACAAAAGAAACTGTATTAAACAGCATTAGGAATGTTGAGAACCACTGCACTAAATAAAAAGCTCCGAAGCTCCCTGCTTCACCTGCTTGGAGCCCCACACCATGGATATTTACAAGATAGCTAGCTCAGCTCCTCTGCTTTCTGCCTCTGTACTCATTGCAATGTGTATCATCAATGACACACGACACATTGTATTTCACTCCTTATTCTTTTCCTCTCACCACAAAGAAAACAAAACCCATGAGAAGGCTGTATTTTTGCATCTTGTTTTATTCTTAGCATCTAGAATCCAGTTTGGCCTCCAAAGTATATAAAAAATTACTGGTAAGTATTCTATTGGTTTTTTTTTTTAAACTGTGTATGAAATAGAAAAGTTTGTGTGTGCGTGTGTGTGCGCACGCACGCGCGTGTGTGTGTGTATTTGAATAGTTTAAAAAATATGCTAGGAACAAACAGATGAAGATAAATACACACACAACCATTCTCTCTCCCTTCCTTCCTACATAGAGTTGTTCACCTATTCAAAAATCTAAATCCAACTGTATGGCTTCCAGGTAACAGAAGGATACATAATAGTGGGAGGGCATGACAGATGAATGAAAGAAATCTGCTCAGGCATAATTCACTTTGAAACGGTTTGGGAAAATGGGTCGCAGAAGATGAGAAGGAACCAATTGTCCAACCAGAATATGGGAGGAAGGAGGAAATTCCAGAATTTAAGATGGCATAGATCACTGGTTTTCAGAATGAGAACATAAGACTTTTTTTCCTTACAGGAACTGTATGTAAAGACCTTAATTGTATAGACATGGGCTGCTGCTACACTCTTTCCTTCCTAGCAGTCCAGGGATTTTGCCCTTCCCTTCTCTTGCCTTTGTCTTCCAGGGCAACAGAAGCATCATTGTATCTAAGACTCCTTAGAACACAATTTGGAAAATAAATTTTAAGAAAAATTACCACTGTTTTTAACATTTTATATTTCAAAAAAAACATTTTATATTTTTAAGTGGAAGGGTTTAGGAAAATATAAACTAGAGAACCTGGGACCGGAGGTTCAGAGGTTAAAAGCACTGCCTGATCTTACAGAGGACCCAACTTCAATTCCCAGCACCCACATGGAGACTCACAACCATTTGTAACTCCAGTTCCAGAGGATATGAGCCCCTTTTCTGGTCTTCATGGGCACCTGGGATGTACATGGTACATAGACATCCATTGAGACAAAGCATACATATAAAATAAAAAAATAAATAAACAATTAGAGAACATGGCTTGGTAAAACCAAGACATGCCTCATCATACATCAGAGATGTGGTAACCTAGAATGACAAAGCAGGCGTTCTTACCTACACTCTTGGCTAGTGTCTCTCCTATTTATGATTACTAAAGGTAGCCAAGGTAAATACAATGTAGACATCAGCAGCAGTAGCCTGATAAAGATCAAGAAAAGATAGCAGCGCTGCTGACAAAGCAGACACAGCCATGCAGGAGTCCAAACTTGCCTCTGAGTTCTGACTGGAAGGAACATTCCCAGGAGAAGCTTGCCTCTTCATCTCTCAGTGCTCTATCTTGTCATATGCTTTCTGGGGCAAAGAAAGGTTTGCTTTCTCGTGGAACAATTCAGCTGCTCCTCATCACTGGCGCTAGATTGAAAGCTAGGGGAGAATTCACTGTCATTTACTGTCATCAATAAGGAAAGAAAAGCTAACAGGTAAGTTATCAAAACATTGACCTAGGAATCCTGAGATGAGAAGTCTCATATAGCCCAGAGACATATTCATACAAAGTTTGAGAGGATATTACTGCTTTAATCAAAGAAAACTGATGTTAGATAGATAGATAGACAGATAGATAGATAGATAGATAGATAGATAGATAGATAGATAGATAGATAGACAGATAGATAGATAGATAGGTAGGTAGGTAGAGATAAAGAGATGGATATTTAGCACATCTACACTGGATATGAACTAAGAATTCTACTTTTAATTAAAATGCTAAACTGGATTAACTTTGTCTATAGTCTACCTACTGTCCATGTCTCCTCTACCTAGTGCTCTCCATGACAATATCATACTAAAGGCAATGCCTTCACTTCTGACCACCAACATAGTGTTTAATGCTCACTTGGGAGCTGTAGTTGGTTTTATCTGATGAAAGAAAGGCAGCTACTTTTTAATCTATTGAATTTAAGATGTAAGTAGGATAAAAATATAAGTATAGCTATGTGGAATGTACTCCAATGCTCAACGATGAAGCATTTATTGTCTGCACCTTATTTTCTTTATGATTATGTTTCATTTTATTTTCTGTATGTGGTTATTTTCCCTAAGTGCATATCTGTGCACCATATGCAATCGTAGTGTCCTTGGAGGACAGAGAAAGATGTCAAATCTCCTGAAATTGGAGTTACAGATGGCTGTGAGCTGACATATGGGTTCTGAGAATTGAACCAGGGTCTTCTGCAAGAGCATCCAGTGCCCTTAACCTCTGAGCCATCTCTCCAGACTTGCATTCTAGTTTCTAATTCTGAAAACTATCTAAACAGCTCCAGTCATGATAGTAAGAGTCACATGCAGTCATATGTTCTGAATTAGTTCACGAAAGAAATAACCCTTTTACTAGTTAAAAGCTGACTGCCAATATTATATAATTCTCTATGGTGTAGCATTTCTACCTGTGTTTTCTTGATCCAAAACACAGACAACTGCATTTCAACCAGAAGATAAATTTTAGTATGGAAACTTAGATATAGGGAGGAGTGCCAACTATTGTTCTCACTGAATGAAATTGTCAAATTCTGTATATTTTTGTGAAGCCATGAGTGAGAATCTGAAGTCTTTAAATGTAGTCTGCCATTCTAAATCACATTAGCTTCTAAACAAGACACAGAAACAAACATTTACAAAAAAAGGTCAAGGCTATAAACAAAAGCATGTATTCTCTAATTTAAGTTTTAAGTCATATATGAGAGGGCTTGGGGGAAGCAAGGGAGAAATACCGTAATTATATTATAATCAAACACCAACAACAGAAAAGCTACACTTTCACTCCCTATCATTCTTAACTCAACAGGAATCCTACCAATTCTACAACAGGAATAACCAATAGTACCCTGACTCCAACCAACAATATCAATAATCCCCTGTGTTTAAGATGGTTTGACTTATGTTTTCATTATTGTAGGATCTCACGAAGGCAATATACAGTCAGTAAAAATCATACTTCCACCTTTGAATTCTACTGTTTATCAGGCTAGGTAAATGAGTATGATATTGTCTTGAGATGTTTGCAATGACAATAAACCATATCCCCCTGCTGAAACTCCTGCTGACAACTATGATCACTAGAGTGAACCCCACACAGGCTCAGTTCATTGTGTTGATAAGTTATGATGCTAAGGAGGGTGGGTGTTTTAAAGTTATTTTGTTTGTTTGTTTGTTTGTTTGGTCTTACCTTTTTTTAAACTTACAATGGTTACATCAAAGCATAGTTACACAGTAAACTGAGGAACACCTGTAGAGCGCCCAGGATACCACACTCTAGGAAAGAACCCCAAGTGATTGCTGAATGGAAGAAGTGTAGAAATATTCATACATGACTGGGCAGGGTACATTCATATATTCTGGAATTATCAAAATTAGAAAAAATAAAAAGAGAGAGGGAGAAGAAGAGGAGGAAACGGTGCCTTTGCAATGCTATGTATAAAATGTTGATGAGTTATCAAGAGAAGTACAGTAGAAATTAAATAGTACAACCACAAAGGGCGAACTGCTATCTTTCACTCATAAATTACACAGAATATGACTTCATTTCATTCCTGTCGTTGTGACAAAATATCCTGACAAAAAGCTTCATGAGCTGAGTTTGATCCCCCAGAACCAGAACCCACAAAATGGTCAAAGGAGAGAAGCAGTTTCACAAAGCTGTGCGTGACCTCCACATGTATTCTATGGTATGCACAAACACTCCACCCACCCACCCATATACACAGGACACAGACTCACTCACACACACAACAATAATAACCCCAAAGAGTGATATAATAATCACAAATTGGTGTTGAAGATTTGAAACCACAGAGGCATTTCTATGGGTCAGTGCTAGGATCACGGTTGGTTCTTCTGTTTCCATTCGACTCAAAGCCACAGTATAAGGAACTGACAATTAAGATTCAAGAAAAGTCACAAACTCTGAATTAGGACCTTAGACAAGAAACTTCTAGAAATACACAGGAAACACTTCTTGGGAACAAATTATATAAGAGACAAAATCTGCCATTTAATCTACAAGCAGAAAAGATAATTTCCTCTTGATAGGGTTTCCCACAAGTGATTTCTGAGGCTCATGAAAATCCTTTGGCCACAAGTTCTTGAGGTTGGCTCTGTTCTCAACATGTTCTTTCTCATCTGACATTACGAGGAAACTAGGCCATTTAGTGACAGTGCCAGGAGACTTTATGGGAGTGCTGGACTTCTACAAAGGGCACAGCTCTCAAACTTGTCTGGTCCACTCTAAAAGCCGGTGGCCAATTGCATTGCTTCACAAGCATCTTTACTGGTCAGTGCAAAATGATTTTCTCTGTGTATGCCCTATTGTACCTCTGAAAAACTTGTCTTCTGAAGATTTAAGTGACTTATGTGAGGAGAAATATCTGGATTTCTTTTAAACTAAAACTAAATTAGAAAGGTAAACACCATTGATCTCATTTTGAAAACAGACAAATGGCTCTAAAAGTTAGACAAGCAGGATATGTCAATGGAGGAGAGCCAAGATTCTAGTACTCTGACCACCTCAGTGACATTATCACCTCGTGGCATTTTAATGACATTAACAGTAGGACATAGCACAAACACTTAACACAAACACATTACACACCATTCTGGAGTCAGAGCAAGCAGCGCACAGTCAGACTATACTTGTTATCTGGTTTCCTGGGTTTATCATGAACTCCATCAACACAGGGAAGAATAAACTATAAGGGATGAGGAAGGGGGCAGGATTTACAGGTGGAATTTATGTAAGGAAAGCACAAATAATCAGAGAAATCCAGACAGGTTTTAGTATTTACTAAGCATTTGCTCTTCTAAGGATTTTTGAGCATTTCTGAAATTTCAATGAAAACAAAACAAAACAAACAAACAAAAACCAAATAAATGTTGAGTCTTTTCCTCAGAGGGATAAAGTTTATTGTAAATGGGGCTTTAGATGAGGGGAAAACTAATTAAAATGAGAAGCGCCTAGAATGTGGTCACGTTCAGAATGGACCCTGCACTGGGAAGGTCTCTCCCAGAGAAACATGGGGGAGGAAGGTGGCTCTCTCTTCCAGGTTGGGAGGAGACAGCCCAGCCTGGGAACTCCCCTGGAGCAGTGTGTTTTGGTTACACTTCCTATCAGCAAGCAGACAGGAAGCATCAGCTGACAAAGAGGCAAGCAGAGGCCAAGGCTACAGCAGACAGCCCTTCTGAGGTCTGACTTTGAAAGAGCGGAAACCATGTGGGAATTACTTTACTATTCAACAGAAAGCTTCAGGTGGCTTTACATTAAAGGAATATTGTCAGCCACAGCCCTGGCCTCGACACTCCTCACCTGCCTTCTCCAGGCTGGCACTTCTTTTCTGTTTAAATTTTACAAGCCCTGTGACAAGCAACGGAAATTCCCTAAATACAAATTAAGCATTGTGTGCTCTCAAGATATTCTTGCTGGCACTCAACCAGTAGTTTGGTATTAAAGTCTATCACATGGCTATTTGGGACTAATTTCACAAGTCTGTGCAGTATGTATATACACCCTGCCCTTAATCATTTCATTCTTTATCTGTATACAGATTCCCTACTATGTCCTCCATCATAAATGTACACATCCCTGCTTCATCGAACAGGGCTTCAGGCCTCCCAGACTACATCTCTCCAAAGATAGAGATGTTCAGTCTGAGAACAAGCTGGATAATGGTACATGAACCTTGGGACAGAGCTCACTTCCTGCTTATCTGACTCAATGATTCTGGGCCAGGAGGTCTTTCCACAGCACACTGTTCACCAAATCTGGCCACCCACCATGTGTTCCCACTAATATAGTCTGAAAGGAATGAGTAAGGAAGGGTTGGTGCGTAAGGAAGTCAGCTGAGAAAGGCTATTCATGACCTCACCACCTGAGGCTATTCATGGCCATGTGTGCCGTCCACAGAAAAAGTGCAACTCCATTAAGCACCTCCAATGAGGGCTATCAATACATCTGAGCACATCCTCAGTGGCCCCAAGAATGTACAATGGCTTGAGTTACAGATGTGAGCTCCTAGCTATGGGCCCTATGCTAATCAATTTACTCATTGCCACAGCAAAACATAAAAACAGACACTTATAGAAAGAAAGGTTTATTAAATTCATAGTTTGAGCATACAATCCATGGTGGCAGGGATGGCATGGTGGCAGAAGCTTGAGGCAACTGGTCACATGGCACCCACAATGGCATGAGAGAGGAATGTTGCTGCTCAGCTCATTTTTTCCTGTTTACTCAGCCCATGGCACGGTGCAGCCACATTTGGGTAGGGCTTCCACGCTGTTAAACTTTTTTACGAAGGAGCCTCATATACATAAACTGATTTCCACAGTGGGTCTATATCACAAGTTGACGGTTGAGATTAGTCATTAAGATCCTGTCTTATACACACACACACACACACACACACACACACACACACACACACACCTACATCTGCTGTACAGGCTTACAATCTGCTCAGTGATTGTCTTCACTACTTAACACTCCGAGTTAACTGAGCAGGTACGGAAAATCTCATTCTGCTATTTAAAAGAATGATAACTGCCAAGGGTAGTGATACAGAGCTGTACTTCCAAATGTCTTGGGGTGGTGGGGAGCAGGCACTGAGGCAGGAGGATTATGAGTTGGCAGCTAGCCTAAGTATATAGCAAGACCCTATCTCAAAAAGAAGAAAAAAGGAGAAGGAGGAGGAGGAGGAGGAGAGGGAGGAGGAGGAGGAGGAGGAGGAGGAGGAGGAGGAGGAGGAGGAGGAGGAAGAGGAGAATAACATTACCTATGTTCTTTGGACATATCTCTTGTTTTCTACAACATGAAGGGTGTTTAGTCTCTACTAAGCTTGTGAGGACATGAAGACTAATATCATTACTTGCCATTTGAAAGGGACTGAGAGACTTTTCTGCAATTGCCTACCCATTACAGTGAATAGGAATCTTCTCCCAGTAAGCAGTCAGGGTACAGAGAATCATCTTAATATGAATAAACCTCTCTCTCCCTAGTTCATGCAGAATGGCAGAAAAGGTACCTTTCTGAGTCTCCTTTTCCCAAGGAACAGTCTGAAAAAAATGTGTTCTTAGAACTAGTGGAGGTTTAAACGGGAGAGGAGGCAGAAGAGGAGCCTGTTTTCTCTAGCTCCCAACTAGTTTTCCTAGCATTCCTTCTCTAGTCATTAACCCTACCCTACACTCTGAACTCATAAATGGAGAGGCGTAAAGGGAATTTATTGGAAGGAGACTTGAGAGCCTTTTCTTCATGTTAGATATGGCTTATTGTTTACTAGATACACTGAGAGACTTAAATAAAAAATTCATGCCAACTGTATTTGTAGAAGAGACCAGCTGTTCTTTATTTATTCCAACAGACAGGACTGAGTGTTATTATCTAAGCTCAGAGGGCTGCTCTGGTAACAATTGCACTGGCTTGAACCATTTTAGAGAAGAGCACTAAAGAGAGTTTATCCTAAGAAACCGAAGCTCTATCCAAAAGTTGTCAAACCTGACCAAACTACATATATATCACCATCACACAGATCCCATTCCTAAATTGTTTTCCCCTTGTCTCCAGGCCTGCATCTCTGTCCAAAATGGCTGACTCCATCTCAAGGAACAAGATGCAGGAGGATGATACCAGTCTAGCGTCTGTAGGTGCTGACGCTAGGGTGAGCCTGGAGCCTCCTAGAAAATCTTTGTCTATAGTCATCTCATGTGGAAGGGTTTGGTACACTGTTTTCATTTTTCCTTTTTAATTAATATTGATGAGAGGCTGTTGAACTATGAGGAAGCAGTGCTTAAGAAAACCGGAGTTTACTTCTTGAAAGGGATTAATGCATGAGCAGCAGCTACAGAGATAACTAATGTTGATGAGTTTTTGAAGCACTGGGTTCAGAGCCAACAGATTCAACATCTCATTTAAACCTGCAAGCCATTGTAATGAATGAGTGCAGTGACTCCCTTCCAAAGATTTTCAGCATGGAAAAGAGAGAGAAAGAGGGACTTCACAATAGAAGAACCTGATCATAGGACTTCAGCCAGGTGATGATGGCCAACATCCAGAGTATCAGGTCCTGGTGACAGTATGTGCATGAGCATGGGGGAAAAACGATGCTGCTTCTAATATGAACTCAGAGTCAGCGACATCACACACACAATACCTACATAAACTCAAGTCAGACAAAATCCTAGCACAGAGGAGAGGAGCTGGGCACGAAGTCCCACCCCAACCAAAAAGTGATTTGTAATTGAAAGTTCCTTAGAGAAGGGAAATCAGTTTTCTTCAGTGGAGTGACAATGCCTATATCAACCACAATTCCGCGGCAGGCCCCATGCTCAGGGGTAGTAGCCAACACAAAACATACTCCATGGTTTTGTTCATTTTGCTTGTTTTTAAGAAAGAGAAAGACCATGAAGTTGGGTGGAGAGAGTTATGGGGAGGCCTGGGAGAAATTGGGAAAGGGGAAGGAATAAGATCAAAATACATTGTATGAAACTCTCAAAGAATAAATGCAAACATTTAAAACGAAAGGAAAGAAAATGGTGTGTGCCTCTATACACACCTTTGGGGAAATTTACAGCCCAGTCTAATCAGAAGAAGAGTATCAGCAATCCCACAAAATGAACAGTCTGTGAAATACCTGCTGAAGTCTCCTCAGAATCCCCAAGTTCATCCCAAACATAGGAGGGCAAGACTCTTCACAGATCAGCCCGAGGTGACAGCAACTACCACGTGCCACTCATGCAACTCGGGATCACATCCTGAAAACTGACAAAAGACACCATGAATAAAGTAGGGAAATCAAAATAAAGTATAGAGCTTAGCTAACAGGAGCTAGTCACTGTTGGTCCCTGAGTCTCACAAACATTCATAGGAAGGAAACCCTGCTGAGAGTCAGACAGGTGCACTCCTCTGACTAATGTCATTCTCCTGCCAATCAATAAAACTATAGTCTACAAATCCCTCTGAGCTTGATGTTTCCAGCAATATCCTATAGATATGGAAAAAACAGATTGAATAACTTCTGATTTGTTTTTTGAGATAGGGTTTCTCTGTGTAGCCCTGGCAGTCCTGGAGTGTTCGTTGTAGACCATACTGTCCTTGAACTCATGGATCTGCCTGCCTCTGCCTCCTCTGCCTCTGCCGTGTATTCTGTGCTCTGTGTCCTATGCCCTGTGCCCTGTGCCCCTGCCCCTGCTCCTGCCTCTGCCTCTTGAGTGCTGGGATTAAAGTCATGCAACACCATGTCCAACTATGGTTAAATAACTTCTTAAAGTCATAAGCCAGATGTAGAACTTGATTCTCATTAAAGAACCATGGAACAAGCTGTGAGGTAATACCTTGCTAAGATTTTTGGTTATGTTTTAATAAAAACTATTTTATGCCAGATGCATAAAGCTGAAGGAATTGGCCTGTTTGACTCTCCTCATAATGATAGTTATTTTAGCCACGCTTTTAAGTACAGGGCTATAACGTGACTCTCTAAATATTTTATCTTTATTTCCATTACAGATGCGACTATTAAGAAAACATAGCACAAGGTGGAAAGGACGTAGAGGGGAGGGGAGGAGACCCTGATATACTGTTGGTGAGAATAGAAATGAATAGAATACAATAGAAATCAGTACGGAAGACCTTAAAGAAACTAAAGTAAAAACAGAATTGTCACATGCCACAGTAATACACTTTCTAGATATATAACTCAAGGACCCTACATGGACACAACACAGAGACACATTACAGTGCACATGGATGTTTATCGCAGCTACAGTCACAAGAACCAAGTTACATAAACAACCTAGATTATGCCAACAAATGAATACAGAATGGAAATGAATCTCTATAGAATTGAGGTTTATTTATACAGAAAAATCAGAATGAAAATGTATTTGTAGAAAAATGAGTAGAATTGGAGATTTTCATATTAGATGAAATAAGCCCAATTCAGAAAAATAAATACTACATGCGTATTTTTCCTCCTCATGTGTAGTATCTAAGCTTTGAAAATAGACTTGGAAGTAGAAAGGTGCTATTGAGGAATTGGAAAGGGATTGCGGGGACGAGGAAGGATGGGCAAAGGAGGAAAGGAAGTATGAGGCATGTGGAAACATGATGAACATACATGGAGATTTCGAGATGAAATCTGCATTAAATTATTACACGCTATGAAGAAAGCAAGAGCAGCTCTGAAGTACAGAAAGACTGAATACTTTGAGAAGTGAATCTGAAGGATCTTAGTAAGAGATGGAAAGTGGTATGAGAAAGTTTCAGTGGTTTGTGGGTTTGCTATTTTAATTACAATTACGACAGAAGTCTGTCTGGAGATGAAGTTCAGTTGGTAGAGTGATTGCCCAGCATGCACCGTGATGTCCGGGTTAAATCCACGGCACCACATAAATTGGGAGGGTTGGAACATATGTGTAATCACAGCCTCCAGATAGGGGAGGCAAAAATATCAGCAGTGTGAGGTCATCTCAGTTATACAGGGAGCTCACGGCCAGATCGCTAGCATCTCTGCACGCGCGTGCGCGCGCACACACATACACATACACACACACATCTTCCGATACACAAGCTGGACATTTTAGTGCTATGCAACTTGGCCCACAGTGTAACAAGAAAAGTGGGTTATAAGTTTGCAGCCCTTCAGGAGGCAATGACCACACTGACATAAGGGAAATTAGAAACTGGACCTCTGGAGGTCCTGAGCTGTCTAAGACCAGCTGTGGCTGCGGCAGAAAGCTGAAGCATGCTAAGTGCCCTCTAAAGTATACATTTTTACAGAGCTATCTACTGAGCCAGTTTCCCACCGTGGGAAGTGGCCTCTCTGGGGAAACTCCAGCCTCCTCCCAGGAAGGCTCAAGTCGTCCAAGATATATTCTGTGTTTCCTTGGCACTTGCCAAAATCAGACAGTAGGATTCAACAAATCGTTCTAAATACTGTACTTAATCCATTGTTCCTCAGGAGACTGTAGGGTGGAAGTGGTCCAGCAAGTTAGAAAGCAGGCTGCTTCTGTGTGTGATTAGATTAGTCTGCCCGAAGACACATTGTTCTACAGCCCGTTCGACTCCCAAGCTTTCTTTTTTAGATGTGAAGGGCATGTGTTTGCTTGAATTAGTGATTTACCACTCCTGCCGAGTTTCAAGAACAGCAGAGACTCTTTTTCTCCCTGTTTATATTTCAGATTGTCCCAAGGCAATTACTTAATGGCACCATATCTGCCTTAACAGGAGAGGAGGACAGGAAAAGGCCAAAGTGAAGACCAATTTTCCCATGAAATCACAGCAAAGATGCAGGAGTTGGGGGCTCATTCTCTGGATTCACTGGAGGATGGAAACAGAAAGAGAGAGAGAGAGAGAGAGAGCATTTGGCAAACTCAGACTGACCCAGAACAAATGCTTCTTTTCAAGAATTTTTGCTATTTTTATAACTGCACTCATGAAAAATGTCTTCGTTTTGGAAACATGGGTGATTCAGACTAGAATTTTAAGCTTTCAATCTCATACAGCACATGAGCTTGGTAGGTTGAGAAGTCATTACGAAGGTTCATTTCCAAGACCATTTAAGGAAGAAGGAATTTGGACATCAGAAATATGCCATTACTACACAACCATTCCCACATCAGCCTGAACCCTTCCTGTCCTACCATGAAACAATCAGACCCCGGAGTCCTATTTATATCTAGTCTACCCTTCCAGATGGGTGAACACTGGATTCATCACGCTGTAGCCTTCAGCTCTTGTAGGGCCTCCCCTTAGAACACCTGTTGAACATTAGACTGAGATTGAGTTTCATAGCACAAAGCCTACAAAAATAAGGCAAGGTCAACTTTTGAAAGCTCTTATGGATCAACTTTTAAGTGTTCTTTAAAGTTTTCATTAACTGTGTCAGGTCTAGCCCAATGGTTTCCATATTTGCTTTCAGTTTCCAGACAACTGGAGTTGTCAACTAACAACACTATAGGAAAAGTTAACCATGAGAGACAAGGTAGAGTGCATAAAACACTCCCGAGGAAAGATAAAACAAAATGGTGCTGCCGTTAAACCTTCATTCTCACAGGCCCGTATTGTTGCTATCGATATTGTTAGCCCTATGCGATAAAAGCACATGGATGTTGAATTGATTCAACAATTTGCACAGGAAGAGCACGTTTGATGGGCCCTTGCCAGTACCCAGCATCAACAGGCACACAAAAGTCCACTAAATGTAGCCATCAACAGCTAATGACTCCATCTCTTAAGGAGTTATGTCAAGAAACAAAAAAAGAAAGGAAGGAGGGAAGGAAGGAGGAAAAAAAGCTCTTTCTCAAATCTTGATGAATATTCCTAGGTAAAATGTAAGGAATGTACTCATAATAGCTTAATCCCATGTTGTCACTTTTCTGTATTTATTACAGTTACTAAATGGTTGCTATTACATTGCTAAGAATGTAAAGGGAAAATAATAATAATTAACCTTGCCATAGCAACACTCAGGTTTACATAGTCTCCCAAATGGTTCCTAATACCTACACATACACAAATTCATACCACACAGGATGTATTGGATTCAGGAAAACACAATAAAGCTGGAAAGATGGCAATGGGTGTAAGTAGTTGTGACCAAGCCTGACAACCTGAGTTCAATACCTGGAACCCACATGGTAGAAGGAAAACACCAGCTCCCACATGTTGCTCTCTGGAATCCAAATAAATACTCCAAGTATGTATATGCACACATACACATAAAATAAATGCACTAATGAATAAATGTTAAAAAAAAAACACAATCACATAAAATTTATACCATGTTAACATTATAGCAGGTGAAACATGGTGTTTCATTATACATTATTGTAAAATGTATGTGACCACCCTGACACTTCTTAGACATTTCTACCAGAAACACATCAGGAATAAATAACTTCCCGATAAAGCAATTTTATAGCTATGCCTTTGCAGGGATTATGTTTATGCATACACTAGAGCTATTGATTTATGTATTAGACAATTATCTCCAGTAGAGCATATGTCTCCCCTAATGGAATATTTTCTTCTACACACATAGTGACCTTGAGTTTGTTCTGTATTCCACAACTTAGCCGGTGTGATAGTTCAAAGGGCGACTGTGGACATATTTTGATACAAATCACAGACATCAGAACATGAAGCATCAGCTTAAAACAGGTAACATGACTGACAGCACGCACAGGAGCATTAGGGACTAACAACTTTGCAAAAGGTACACTATGTACTGAGGGTGACGTTTCCACCCTTTACCTTTTTTCCTTTTTAATAATATTTATTTTTATTTTATGTACATTAGTGCTTGATCAGCATGTGTGAGGTAGTTGATTCCCCTGGAACAGGACTTACAGACAGTTGTGAGCTGCCATGTGGGTGCTGGGAATTAAACCCAGGACCTCTGGAAGAGTAGTCAGGGCTCTTACCTGCCGAGCCATCTCTCTAGCCTTATCATTTTTTTCTTATTTAGCATTTATTTGTAATCATAAACTTAATTCTGCAATCCAGCTGGACTTGAAGGGGAACGAGGAAAATATGAAACCCCAAGAACATCAGTGGGAGCAGAAATTACAGGATGCTGAGAGCAGATGGGGTGGGGCGCTCTTCTGAGCTACAGAGAGAATGGTCTGGGGCTAAGAAGCCTGCAAGTCAAAAGAATTAGAGCCGTCCACAGTGGGAAGTAGTGATCTTGCTGGTCTTGCCATTCCCGGACCCCATATGCTCCAAGGTTTCCACAACACTCACGCCTTCTTTCACCTTCTCAAAGACAATGTCTTCCCATTAGGCCACTCAACCTAGGCACTGCAGATAGAAAACTGGGAACCGTTTGTGTTTTGTCCAGCATTTACCAGGAGCAAGATGCCAGGACTTGTATGCTTCAGGATGAAGCTCTCATCCTCAAATTCCTCCCTTTAGATGGAACTGCTGCCAGTGCCTTTGTGACCTGTGAAGTCACCACTCTAGCACATGAATCCTGGAATAATTCTGTGAATGGAGGAACCCTTATATCCAAATCCTATTGCTCCAGTGCTCAGAGCACGAAAGTTTTCTGCTATTTGGAACTTGGTCTGCAAACAGCTTCAAAGAGACATAGCCCAAGGGCTCACCATCCGCTACGATGTAGAAGTACACAGTAGAGTTGACTATAGCTAAAGTAAGCAGAGACAGGGACAGCGGTGTCTGCCACAAAAACCCCAACATTTACTTTTTATTAAGATGGCACTGAAACTTTTACAGAAATTTCCATAAGCCAGTATACACCAGGCTGCTGTCACCTGGATTAGAGCAGGCCACTGTCACTTGGATCACACACATTTGTTTCATCTTCACTGCACCATTGTCTTAGATACTCATACTCTTCTTTACCGCACAACCTGTAGAAGTTTGTCTTTAAACCTGGTTTGTGGTTATACGTGTGTATGCATAGACATCTGTGTATTTAAGCATCATGCATAATCTACACATAAGCATATATACATATGAAATGCTTATAGGTCATATACATAAGCACTTGATATATGCTGACGCTTCTGTATGCATGTGTAGATTTTGGTTTACTTTTGTTTCGTTATCCTGAGGAATGAATCCAAGGTCTCAGGTAAGTTTGGCAAATGTGCTGCCACCGAACAAGACTTCTAGTCCTCATTGATTTGATTTTACATTTTGTCATTTCGAGCCAGGGTCTCCAACAGTTACTTAGGCTGACCTCAATCTTGCGGTCCTCCTGCCTCAGGCTCCCAAACATAAACAAATTTTTAAACCTTGTATTTCCTCCATTTGTCTCAGTAAATCAGCTGTTTTCTTGTTTAGTAGTTTTAAAGGGGTCATTCGAGAAGGTGCCACAGAAGGAAAACAAAATAATATTTCTTTCAAACTTCTGCTTTATAAATTTAAATGAAAGCTGAAATGGCAGAGGAGGCTAAGTCAAGGGTAGGGGACCCACTCATTGTGTGCCAGAAGAAGAGCAGACTCGGTGGGGCTCTGCAGGGTGCAGCAGCCACAGCCCACACACCATCATAACTGCCATTTGTGGGCACGATGCCAGGGGATTGCCACGATCCTGTGTGCCTGCCTCACTCACGCACCTGCTCCAACGGTGTGAGCTCAGCCTGTGGGTTTCCCTTGATTGATGTTGGTATAACTGCTTTGCACTCTGCGGGTGAAGGGAAGTGGGCTCTGCTCAAAGCAGTTTGTGGTGCCTCACACTTCCACTTGGTATCACACAGAGGAGGGGGGAGGGAGGAAGGGGGGAGAGGGAGAGAGAGAGAGAGAAAGAGAGAGAGAGAGAGAGAGGGGCGCATAAAGCTTGTCGGCTTTCCCCACCCTCGCAGAAGGACTGAGGAACACTGGACCTTAAAATAAAACCAAACAAACAGAAAGGCTTTGAAAACCAGGAAACAAGAAGCCTGTGAAGGAAGCATCTGTTGCTTTCACTCTGAAACAACCCTGATAGTGAGAAACATGTGTGTACACAAACATACAAGCACACATATACACACCACTACCCCCAGTCCGTAGGTCACTGACGTCACTATTTCCAGCTTTGCCAGGAGGCTTTGTTTTTTATGGACTAAACATATTTCATATTTTCCCAAACAACAACAATATTTATGGAACCATTCAGACTCTGAAAGAGAGGAAGTGTCTATTGGAGCATACTGTATGACTTGTAGTAAACACAGTGACACCCCACCTCCAATGCAGGTAAGTTTTCACCTTAGTAGAGCTACTAGGTAGTCTGCACAAAAGCCACTCAAGGAAGCTGGGTGTACTGCTGAGATTCCCAGAGGAATGACCCCAGAAGCTCGGGGCAGCTTCGATGACTCCACTCAGGTGCCCCTTGTACTTCCATCCGTTCCTCTACTGGGAGAGTTGAGGCCATAACCATGATTTCAGATACAGAGGGGAGGAGGAGGAGGAGGAGGAGGAGGAGGAGGAGGAGGAGGAGGAGGAGGAGGAGGAGGAGGAGGAGGAGACAAAACCAATGACAAAGGAACTAAAGGAGAAAATACCTACATATGCTACCAAAGTAGAAGCCACAGTGGAAGATCTAGATTCAGCTCAGTGTGAAACGGGCATTCTGAGCACCCAAAATGAAACACGGTCACTTCAGGAAGCCGATCGATGATTCCTTAGACCGAAGTGTGCCAGAGTGCATTGGGGACCCCTACAGAAGGCTTACAAAGGCCTGCCCTTCTTATAGCCTCTGTCTTCCTGAGTCAGTCCTCCTTTTATCACTGAGCTTCTTAGCTCAGTAACAATGTGAGGAGGGCATAGAAGGCCCTCACACAATGCCCATAGCCGGGCCATGCAGTGACTCAGTTGTAAGGTCACAGGCCTCTCTCTATCCAGTCATAATTTCTAGTTGTCTTTGGTCCAAAATGGCGTTTTCTCTCCTCTCCCATCCTTCATTCTGAGACTTTCTCCCATCTTGTTTCAAAAGCACAAATACTACTTACAAAATCTGATTTTGTTTTTGAACTCTACAATAGAGCTAACTGCAACTCACTTTTATCCTTTTTGTGTATTTTTCTCCCACTGCTCTTGGGGTCTGGCCACTTTGCTTTCTATTAGAGAGCATATTTCACTGAAACATCCTAGTACTTTCTAGTCACCTTCAAAAGCATAGGAATGAAATAGCTCTGGAATCTTTCACCATCTTTTAACAACAGAATACATTCCACTAAAACATCCACATCTAAAGGAAACTCATCCTTTCAGGAAGGGCTGGAGAGATGGATGGTCCAGTGGTGAGAAGCACTGGCTGCTTTTCCAGTACACAAGGGTTTAATCCTCAGCACCTACAGGGGAGTTAACAACTGCTGGTAACTCCAGTCCCAGAAGAACCAATGGTTCTGGCCTTGGCAGGCACCATATACAGGACTCAGAAAGTCTATGTACCACCTGATGTAGTGTCCACTTATAAAAGATTCTGAGAGATGACAAGAGTCAGATATTACAGAAAATCTCAATATAGACAATGAATGTCCTTTGAAATTTAAAAAGTTTGTGTGCACAGAGAGGATACATCTTGAGTGCAGTTTTACAAGCTGAACAAAATAAACGTAACTCCTACCTTTAAGAAAATAATTATTTGGGGTTCTCATTTCTATAACTTCCATCCATGAAGGCTGGAACACCTTTAAGTCTGTAGTTACTGACAACCCAATTTTAAGGGTACCCAGGATGTTGGGGGTTAGGCAAATTGAATTTTTAGGAGTTTAGATGCCAATTTACAAAGTTCTGACTTTATTTTATTTGTTGTTGTTTTTGTTTTTTGTTTGTTTGCTTGTTTGTTTGTTTGTTTTAAAGGAGCATACTTAATATGAACTAAACTATAAGATTTTTCTCTCCCCAACTTAAGACATCTGTTTCTACTGGACAGTTCTCCAAAGAACACCATATTGCAAGACCAAAACAGAAATGTGGGAGATGTGCCCTAGAGTCAAGCCATTGTCCTGGGCAATGAGTGTTTTCAAAAATGCTTGTAACACCGTCAGTGGGCCAATAAAGGGTTGACATCAGACTAGTCGTGTGGCTCGATAGTAGTTTGTCTAGAGTATACTATTGAGGAATTATGTGTCTAACGCAGTAATATAGTATTTGCTTAGGATCTGCCAGGGAGGCTGAGGGTATGGCTAAGCAGGAGAGGACCTGCCTGTCTGAATCCACTAGTTGGGGTTTAGGAGGGTGGCTCAACTACAGAGTGCCTGCCTACTCTCTGAAGTGCTGGAAGTATGGTTCAGAGGCAGAGCCTATGCCTAGACTCTACCAGTGGAACTAAAGTGTGGCTCAGCAGTAGAGTGCCTGACTTGCTGCGTTACATCCTGGGTTTAATACATAGCACAACAAAAAGAAAAAAGAAAAGACTGGCATCAACTCATTTATGAACCACAGAAATTAAAACTAACTGTATATGTGCACAGAGATGTCTGTGTGTACATAGCTGTCTTAGTAATATTCAATGTTTTATTCCACTTAATATTAATCCTCCCAAAACTCACACGAAGTGAACAAGTACATTCCAATTGCACAGGAAGAAACTGAATCTGAACAGTAAGTTCTCAAAATAGACATGGTGGACAGCAAAGCTAAGCTCAAATCTGACCCTTCCCAATGGAAAGCCCTTTATTCTTCTCCTGTGGGAATCCATCTGGAAAAACAACAGGAAAAAGTATAATGAAAACCTCTTGCCCTGTCCATCCAGGACAAGGTGGAGTGGCTCCTGGAGTGGCTCTTACCCAGCTTCAGCCTACAATGACAATGGGAAGCTGCATCGAGAGTGAGCTCAAAATGGTAAACCAATGTTGACGTAAAAAACTTAACTTAAAGCAAGTTATTGAAGGACACACATGCACACATGAGCACGCAAGTGCGCATGCACACATGCATACATGTACCACACCTACTGAATGGACAAATACAACACATTTAAAGGGCGGCGTGGGCTCTCTGGGGCACCACTCCATGTTATCTCTCCTAACCTACCTAGTTCTCATTTCTGGTACCCACCAAAAGCCCATACTTTCGAGAGTTCTAACAGAGCATTGTTGAATTTAGATTCATTTGTACATCAAAATTCTCCTCAAAATAACCAACAGTTGTAGTGGGTGAGAAAGTGCCACACATTTTAACAAAAACACTTATCAGATCACAAGTTAGTGCTTGCAAATGAACAATAAAATCACAGTTCAGCCTCTCAGTAGTGCAGTCTATAGCAGACACAGCAGTTCCTGGAATCAATTAACCCAGTCTCTGTCAGATCCATAAGCCAGCGAACATTTAAAAAAAGTAGATTGCAAAAGCAAACATACCTATAGGAGGAACCACTGACCCCACAGCCTTTCTTGTTCCCTTTCCCCTTCAAGTTTGATGACTTGGCAGTTCTGGGATTCCTCCTAGAGGAGTTGGGGACTCACTGCCAGCCCCAGCTGTTCAAAGTTCAACCCAATCTGTTCCATAGAATTGCCTGCATGGTAACAATGTGTCTACAGTTCACCTTCATTTGCTGTGAAGATCACTAAGATGAGAGAGAGAGAGACAGAGAGAGACAAGGAGAGACACAGACAGAGACAGAGAAACAGAGACACACAGAAAGGCAAAAACAGAGAGAAAGAGAGTGACAGAGACAGGCAGAGATAGTTAAAGACAGCATGCCTAAGGTGCAATAGAGTCCAGTTCCCAACTGGAAAGATGCTGTTACCCAAGTACCTGACAGTTTTTATAGCCAGAGAGGCAAGAAGCAACAAAGGCAGGAGGAACGGAAAATCAGGAAGAGACAGAAATCAGCAGCCAGAACACATTTGGCAAGTGTGCACACTCATGTGAGGAGAGAAGAGAATGCAAAAAGGAAATTCTGAAATAGAGACAAGTACGCCTTTCACATGAAGTCTCAGTTGTGACAGGAATCTACTTGTCTGCCAGCACCAACATCCCACACCAGAGGCACAGGGAAACCTGGAGGAAGAGTCAGAGCAAGGAGATGGGCTTCAACCCGATTTGGATGCAGGGGATATTCTGGAAAGCTCTGAGCACTGTTGGAGACAGAGAACTCAATGAAACTTGTGTTTCAGTCATGGAACTGACCCTTTATTCACAAAACTGACTAACTTGTAGTGTGGTATTTTCTCACTCTGGCCATGTGCTCGGCTATTGAAATCTTACAAGGAGTCACAATTCAATCTGCTCTTCCAAGCAACTTCTTCCCATTGAAACAGCAGAACTGTGAAAATAACCCTCCATTGGTGCTCCCTTCTCAGAGAGCCCTGTCTGCTCTAGTAACAGCTGGGGAGCTTTTAGTCACAATGACATCAAAGTCAATACTTGTTCTAATTGACTCTGATTGATGTGTAACGCTAAAGTAAATTCAAGTTCCCATCAGTAATGAACAGAGAATTGGTAGATGGATTGGAATTTGCCTTGTGCAGTCCAAAGCTTCCGGATTCACTTCCCTGGGAAGCATGCAGGTATTAAACTAGCAAGGACAACAACTCCTTCCCTCATTTCCAATGGTCTTCGCCTCCTCATACTTGGCTGAACTGATCCAAGCACATTTCTGGATGCCACACCTGGAAGTTAATATCTCACAGTCAGAGAGGCCAGGCTGCTCTGAATATGCTACGGGACACCACCCCCAATATACATTGATCCAGTCCCAAACTTCTACAGTGCTGAGACGGGAAAACTCTTCAGAGAGTTGCTGCAGGAATAAAACTCCCCTTGGGGGAAAAAAACAATCTCTACTGGTTTGTGTACGCATATATGTACACGTGAGTGTGGGTGGTTTCTGTGTGTACAAATTTGTGTACAGGTCAGAAGGTAGCTCTAGGCATCTTTCTTATTGCCCTCCACTTGTTTTTTGAGACTGAATCTCTCACTGAACCTGGAGATCACATATTCAGCTCCACTGGAGAGTCAAGGAGTCTTAGGGGTCCAGTTGTCTCTGCCTTCCCAGTACCAACATTCCAAGCATTTATTGCTTTGTCTGACATTTTTAGATGGGTTCTGAGGGCTATGAACTCATGTCCTCATGCTTTTGTGACAAGCACTTTGGCAACTGACCTTTCGCTCACTCTCAACTCTATAGTTTTACAGTCATGGAGGTGAAAGAGATTCCAACTAATGTCTGTGTACTTTTCTTGTTAGTGACTAGACAGACATCTGACACAAACAACTAGAACGAAAAGTTTATTTTGACTCAAGGTTTCAGAGGACTCTGTCCATACCTGCTTGTTCCCACACACTTGGCAAGAAAATTGCAGCAGTGGGAACATACAACAAAGAACCTTCTTCACTCTCAATGATTAAAGGAAATAGAGAGATGGGGACAGAAAAGGGTAAATACCTTCAAAGACTCTTTCCCAGGTGACCTCCTTCCTCAAGCCAGACCCCCACCTCCTAAAGTCTCCAGATCTTTTTCAAACAGTGTCATCTTCTAAGGACCTAACTTTTAACATGTGTGCTGGAGGAGGAGAGAAGTGTTCCATATTCAAACCATAACATCTTGCTGCTATTAAAATGTCTTCTCTTCACATTTAACATAAATGTAGAAGACAGCAACAGACAGAAGTTTAAAATGGGATCAGTATGGAACCCAGCCTCCTATAGAACACCAAACTCCGCACAAGGCTTCAGGGGGTGACTCATTGCCAAAATAACCACACACAAAAAGATAAATAACAGAGTCTTAATGAATCACCAAAAGGTTGCTTTGCTTGAAAGTATATGAACCTAAAAGAAGTTATCATGGAGTTTATTTGTATCTGTGTATGTGTTTATGTTTCCGTGGGCACTCTGATGTGTATACATGTAAAAGCTACATGTCAACATAAGGTGTCATCCCCAACCAATCTCCACATTTTTGTTTTGTCTTGTTTTGAAACAAGGTCTCTCAGTGAGCCTGGAGGTCACCAATCAGCTAGGCTGGCAGCTCAGTGAGTTCTAATGGTCTGCCTGCCTCTATCTCTGCAGTTTATATTTTAAAAGAAAATAAACCTTTATCCTGGCCACCTGTCATAGAGCCACACCCACACAAGCACACCCACACATACAAACACCGAGAAACAGTGTCAAAGTCAATTGACTCTTGTTAAGACTCTACACAAGTCTTCCACTAGCTTGAAATAAAAAAAACTGACCTGAGAGGAGGGATCTGAGGGTTTAACTCTTTCCTAAAAGCAGAAAGCCAACCACACCTGGAGATTAATTAGCAGGTCTTTGATGTATCATCTGTCCTCTGCATAGCACCCAGTGGGGTGGAGTCATCAAAACATTTACAGTGCCTGGTGAAAAATAATTTGCCGTGAGGTAATTTAGTGTAAGCTCAGGTCATGTCCCAGTCTTGCCAAACAGATGGAACTGCCAAAGATCCCTTCCTGTAGCTGTTCCTTTCACAATGATGTGCCTGCTCACATGCTTGACTCTCTGCCGACCTTGATCTGCTCTGTGTGTGTGTGTGTGTGTGTGTGTGTGTGTGTGTGTGTGTGTGTGTGTGTGTATAGTTTGCAGAAAAAGCTTCGTGCACAATATCTTAGGTTTCTCTGAATTCCTCTTGGTAGTCACACTTGGTTCAAGAACGTCTGGGAAGAAGAAAGAAGAAAGGAGGTGCTGTCTAGACCAGGACAGAGATGTCATTCCCCGGCATGCACACAACATGCCCTGCCCTGTCAGGAGAAACAGCTGTGATGCCTAGTGCAGGTTCCATGCAGCTGCTGTTTTGTGGAAGATTTCAACCCCACTTCATCCACAAAGTACAAAGGACTCTTTTCACCATGTGCTGAATGGTTAATGGGCTGGGATGTGTCCTTAGAGCAGAAGAAAATATCTCAGGAGACTTTGAACATGCACTCTTATTCCAAATGTTCCTTCTTATGTGGCCAGGACATAAACTGAACTTGGCAACTTTGCTTGTAAAATTGTAGAAATGCAGCTTAAAGAACAGGCACTGGTGCTCCTCACCCTGCATGTGTTCCCAATGCTGCATCCATAAGCTGGCATCTAGAGAATGGCTCAAGCAGTCTGGTGCAGAGAATACCACATGGTCATTTCTATTCTCTGAAAGGTGTTAAACTATGAGCAAGAACATGAATCATTTTTATTAACCTGAGTAGATTAAGGGAACATCTTCAAGCCAATACACTTGTACACACAGGAATGCATTGAAAAACCAAGATCCTGCCTGGTGCGATCCACAAAAGAAAACACACAGTGATCAACAAGGTTCGGTAAAGGGCAGTGAGGCTGTTTTCAGGCCTGTGCAGAAATTTAGAAACGACTTAAATAGTCCATGTTGTTATGCTGAACAGAATTCTCACCCTGAAAGCGCTCTCTTTATACGAAATAGGGTTAGGGTGAGAAGGATTCTTGAACAAGACTAAAAGATAATAGGCAGGCAGAAGGGAAAAGACTCACCAAATCCACAGCCACAGCCCTACAGCTCACTGTGAATAATGGCGGATCCTTCAGGCATGGATTTTACTCAGCACTAAATTCACTCATTATATAACCCTACATTGCTTCTTAGGTTTAGCGAATAAATTATAAAAGTTTAAGTCACTGAATGAATTATAGAACCATACGTGGGCTCTTTCTGCATGGCAAGAATAATGTGCTTTCTCCTCAGGTGAATAACCTTAGGAGAAATATGAAGTTAATCATAATATCTCTAAATCATCATCTAGAATTGGAACACTGTGTTCAGCCGTACCTGTGTGTATTTATTTATGGTATCATACTTACATAATGTTTACACCACACTCTTTTATCTTACATAATCAGGTTTGTATGACTGTCTAATTTGGTAAGCAAAGTTAGGAATTAGAATTCAATTGCTTAGGTAGGGCTGAAAGAGACGGCTCAGTGGTTAAGAGCACATGCTCTACTTCCAGAAGACCAAAGTGTGATTTCCAGCACCCACATCAGGCAAGTAAGTCCAGCTCCAAGGGGAATCTGAACTCACATGTACAAACACAGACACAGCAGAGAAACATGTAATGTGTGCTCATGCGAGGGCGAGCGCACGCACACACACACACACATACACACACACACACACACACACACACACATACACACAGAAAACACATATTCATTAGACAGACAGATACCTTAATTATACTAGCCAATGCAGGGACAATTTTTTTCAACAAATAGGTGTACACAAAATTTGTGTTAATCTTTTAAAGATATAAGTAAATTTGGGGCAGGAAAGATGGCTCAGTGATTAAGAATGAAGAATGATTGCTATACAGCATGAAGACCTGAGTTCAAATCTCCAATAGCTATAAAGCTGGACATGGGGACACACACACACAACTCTACTGATATATAGAGCACAAACAGGAGGACCATTGTGGCATGTTGCCTGCTAGTCTAGCTCCATGTTCATTGAAAGACCCTGTCTCAAGGGAGCAAAGCAGATAATAATAGAGCAGGATATCTGACATACTCCTCTGACCTCTATGAATACAGTGGTACCAGTATTTACACATTCTGACACACTGCACATGCACACACACACACACACACACAAACACACACACACAAGCACAAACTCATAGACATACATTCATACAAACCACACATATCCAGACAAACATGAAAATATAAGTGAACTCTATTCAGTTGATCCTTGTTAGTTACAGACCTCACTGCAGTTGAGGATATCTGTGATTAACAATGGGAAAACCATTTCCCTTGAGATCATGGAAAATTCAACTAAATTCAATTATGTAACATAATTGAAGAAGCAGTAAATCAAAACATATACCATATCCTTTATATAGAGCCATCTGCAAAGTTTCTCACAGACACAAACTATTTAACATCTTGTCACAGGCAGCTTTAAGACTCTCCTGGGATTTACAAGTTAGTTAAATGTGTGTATTTTGCTGTCCCAGTAAAAACCCCATATTAGTACACTTAGGTATTAAGCCAACAAGTACTCATAATGGGCTGCCATGTTTGTGGAGAAGGATAGCTCAAAAAAAAAAAAATTGGGAGAAGCAGTGATTGATGGGTTCTTAGGCAAGAAAGAAAGAAATGTTTGAAAGCAACTGCATAGCTACAGAATTCCATGGAGAATGATCAAGAAGCAACATCAGACATCAATGCAGGAAAGCATACGGCATTGGGTCACTGGATGTGGCTTTGTTTACTCCTATTCCCTCAGTAGGAATATAGCTAGGCAAATTCAAATGTAACAAGCCAAACAAGGAACACTGAAGGAGACAGAGGAATCGCCAGGTCTGGCTCATAGCTGCTCAGTACGTTTCTGCTAAACAAGTGCAAGTGAATAAACCTGAAACAACTGTTCCAAAGAACAAGAAGAACGTAGAAGGAGGAGATACAGTAAGGACCGGGGGGGTGGGGGGAAGAACAGTACCCACCCCCTCCTAGTGTCCCCCAGGACACTTGAATGAAAGCATGCAAGGTCTCTGAGTGCCAGCATCTCCTTTATGTCTAACAGCTGCCCATAGGAATGATTTATTAGCCATGAGGCAGGATTACTTTCCTGTCTTTCTGGTACTCCAGCCTTGCTGTCTCTTGGTCATCTCTAGCCAACTGCACCTACCCAAACTTCCTGATGACCAACAAGAATATTAAGCTCAAATATTAATCATAACCACCACCATCAAATGGTACTTTTTTATACTGTATGGCGACTAGCAGAGTAAGGCACTTTCTCCCACCAGAAACCAAATGCCTTCAGGTCTAGCTCATAGCCGCTCAATAAATTTCAACTAAATAAGTGCAAGGGAAGAAACCAGAAAAAACTGTTCCAAAGAACAAGGCTCCAATGAAAAGAATCTCTCATACGCACACGCACGCACAAACACAATTATTATACATAAAACGACTCTAAAGACAGAATTATTTTAAATATTACAAAAAGAAGTTTATAATCCTAATCAGAAAAAAACAAACAAACTGCTTCATGTAAGTTAGGACATGGACCAAGACCATAACAAATTATAGGCCTGAGACTTTAGCCTTTGTAATCTACTGACTTGGTGTTTCCTTTAACTCGGCTCTCACATCTTTCCCAAGATTTGTTTTTTCATTATGGGTGGTTCAAGCTGAAGGCTAACAGGACACTGAGATATCTCTATAAACAGACACAAAATTCTCTCCCTTTCTCCACAAATCAGGGTCACTACACCCAGCTGAAATTTTGAAGGCCTGGAAGGACACCCAGAGGACTTTGACAGACTAGTCCAAAGGACCAAACCACTGAAAGTCTTTCCTACTCTTTAACTATCCTCCCAGTTAGAGTTTACAACTATAGTCCTAAAAACAAGGCATGCTACTTACAATTAATGAAAAAGTATACGCTTTTAAATAGATATGGACTCCTAAAAATACTTCCTATGTCAACTAAAGCCCAAGTCAAAGTTCTCAAGGAGCCACGGGCTATTAACTTGGCACACTGAGTACTATTGCAAGGTGGTAATGGAGCAAATGGTTCTGGACTTCAAACCCCACTAGGTTCATAACTTTGGTGAGTGATCTATCCTATTGAGTCTGGCTCTCCTCGTGAATGGAGCCATGAGGGTGCCTGCTCTGTCGAGCAGTGTATATTAATAAGTGTGTGGGCAGAAGTATACACAGCATACCTGTAGGTGACAGGAAATGTCATTATACCATCATCTTCCTTTATGTCCCAGCTTTTGATTACACAAGTAAGACAAACTTGAAGAGGAAAGAGGCTTCTCCATGAGCGCGTCTCTGCAAAGAAGTCGGTGCATTGGAGATCTAGAAGACAGTATCAAAAGATGACCCAGGCTAGGAAACAGCTCAGTAAGTAAAGTGCTTGCCAATCAAGCCTGGCCATCTGCATGTCAATCCCCAGAACCCATTGAAAGCTAGATCTGGTGGTGCCAGTCTATAATCCCTGAACTCTTTATGAGATGGGAGGCAGGGATAGGGAAATCTCTGGAAGCCCATGGTCTCCTGGATCAATATACTCAAGAATCAAGAACAAGCGAGAACCATGCCTCAGACAATATGGAAGGTATGGCTCCACTCCTAGGATTTTCCACTGACCTTCACATGTGTGCTGTGGCATATGTGTGCCTGTGTTCACACCCATGAACACACACCCACACACAAAACAAAGAAATAAACATGGAAGTATAAAACTAAATCTAGAATACAGATGTTTGTATTCTAGACTCACCGACAAAAGGAAGAATCCTTAGATGACCATGCACCTAATACTCAACATATGAGTTATGAACTGTTTCCTCTCATAATTACATGACTGGTTGTCAGCCATGGCTCCCTGGGTTTCTAGAAAATGTGTATCACACTTACACTATGATAATATGCCAAGTCACTGTGGAACCATCCCTAACATGGTTTTTATATCTATATTCATGAAGGAAATCATGGTTGGGCTGCACAAAATGAATTACACTCACTGCATTTCCATTAGCTTTACTATACGTTGCAAATATACAAACAGTCAATACATTGGGACAGATGCAACAGGATCACAACACAGTACTTGCTAGCCTGTGCTTTGAGCTAGCCAACTTGCCACTCGGTGTACTTCTATATTTATCCAAAAGATTTGGTCACACCACAGTTACCATTACGGCTTATATTTTTGATAACCTTCTACATATGAGAATATCTAATACACAGATAAATCATGTTGTCTTGAAATGAAAATTCCTCAAAACTTCTATCAAAATCTATGTTAGTTGTGATGCATTTCAGTTTTCCAGGAGTCTCCTATTTTTTTTTTTTTATCCCTGATGAGAAAAAAAGATATGAAAGAAACCAAAAAACTTTGTCTGAAAAGTATAAATGTATATCAAGCACTCCCAACAGTCAAATTCCTCTTCCTTAAACAAAGAGTATCTGTTGCAATAAGCATAGGAGACCAGAAACAAGCAGGCAGTTAACACCAAGCTAAAATCAAACACACTGGGACACTCAGTATTAAGTTAGTTGCAGAGAGAGCTATCTCTTCCCCATATGTTTGAATTAGCATATAAAGAGAAATAAAGCCATAACATGCTGCCTGTGTTTTTCACTATATCTGAAGACAATGATTCACCTCTTATATGTGGAAGACTAAATAAGACCAAGAATACAAGTGCGTTATTTTGCATTTCTATGATCAAAATACCTGATGGAAATTTAAAGGAGAAAGGATTTATTTTGGTTCACAGTTTCAAAAGGTTTAAGTTCATGAAGATCTAGGGCCCATCATGGTGGTAGACATAGTAGACTTTTTGGTAGACAACAAGCTCAGAGAAGAGGGAATGCTAGCACTGGACATTCAGCCTAACCTACTTGGTAAATTCCAGGCCAGTAAGAGTGCATGATACAAAAAAAATAATAATATTAAACAAATACAAAAGGTAAATTGCATGCAAAGAATGACACCTAATTTTACTCTCTAGTCAATATACAGACACACAGTCAGACAGGCAGAAAGACAGACAGACATACACACATACACACACACACACACACACACACACACACACAGAGGCACGCACACACGAGGAGGGGGAGGCTGGAGAAGGAGAGGGACAAAGGATTTTTTTTTAAGGTTGAAAGTTGAAACAGCTTTAAATTACCACTCCCTAAATTCAAGCCCTGTTTGCGACATTAGTATTAGTGCTATCCATTGACAGGTATAAAATATAAAAACTCTGGCTTTTGTCAATTTGCAGTGAAAGAGGACAGCCTAGATCACCCACCTTCACCAGGAAATATAAATGCCTAAGGATCGAGATGACATGAAATAAAAAGAGAAGGCTTTTATGTGATGCTATACATAAGCTAACATAAAAAATGATTGGCTCCAGAACTGCTGTTTGTATCAGAAAGGTACACATGGTTATAAACAGCGTGATTGAGCTGGTTCCCTACCGGTGAAAAGCTTGTGCATTTAATGGCTCCCTGGATGGTTCATCAGAACCAACTATTGGCTTGCAAATGTTTATCATAAAACAAGAAGAAAGGGAGTCTGGCTCACTGTTCATCTGTCTGAGGTATAGACCTTCACTTAAGTCTATCTAGTGGAACACTTCTACCTTCCAACTGGAGTTGTATTGGCTTTCAAAGCAGCTGGGTATTCTCTACATTCTCCTGAAAAGATTCCATCGGCTCCCAACAAAAGCACCTGTTAATAGAAGCATCTGAGCACTTGCTTTATTTGCAAGACAGACTTTGGAAGGTCAGTAATTCAAATCCTCCATTAAAGAAGGCCTAGAACATTCTGACTAGACAATCCCATTTCTAAGGCCGCCAAAAGATCATTCTAAAGCAATACCTGATCATGAATTAAGTTGATTTTGCAGTTACATAGATCCAAAGACCTAGGAAAAGATCTGATACCAAATCTGCCTCACTACAGATTTGCAGTTGACTATATGAGCCAGCCAGCCTTGACCACTCTCCTCCACTGGGTGGGGCAGATTACTCAGTGGTGAAAAATTAGCTGTGTTTGAATACCAGTTATGTTAAGAGGGATGGTCAGTCTTGAATGACATGATATTCTTTGGGCAATACAAGATCGAGACAGTTTTACACCTAATGGAATAGCTATGGATCTCTATATTATACAGTTAGGCACAAAATCACAATAGAAAAAGATGGTCTTCATGATTTAGTCCAAATTCTGATTTGTAAAAAAGGCTGTGAGATCCAACTAAATCAGGCTATTATACCAAATTTACAACTCTACTTTGCAGCAAAGACCAAATCTGTCAACTTATTTGTGATTAAAATTCCCATTCTGTCACTGGAACAAAGCTGGTTCTTGTTTTATGACTTTGTCTCACTACACTGTCCAGGTTGTCCTTGAACTCGAAATCTTCCTGCCTCAGTCTCCCAACAGCAGGGATGACAAGTATGTGATCACTACTGTTGGTTTTCAAATGGACTTTTACAAAATGTCTACCACTTTGATGCAGACCTACAGTTCCTTCCTTCCTGGTTAGATGTTAATAATGTATCTTCAGAACTCATCAAGAATCCTGACATGGCAAGTGTGGTGTTCAGGGCAAGGGCATAAACAAGGCTTAAGAGAGAGGAGCCTTTAGCTATTATATTATGGTAAACTGCTGGACAAAGTCAAGAAGCCACTTGTGTGACTAGCTGAGAAAATGATGGTCCAGCACCAGTTTGAGCACAGGGTGGCTGATAGAACATGGATGCTCAACTTCTTTAATGAAGAAATAGGAAAACAAACAAACAAAAAACACAGAAACAAAAAACAAAATATAAGCAACCCCCCCCCCAAGTGATAGACAACGTGACTTAGAATGGGGGACGAAGGAGAAATAACTGAAGGACTGTCCTTCTCTGAATTCCAGTCATAGAGGGAAGCAGCAGAAACTTAAAACAGAGCTTTGCAAAGGCACTTAGCTCTCTCCATTAAAGGAAATTGCCCCTCTGCCATTTCTTCTTCTTGACTTCCAAATATTGTTTCCTAGTGTGTGATTGTGAGAAAGGCTAGTAGTGGGAAGGAAGAAGTTCATAGCTCCCACAGTTTACCAGGATGGTGGCTGGGACTGTGAAATTCCCAGAAAGGATAAAGAAAAACCAAAACCCTCCCTGAATGAGCTTTCCAGGTCAAAGTGAGGTTAATCTCTCCCAACTGACCACAGTGAATGAAAATCGCTGAGCAAGGAGGATATGGTTATGGATTTTGCTTTTATTGATTTTTGCTTTACCAATAGCAATTTGGGAGCCTTGGTGCAATTAGAGTTGATGGAGGTCAGAGAATGAAGATTGTGACTTTCCAGGCTCCTCTTGATAATTTAGGAGTGAATGATGTCAAATATTTACTCCGGCCACTAATCCAATGTACTTCCTCCTCCTGTCTATTTAGTGTCATGTGACAGAAAGTGGCCCACAGATGACAACTGTAACTCATCACAGCTTATCTGCTGCAACAATCTCAAGAAGCAGAGAGAGCTTCTCCACAGGAGACAGGGAAAAGAAAGTGAATGCCAACAGTTTCAAATATACCCCACGGCAAAGTACATAACAGAAGAAACTAGATTTAAATCTGACTTTCCAGATGTCAAGAGCTCTATGCCCTGTATACCCACATAAGAAACTGTTAACATTCTTATTGCTCTTCATTTTTATAAAGAGCAGAGAGGTGCTTGAATGGTTGGTATTGTGATAATTTACCATCCAAACTCTTTATACCCTAAACCATGATAGAGATAGTAGAGTTGGCTTTATAGTATCTTTTGGATCTCTAAAAGGAAAGGCTGTTAGAAATAAAAACAAACGTGGGCAGGGTGAGGGTGTGTCTAAGTACTTGCAGAATTGGAGAATACATAATGCATGCATTCTAGAATGAACTAGGCTTCAGGTCAAATCCTCAGGATTATGGATATAGCATACTTTTTTTAATGGGACACTGTGGAGATGCTAATGTTTTATCCATCTTTGTTTTAGAACCAAAAGAGCCGAACCACCAGTGGGAAGTACATCCTATGTTCCAACTAAATTAGTGTAGTGTCACTCCTTGTGCAATACAAAAAGACTGTACATATGGTCAGCCTATGGGTGTGAGGAAGGACAGCACAGCTCACAATTGCTGCTAATTCTTTAGTTTGAGAATTCAAAAAGTATTTGTGAAAGGAAGGTTTTTAAATCCAAAGCCCTAGCATTCTTTACCTCCCCCCCCCCAAAAAAAAAACTATAGTCAGGCAGTGGTGGTACAAATCTTTAATCCTAGCACTGGGCAGACAGAAGCAAGTGAATCTCTGTGTGTTTGAGGTCAGCCAGGGCTACACAAAGAAACCTTGTCTCAAAGTTGCCCCCACCCAAAAAAGAAATCTGTGGGTCACTGGGACATGAGAAGGACTAGTGGCTTTTCTGAATCTGTGACTTCATGAACAGGAACTAACTATCCTTGAGACTGGTGTAGGAAATGACCCTTGTACTGTGCAATTCAGAAGCCTCTCCTCATATTTTCAGATTCAAATAAAAAATGGAGAAGCAAACCTTTGACCACATCTCAATGTTTGTGGGGTTTTTTGTCCCCATAACCCACCACCTTACTTAAACTCCCAACCTTTAAACTCCCAAGGCCATGGAAACGTTAATAATAACCATCCTTCATGAAACCTCTAGTTCTCTCCAACTTGTACTTCTGACCAACTTACTTTGACACCAGCAGCAGCGTCCAGCTCAGTTTCTCAATGGGAACTCTAAATCTTTACTCAACACCTTGGACCAAATAACACCAGAACCGACAGGAACCTTTATCTCTTCCCACTCTTTTATCGCAACAAGCTAACTATGTAACTCATTGTTTTTGCTTTAATTTTAGGGGGGTTTTGGTTGCCATGGGGAAAGACTGTGCTGACAGTTCCATCTCTTGGCTATTACTAGCCTACACACACACACACACACACACACACACACACACACACACACACACACACAGAGGAGGGGATACACAGACACAGAGACACACACAGAGAAAGATACAGACACAGAGAAATGCATGAACTTGCAGCCTGTAGTGATACACAGAAAAAATATACATAAAAATCCTTCCAAAGAGGTTCAGCAGGCATTGAGCAATCGGTGCACTGATATGTTGCTTTGTAGCTGGTAGAACTAAACAAAGCAGGAGCTATTTATTGCCAACAAAACAGCATTTTCAGCTGAAATGACAATAATAGCAATTAATGTTCCCTCAGAATTTAATATTTGTGAGGCACTATGGACTAAATGCCTTCCATGAACAATTTCATCCGTGAATATAAATGTGTCATCGCAATTTTACAGACTATAGTGAGGGTAAGAAAGGTTGAGTAACTTGCATGGTGTTGATTAACAGTAGAGCCAAGACTGAACCCCAGGGTGACAATTGTGCTGCATAGGAGGTCTCTGCCAGTAAATGCCTGATCACATTGGTGTCAAAGCTCAGCTATCTCTGTTTTGCTTATTGATCTGTTGAAGGAACTTAAAATATCACTCAACTCATTTTGAAAAATTGAACAATTCATAAAATATTTGGGTGTCAAAATGCATACAGCCACTGGCTCCATCCATCAGAACAATCTTTTACTTGTCTCCAGGATGTGATGCACAATGGAAATTTATTCAGTGGTAAAGAAGACTAAAGTTATAAAATTTTCAGGAGAATGGATAGATATGGACAATTATCTTCCGTGAGGCAACCCAGGTCCACAGAGACTAATGCCACGCAGTCTCCTTTGTGAGTGGATCCTAGCTATAGATTTTTTTTTACAAGTCATAGATTTATCATTATCACTGACTGCTGGTAAAGGACAGAAAGACAGAAAGGAGCTATTACAGGGAGGAGTGATAATAAAATCCATCAGAGATGAAAGGGAGTGGGCAGTGAAAGAGATAGAAAGGGCTAGGCAGGGAGGGAGCTAGGAAGATGTGGAAGAGGAAGGAACAACGAAACTAAAGAGATTGTGTGTGTGTGTGTGTGTGTGTGTGTGTGTGTGTGTGTGTGTGTGTGTGTATACACGTATATATGTTTAGAAACTATATAACTATATATATATATAGTTATAGTTATAGTCATAGTTATAGTTATAGTTATATAGTTACTAAACATAAAATCTGAAAAAAGACCGGGGAGACGGCTCAGTGGCGCAGCATGCTCACTGCTCTTGCAGGGTCCTTAGGTCCCAGCACAGCACACACATCAAACAGCACACACCTACCTGTCTGTAAATCAAGTTCAGGAAAACTTCAATCTCTCTTTTCACTTCTGAGGCTCCTGCATACATGTGGTTCACACATACACACTCAGGTACACACACATACATATATAAAAATAATTTCAAAAATTGAAAGGAATTAGAGTGGGTGATAAGGCTCCTCCTGGAATCTGGAGGTTATTAAATAAAATTCCCAGTGCCAGTTGTGGGACACCTCCCTATAAACTGTTGGCCAATGAGACTCTAAAATAATACAGATTATTGCCATGGCTCTGTGTTGCTACCTAGACATTGGTAGCATGGCTCTAATGCGGAAGACCCCCAAACTCAGAGAAAAGAAGCTGGAGGCTTCTTCCTAAGCAGCTCATCTTCACGGTGCCAGAAGTAGTTCTATAGACTGCTGGATGGGAGGGGGACAGCCATCAACAATTTGACCGAGTTGTCAATCTTAGCAGCTACAATAATGACCTGACAAGCAATTCTGTGCCCTGTGATGCAACACTGGCATGACTGTTACACGGACAACCAATCAGTTTTACCACACACCCGCTGTGTGGATTTGAGGCCTGTTTTACAGGAAGGACCTTATGGTTGCTTGTGTAAATCTTGTTAAGAGTTCATGGCTGTGGCAGTCATAGGCCATAAAGGGGGGGGGGGGGGCTACTATCATTCTTTTGGCTAAATGGTCTTGTTGTCAAATCACTCTCTAAATATTCTATTTTATAGCAGTAGCCTAGTACTGCTCTTAATCTTGGTCAGAAAAGCTTCTTACTACAGTAGACAGTGATTAATATAGAGACTTATATTGTTCAAAGTGACAAGAATCAGTAGTGATGTAAAGCTAATCAGCAAATGAGACAGCTGTCACTTCCTCCATGGTTCAGAGAACATCACAGGAGAGGGAGGTAAAAATAAAATCAGGGCCAGAGAATGGGGAGATGTGCTGCATAAAGTCATCTGGACATGACATAACTCTTGAACTTACTTCAATTTTGGTAATCTGTATAAGACACACCCAAGATTTAGACTGTCAACATTTCATCATGGACAAGAAAGAGGCCCATGAGACCACATCCCTCTACAAGGGACTATTGTCAACTAATGGTTGTTGGGCAAGAGGGTGTTATTCTATTCTATTGCAAATTCACTGATAAGTTGCCCCTGTTCCTGGCAAATACCGCTTAGCCATATAGGCAAGAAACTCTACCTAAATTCAATGGTCCACAAACAAAGACAAGAAAGGAGGAGAGGAACCTGGAAGACAGGTATGGGTAAAAACAGGGACCCAGATATGAAAATGAGTGAAATTGATTATATCAGTGTATAGAAGTGTCAAAAATAAAAAGGACGTATGTGTATTATATTCAAATCCTATATTGTATTTTCCAGTGTTCTTGGCTTTGATTTTTCTAATCTAACTCTAAATTCACCTTCTGATTTTCAATGTGAACAGTATTGGTGAACAGCTACTTCTAGCTAAAGGAGAACTCGACGGAGACTGTTCACGATGTCCCACATGTGTCCTCGCCATCGGGTTTAGTGGCTCGTGCTTTTACCGGCAAGCCATGTTGCCAGCACTCGAATCCATGTTTAGCTTTAGGAGAACTTTGAGTTGTGGGCTAATGAGAAGAATTACTGTTTCATTTTACTCTATTTTTATCACTGATGTTTGTTTTGTTTTTCAAACAAGGTCTAACTGTAGTCTATACTAGTAGCCCAACTGAATATATAGCAGAGGATGGCCTTGACCTTTTGTCTGCTGAGGGCTAGAATTTCACACATGTGTCATCATATTTGGGAGGTTTTCTATATTTGGCCTACCTTTGTCTCTCTACTTTAGGTCTTCGGGAGGGGGGTACTTTTATATCCCCAATTGACTCCTCTAGGAATTAGAAAGTATATAGAATTCACCCAATCTATGTCAATAATATAATGTTGAAAAATTACTGAGAAAGTTTAGGTGGTATCATATCAGAGCCTTAACCCAAACTGGCAGTACGTGTCAAATGACTGTTTGTTGTATCAACATAGACTTAGACTTCCATAGTCTCCCTAGCTCCCTTAACTCCACTATCAACAGAGAAAGTTGGGCAATGTGGAGTTCTTATCCCCTCTCCCTTATCAGAACAGCATGTCTGGCCTTCATATCGCTGCCTGGAAGACTTGGTAAGATCCTGGCTGGGTACCTCATTTGACCCTGACCTCATTTGATCCTGTCTTCCTGTGCATCACTCATCTCCTGGAAAGGAACCCATTTCCCAGCCTCTTCCACATCAGCACTAAGAAAGGAAATTGCAAGCTCTGCGTGGTAAATGACCTAGACAGTACAAAAGTCTTGGGAGGGAGGTAAGATGGAGGGGTGAGGAAGCACAATGAGATACTTGCACCCTGCCAAATTCCCATCCCTGGTTGGGTTGTAGGAGATGCCAGAAAGGAAAGCCAAGAGAGGTGGGAGGCTAAGTGCAAACAGCTCCTCCTCTTCCCTGGCACTTCCTGGCTGGGTGTCTGTAAACATCTCTCTAGCACTACCCCACGCAGGGAGTCTGGGGAAGATGCACAGACTTGTTTAACCCTGTGAGCCATGCCATCTATATTAGAGGCCTCCATAACTCTGAGAAAAGATGGGCAAACGTGGTGAGCAGGTAAGGACAGGAAAGGTGGTGTGTAGCCCAAACATCAACCTTTCCACTAACGGTCAGAGAGTTCTTGGGACAGATTCCCAGATAAAACTGGACAAGGAAGAAACCCAACATGTTCTTTTGCTTTCCTACCCTACCATCACCCTTCCAAGTCTCTTCCCTTGGTGCTGTGCAAGAGGAACAAGGTACTGTGGCTGGTGGGAAAGCAATCCTCAGAACAGGAGAGAGCTCTGCCTAGAGCCAGAAAGGCAAGCCAGAGTGAAAGGCAGACACATTTGGGATGGTGAAATCTCAACCCATTGACTTGTGGCCAGAGCAGAGCCTGTAAGTAAATGTGAACTTGCCAATGGCTCTCCTTGCATGAGCCAAAAGTCAATGTTTGACAGACTGGGATCTGTGCCAAACTCCAGCTCAGTGGCCTCCCACAGGGGACAACTTCAAAGAAATGAGATTTAGTGAAACAATCTGTATCTGTTGCCAGAGGCCTGGGCTCACAGGTCAGACTCTAAGTCTGTTTTCTGGGGTCCCAATCCTCCATGCTCAGTTCCCCCTCAGGTACTCAACACCAATATTAAATGTTTCATTGATCTGCCCTGTCCACTTGGCAGTGGTAAGAGCTGACCTCTTTTGGACATTACATCCTCAGGACCAAATAAGCTAGCTCCAGACTTTATAATATAATAGCTACTAGACACATAGCCTTTGAGCACTTGACACATGGCCAGTACAAGCTTATGAACTTATGATAAAGATACAGCATAAGTTTAAAATGCACAGTAGCTTTCAAGAATTATGTATGAAAAATAAAGTAAGTCATCTCTTTAATTATTTCTATTAATTAAATACTGAAATCACATTTTACATGTTAGGGTAAATAAAATACACCATTTAGATGGATATTTCAGTTTCTTCTTTTTAACATCACTCATCTGGCTTGTATTATATTTACATTGGACTACAGTGTTCTGAGCATGCTGTAAGTGCAGAGAGATGGATGGATAAAAGGGAAAAAAGACTTTAAAACTTGACCTAAGATCAGCATTAATATTTTTACATCAACATGGAATAAGTGGATCAAAACAGTTGAAAACAAATGAAGCATAGCTGTTTTGGGAAGCAAGTTTTGTATCTGGAACTACATTTAACTCTGAGTCATTTGCTGTGAGAAAATGCTTACTAGTCTTATCAGAACTCCTAAAGGATGAGAGAGTGGCAAGCAGTTGGCCAGGCCACATAATGCAGGCCAGACTCAACCTTCAACCCTGTGGTAAGAATTTAGGAGAACAGAAGACCAAGACAGTTCTGCAAAGGATTATCAGAGAGGAAAGAAGGAAGAAAGAATTTAAAAGAAGGAAGGAAGAAAGGAAGGAAGGAAGGAAGGAAGGAAGGAAGGAAGGAAGGAAGGAGCGAGCAAGCTTACAAAAAAACTAATCTGGGAATCCCATACTCTAAGTTTCTTCTCATTCTTAATATAAAAGTTTCTATTATCTGATTGCTTTTAATATATTCATTAGAAAGGAAGGAAGGAAGGAAGGAAGGAAGGAAGGAAGGAAGGAAGGAAGGAAGACTAAAAGAAAGATTAGAAGCTGCAAGAGGAAAAAAAAGACTAAGTAACAAACGCAGAACTATTAGAATGAGAGCTGACTTCTCAGTGAAGACTAAAACCCAGAAGAGCCTGCACAGATAATCCACAGACATAAAGAACCCCTGATGGCAGCCCTGACTACCATAAGCCAGCAAAACTTCCAATCAGAATTGAGAAAATAAGACATTCTATGATAAAAACCAAATTTAAGCACTATTTTTCTGTAAATCTAGTCCTTCAGAAGGCACTCAGAAGGAAAGCACAAACCTAAACAGGTTAACCACAATCAAGAAAACATGAGGAATAAATAATCCCAGACCAGCAAATCAAGAGAGGAAACACACACACACACACACACACATTACATACACACACACACACACACACACACACATTACATACACACACACACACACACACACATACACACTCACACACCAGTAAAATAACAGGAATCAACAAACACAGCTCATTTGTATTTCTCAACATCTCAACAAGGGTCTTATTCCCCAGTAAAAAGACAGAGACTAACAGAATATATGTGAATACCAGATCCAGAGGATGGATATCACCTCAGGGTAAAAGGTTGAAAAACAATATTCCAAACAGATGAACCTAAGAAGCCACCTGGAGTTTTAATATGGGACAAAATAGATTTCAAACCAACAGTAATCAGAAGACATAGGGAAGGATACTAAATACTCAAATACTTAACATCTATGCAACAAACAAAAGGGCACCCAAGTTCATAAAAGAAACTACTACAGCTTAAATCACACACTGACCCTCATACATGATAGTGGGAGACTTCAATATCCCAATCTTGCCATTAGACAGGTCATCTAGACAACACCTAAACAAAGAAATGAGGGAGGAGCTAACTGAAGTGATAAATCTAATGTACCTAACAAATATTTATAGAACATTTTACTCAAACAAAAAAGAATATACCTTCTTTTCAACACCTCATACAACTTTCTCCAAAACTTAACAACTCACTAGTGAATAAAAAATGGGCCATAAAAGAAATTAAAGAAAGACTTTCCAGATTTGAAAGAAGATGAATACACAACATACTTAAATTTATGGGGCACATGAAAGGCAGTTCTAAGATGCAAGATGGTAACACTAAGTGCCTACATAAAAAATTTAAAAAGTTGGAGAGATGTCATAGTAGACACCTAACAGAACACCTGAAAGTTCTAGAACAAAAAGAAGAGTTCACAGCCACCAAAAAAGCAAATGGCAAGAAATAATCCAACTTGGTCTCAAATCAATAAAATGGAGACAAACAAGTAATATCAAGAATCAATGAAACAAAGAGTTGGTTCTTTGAGAAAATCAATAAAATTGAAAAACCCTTAGCCAAAATAGCTGAAGAGCAGAGGGGGGAAAAAAAATCCCAATAACAAAATTAGTGAAGAAAATGGGGACATTGCAACAACTCCACCTAACTGGAAAATCTAAAATAAATGGATAATTTTCTTGATACTTATTACTTAGTAAAGTTAAATATAGATCAGATAGGCAATTACTAAACCCTAGTGAAATAGAACCAGTTTGAGAAAAATTACTCGAACTAAAAGGAGCCAGATAATTTTAATACAGAATTCTATGAGGCTTTCAAAGAAAAGTTAATACCAATACACTTCAAATTAATCCACAAAATAGAAACAGAGGAAACATTACCCAGTTCATTTTTTTCATTAAGCCACAACCACCCTGATACCCACACCACGTAAAGACGCAACAAAGAAAGAAAATTACAGACCAATTTTCCCCATGAGATGAATGAAGAAAATATGCTACATTTATACAATAGAATATCACTCACCTGTTAAGAAAGTAGAATAATGAAATTTGCAGGTAAATGGGTAGAACTACAAAAGAGATCATCCTATGTGAGGTAAATCAGACCCAGAAAGACAGTTATGGTATGTGTCTGCTTACATGTCTATATTAGCTCTTAAATCAATGATAATTAACTACAATCAATAGAATCACAAAAGTTAGATATAGAATAAGGGACTTTGGAGGCAGGGGTGTGTGTTGTGCGATAGATCTCCCTAGGAAAGGGAAATAGAATAGGTAGTTATAGGTGAGTGGGGAATGGGTTAGGAGGGTCTAGTCGGGAGGGGAAGTGGAGAGAAGGGAATGTGGGTAGATACAGATAAATTGAGGGGCATTTGAAGGGTGGTATGGACACCTTGTACAGTAGAAGGTTCCTAAAAGATACACATGTATGCAGGCAATCTAAATGGTATCACCAAATCATGGGTAGACAGAGTCCCAACTGGTCATCTCTTGTCACAAAAAAAGGTTGCACTCCAGAACTCATGGCAAAGCACCATTGCTGAAGACAACATCTACACAACTCATTGAATATGGAGAAGTCGAGTTGCTGCCTTCCTAGAATCTGCACCTCTACGTTCTGGCATCTTTGGTACGGGAAGGTATTCAGCATGCTACCAAAAGAAAAATGTCAACACCAACCGGCTACAAACTCTTAACTACAATGGTGTCCTACCTGCAAGATAGTTAGTGTAATGGTGGCACAAAGCTTGGGAGAATAAACAACCAATATCTGATTTGACTTAGGCCCAATCCAAAAGATACAACCCACACCCGACACTGTTGAGATGACCAAGAACCTGAGACTAAACAGACCAGAGACCTAGGGGAAAACCAAATACTAATGCTGTAATAACAACAACAACATAGCAATAAATGGACTCCTAATGACATTTTCATATACTCATGGATTAGTGCCTTGCTCAGCCATCATCAGAGAAGCTTCCTCCTATAGCAGATGGAACAAATACAAAGATCCACAGCCAGACAATATGCAAAGAAAGACATCGGGACACTCAGGCCTAAACAGGATATGTCATCATCAACACCTTCCCCTACTTCAAGGCTCAGGAAACCCTGCTGAAATGGAGGCAGAAAGAATGTAAGATTCAGAAGGGATGGAGGACAAGAAGAAAATAAGGCCTTCTAACCAGAAGCCTGGTGCACATAATAAACTCATAGAGACTGAGGCAGCATGCACAGGGATTGCAGGGGTCTGTAACAAAGGGTTTCCTCAGTTGGAAGAGAAGTAGACATATGTCTCATCCATAACCCAGAAGCATTTCCAATAGACAACCACTTGCAAATGAAAATTTAGCTTTCCTCAAGGGAGTCTTATTAGAGAAACAAACTACTCCTAGGTAGGCTGCATGCCCAGGAGTAGATGGTCAACAGAACATGAGCTTAGTGGCCATGATTAGAGGATCCTTGTCTCCTAATGCTGTGCCAGGGCTTTGCTTGTTGTTTTAGTTTGGTTTGGTTTGGTTTTTTAGTAACTTTGTTATTTTATGCTATCTTTTAGTTTTGTGTATATATTTGATTTGGCTTTACCTTATAAGTACTTTGCATATATATTATGCCTTACAGTTTAGTATTTTGTTAAGATTCCTGAGTCTGCAAACTAGTGAGTCTGCAAGTATATTTGTTTCATGTGCCTTTTCTTGGGGTCTTTCCTTTGGTTGTTTTGTCCTATTTTGAAGTGTTAGTTCTTATTTTATCTTACTATTATCCTTTAGAAGCCTGCTTGTGTTCTAATGAGAGACAGGGGTTGGAACCAGATGGGAGAGGAGGAGGGGAGAAACTGGGAGGAGTAGAGGGAGGGGAAACCATAATCAGGTTACATTAAATGAGGAGGAAAGAAGCCATTTTTAATAATAATAATAAAAAGACTTCCAAATTGGGAAAAAGAAGTAAAATCTGTCTTTAAGTATCAGAATCTTATATAGAAAGCATAAATATCAAACATGCCATGAAATTTTAGAGTTAAAAAATTCAATAAAGTGCATGTAAAAATCATGTCTGTATTTCTCTACAGAAACAATGATCACTAACGAAAGAAAATTATAGAAATGATTCCAGTTATAGAAGTTTAAAAATAACAAACTACTTAGAGGTTAATTCTTAAGGTGAAGATTTGTAGAAAACATTGACCAAAGAAATTAAAAACATAAATGGAATTTTATTCCATGTTCATGGATTGGAACAAATAACCATGCTGAGAGATCAGTTCTACACATGACATTAGATGGATTTAACAAAGTCTAGGTCAAAATCCAATGAAAATTTTTGCAGAAATAGGAAACCACCTTAATGTTCACGTGCGATTATAAAAAACCAGAGAAGAATCAAAAGGATCTTGAGAAGGAACAAAGCTCGGTGAACTCCTAGATCCTTCTAATGTGAGCTGGTGAGATGACTCAGGAGGGAGAGCCATCTCACCATGAGGACTAGAGCTCATGTGTGATGGTTTGAATAAGAATGGTCCTCACGGGCTCATATATTTGAATGCTTAGGGAGAGGCAGTGTTTGATAAGATTAGGGGTGTGGCTTTGTTGGAGAAACTGTGTTACTAGGGGTAGGCTTTGAAGTTTCAAAAGCCCACACCAGCCCAGTGGCTCTCTCTTCCTGCTACCTCTGGATCCAGATGTAGAATTCTCAGCACCTGCTCCAGCACCATGTCTAACTGCATGACCCCATGCTTCCTGCCATGATAAAAATGGACTAGACCTCTGAAACTGTGAGCCAGTCCCAATTAAATGCTTTCTTTTATAACAGTTGCCATGGTCATGGGATCTCATCACAACAATAAAAGACAGATTAAGCTATGGTGATGGTTTGTATATGCTTGATCCAGGGAGTGGCACTATTAGGAGCTGTAGCCTTGTTGGAATAGGTGTGTCACTGTGGGCAGGGGCTTTAATACCTTTACCCTAGCTGTCTAGAAGCTGGTTTTCTGCTAGCTGCCTTCGAACAAGAGATGGAACTCTCAGTTCCTCCAGCCCCATATATGCCTGAAGGCTGCCGTGCTGCTGCCTTGATGATAATGGACTAAACCTCTGAACCCGTAAGCCAGTCCCAATTAAATGTCATTCTTATAAGAGTTGCCTTGATCCTGGTTTCTGTTCAGAGCAGTAAAACCCTAACTAAGACAGATAGCATGTAAAAACTGGGTGAGCATAGCAGAATGCCTATAATCCCAGCTGAAGTCAGAAACAATATCTGGAATGAGCTGGCTGGCTAGTATAGTTGATCAAGGATGGAGATATATGTATGTGTGTATATGTGTATGTGTATGTGTATGTGTATGTAAATATCCTTGCTTCGGTTAGTTTTCCTTGTAACCAAATACCTGGGGAGAAGCAATTTAAGGGGAGAAGGGCTGCTTCTGGTTTTCGGGCGATTATTTCATTATACTGGGAAAGACATGGAAGTAGTAAAGGGCTGGAGTGGCCACTTGCATCCTCCCCTCAGTCAGGAAGCAGAGGCCGAACAAGAAGTGCGGCTGGCTGTAAAGCCTCAAGGCCTGCTCCTAGAGACCTACTTCTCAGCAACGCTCCGCCCCTACACAGTTTCACAATGTTCCAACCAGTGTTTCAAGCTGAGGACCAAGTGTCAAACCCTGAGTCTATGTGGCCGATTTCACGTTCATACCACTCCTTATGTATTCAGTCAAATGGCTTTTTAACAAAAATGATAGGATCCTTCAATGGAGAAAGGACCGTTTTCAACAAATGATCTAAACTGGATAGGAACATTTAAAAGAACTTTATACAACCTTTGTTTAATAGCATGGATGAAAATTAACTCAAAAGGGATTATACACTTAAACCTCTCAGGAAAAGGCTCAACCAAATCTGTATGACATTGAACTTGGCAAGCATATTTTAGACATGACACCAAAGGCACGGGTACTGGCAATTACAAATATAGACAAACTGCAATTCATGAAAGAAAAATTAAAACTTCCTTCATCAAAAGACGATAGTAACAGTGTGAAATGGTAACCCAGGGGAAAATAGAAACAATTACAAACCATGCATCTGATAAAGTGTTAAAGTTCAGATTATAGATTTACAACAGCTAAAATTCAACATGAGAAAACAATTTGAATGAAAAAAAATGAAGGATTTGCAATGATACATCTTTTATAAAACCACACATTTAAGGACTCACACACATACACTTATTGCTATTACAGAGGACTCAGGTTCAGTTCTCAGCTCCCACAAGTGTTTGTAATCCCCATAGAATAAAACACCATCCTCTGACCTCTGTGGTCTCCTGCACACATGTGTAACACATAGATTCACACAAACACACACATATATATACATAATTTATACACACACACACACACACACACACACACACAGGTCAAAAGGGCTCATCATACTACTTCCATATATAGAGCAGTCAATTTCAGAGACAAAGCAAAGAACGGTTGGCCCCAGGGCCTGGTGGTCACGTGGGAATGGGAAGTCAGTGTTCAACACTTTCCATCATGAAAGAGATGCGGTTATGGGGAGGACAGGGATGAAGCCTAGTTACACGATAGTGTCAACTACTTAACACCACTGAACATTTTAAAGAGCTTGCAGTGACCAGCATTATGGCCCATATAAGTATAAGAGGAAGAGAGGCAGAGAAGGAAGAGCCGAGGGGACAGCAAGGGAAGGAAGAGAAGGGGAAATGCATGAGGAAAGAAAGAGGAAGAAGGACGCCAGAAGGCAAAGCAGGCCTCACATGGTGGGAATCAGAATCCACACACGTACCTCCACAACTTTGGAGAATGGGATGAAGGCCACACCTGCTGCTGCTGTCTGAACCAGTATCAGCAGTGACAATGTCTCTGCTGAGAAGAGGAAACCTTATTTTGCAACATGAACCTACAATGAGATTCCTAAAACAGACTGAGTAGATATATAGAGACAAGAGAAACTATATATACTTTCCACCCTTTAAATATTTATTCTCTCAACCCACCATCCACCTACAAAAGCCTCACATATCCCCACATAAGCAAAGTCAGGAAAATGACAATTATTTGGATGGAGAGAGTATTCCTCCAGGCAAATGCTGTTTCTGAAGCCATCTAGCATAATACGAATCATCCTGGATACAGAGCAGCACTGCATTGACACAAAAATTTATGATTATTGTCACAGCAATATTTTCCTACACACAGATAAACTAAATTTAATAAAATAAAATAATGTGCTCAAGGATATAGGGAAGTGATATTTGAAACCCAGGTCCAATGGACTGGTGAAACTAGAGGGTTCTTTGTCAACAGAGGCTGACCAAAATGGAGGGGCATTAACCAATGAGCAGAAAGGGAAGTCAGCTGAGATGAACACATGCAGAGACCACTGCTATGACTCTGCTGAGAGCCATGCCAGATGCCCCACAAGTCACTTATGATACCTGAATCCCAGTGTGTGTCAACTGATGGCATGTCCTGTGAATGCCCTTTTATTCTCTTTAAAAATCATCTTTAAAATTTAACCTTAGAAACAAAAATCAAGGCCTGGCAATATGGTTTAATAATTGAGCATTTGCCTAATGTGTCCAATCCCCTTTGCTACCTAAACAAGTAAAAATCAAAAGAATATGAATCAAAGCATACAGAAGAAATTCTGATAGGGAAAGGTTAATAATTTGATTTTTTATCATCTTTTTTTCTTTAAATCGATAAAATGAATAACACAAGCAAAAATGAGAAGAAGAAGAAGAAGAAGAAGAAGAAGAAGAAGAAGAAGAAGAAGAAGAAGAAGAAGAAGAAGAAGAAGAAGAAGAAGAAGAAGAAGAATCATCATCATCCCAGGAAAACTGGAAGCCTTCTTCAAACACATTGACTTTACTGAAAAAGAACATCCTACAGATTGCATCTGCTTTCTAAAATATTATAGATCACACACACACACACACACACACACACACACACACACACACACACACACACACACACACAAGCCAGGCTCTGAGACAGATCACCAGATCGTTTGGTTCTTAATAGACAGCTGTGGTTAATGTGTGCCTCAGCCCACACTGCAATCCTGACGCGCACACCCTGGCGCTGAGGTTATTAGGAACTCAGTGAAATGGGACAGAAAACCCCCCCAAGGAGCCAAAGCTCCGGAATCTGCGAGACTCATTTCCACGCTCACCCAGGAACCCAGAAAATCACTTTCAGATGCAACACCCCACCCCACCCCCCGTTTTGCTCTTCACAGCTACCAGTCTTTTTTTTTTTTTTAATCCACAAACTCTTCACAGCAAAGCTTTCTTGCAAGGCTGCCCACTGCCCATCTCTCTCTATCCATTCCTTGCCTGGAAAACACAAGAAGGGGAGACAAAGGGCAAATGCCAGTCTGTGACCTCTGTCTGGAGTTAGCCAAGCATGATGTATGAATCAGGTGTGTGGAATGGAAGTTTCCATGGCAACGAGACTGCCAGCCAGGCAAGGCCTTCACATACTCTTTCTACCATGGTAATAAAAACAATGAGGCCACCTGAGGGACCTCAGCAAAGAGTGAGGCAGCCAAGTTCAGGGTTACCGAGTCACTGGGCGGACCTGGGTCTGCATGAGGTCCCCCCACGCCCCTAGCTCTGGATTCTTTACCATCAGTGCCTACCCAAGTCCTCTCACCACCTTTTGCTGGTAGAAGGCATGATCTCTCAGGGGAGTTTCTTGAACGTGTTATGTAGGTTAGGGGAAAGTGTTTAAGACCCAGCTATGCCCATCAACATATTGAGCTATTTTTACCCATTCTGATACTAGGTGTCCACTTCACAAAAGTGTTTCCGTTTTCTGGAAGCTTCTTTGCCTTACTTTTTAAGCATGTTTTGATTTGTACACTCAAACCATCAGGAAAGGATTCTGAGCTACATTTTGTGCTTCAGGAATTTAAAATTTTACACTAAATTTTACTTATGTAGACATTAGAATTATTTAAAACTTACAGGGTTAAAAAAAAAAAAATAACAGCTTGTTTTCAAGGCCCAAGAGTTGAGTTGGCAGAAGGGCAAAAGGCATACAATTTTAATGAAATCAAATCTTGCCCGGGCCTGTATGGATGCCCAGTCTGTGTGGAGCTCGGGTTCTGAGATGGTTAACAGGTCAGCAGCAGGCTGGATCTGAAGGAAACTAGAAGACAGCAAATTACACTTCCTCTCTCCCCACTGTTTTTAGCTCTGCTCTCAAAAGGGTTTCAGTTCCTTCACAGCGTCACTCCACAGGCTGAATAAAAGTTCCTCCAGCTACTTCGGTTACGGGTCCTGCTTCAGCAGACTGTGACAGGCCCTGCAGTGATCAGCCTGTCCTTGCCAATGCACCAACGGAATGTGTCTCACCACACCTGACTGGCACCCAGAGGCCATCCTCTGCCTTTCCGACAGTTCCTTGTGGTGCTCTGGGATGGATTCCACGTGATAGTGAACCATGCACAGTATTGAACCCTGTACACGCCATGCTTTTCCTATACACACACCATGTACACACACCTATATGTATATACCCACTGTGAGCACACACCACGCTGTTCCCATCTATACACACACGCTATGCACACACCGTTCTGCTCCTGTATGTAAACCCCTACTCTGTGCACACACCCTGATGATGATCCTATCTGTACCCAAACACTCTGTATACCCACTATGCTGTCCCTATCTGTAGACACACACCCTGTGCACACACTATGCTTTTGCTCTATGTACACACTCACTCGATGCACAAACCATAGAGATTCTATATAATCACACCTACTCTGTGCACAAACTATGGAGATTCGATATGTACACACCCACTTTGTATGTATGTGTGTGTGTGTGTGTGTGTGTGTGTGTGTGTGTGTGTGTGTGTATATATATATATATATATATATATATATATATATATATATATATATATAATGCTGGTCCTATCTGTACACACCCACTCTGTATACACACTATGCTTTTCCTATATGTACACCCACTCTGTGCACATACCATGCTGTTCCTATCTGTACATTTCTATGACTACATTTAACTAGTAAGTTAGCATAGTTAGAGATTAACAATAATGGAGAAATTAGAACAAATACTACATTTTATTTCAGGATATTACTTATAGGAATGTCTGCCTCTCTCTCTCTCTTCTCTCTCTCTCTCCTTTCTTCGCTTCAGCCCCTCCTCCTCCCATCTCAGAGGATCTTAATTCCTCACTGCACAACAATAATATTTTCAGACCATGGTTGACTATACCAGATGGAAAACTCAGAGTTTGAAACTCCAAGTAAGTTTATTCTTTCTCTCACCTAGCCCTTTTAGTTACTGATTCCTACACATAGCATGTAACCATTCCTCAATATTTCAGCTAAGACATTATTCGTTTTCAGGAAGCCTGTCTTCGAAATTGTTTACAGCTCCCTTGTCCTTCCAAAGTGTCCAGCGCTCTCTGGGTATGTCTGGAAGAGTGTTTCCAGATGCTGAACTAACAGAAGAGGACTGTCCTGAATGTGGTCAGCACTATGCCATTAGGTGGGGCTCCAGATCAAATAAAATGGGGGGAAAAGAGGAAGCCACAGGAGTACTTGTCATTGCCACAGACCAGGCTGCTCCCATGGACTTGTCTTTCCCACTCACCATATCGGATTCATTCCTCTAATTGTGAGTAAAAATGAAGCCTCTTCCTTTAACTTGCTTTTTATCAACAATGAAAAGAGGAACTAAATACATCACCCAACATCTGTGACTCCCATCTAACTAGAATAAGATGGTACCTTGTCTACATTTACCTCAACTTAGGGACTAGCCTGCCAGAGCAGCCCATGAAGAGGTACCAAAAAGTGGGGAATGAAAGAATGAGCACATGAGAATGAACAGAGCCTTCTGCTATCTCCTAGCCCCATAGCTTCAGCAGAGTTACATCAGCACCAGGAACCTGAGATCCCTGGTTCGAAATGGGAGGTCCTGCCCAAGGTCATTAAGAGCCATCAAATGAGATTGTGGATGGAAAGTGCTCCGTGGGAATTTGTGAATCTCCATATTGGGTACTTCCCAGTAGGGGGCTAAGAAAAGGATTCACACATGGCTACAGGGACAGCAGTAGTCACAGAATAACTGAGTCACAGAATGCACAAGGTGCTCTAGAAATGAATGTTAGGTTTCCACAAACAGCACAGACTGTGTTTAGAGAAAAATTAGGTTTGTTCTGGCCATTTTGGACCTAGAAATCATTAGCCACAGCTTCTCATTCATGATCTCCAAGAGTGATTACCAATTGAATGTCTCAGCTAGAAAGGGCTAGGTTGTGGGGATGGTTCAGAGTGCCATTTTTCAGATTTCACAGTATAGGAAATCACAAAAAGGTGGAAAAAGAGCACTGTGCCATCGCCTTAGCCGGTTTAGATTTCAGGACCTTTCAGATTTCAAGATGTGTATAGAAAGCATGGAATCTGGAGGCCTGGGAATGGCGCTGGGCTTTCGAATCTCACTCTGGCCACTCTGCTCTGTCTCTGAGCATACACCACATGCTGCCATGCTCTGGGGTCCATAAAAGACCACGCCTGCGCATATAACGCCAGTCTTAATCCGTTTTCTTCTGGCCTAGTGTGTTCCTCCCATCACCCCACAATCACTTTCCTCTTTCCTTGTATGGGGGGTCCCCATTCCTAAGTGCAGGGAGGTGAGCCCACAATTATTGGAGGCAAATCTGGAAGGTCAGAACAGGAGCTAGTCTGGGTTAAAAAACATTGGATTTGGTACCAAAGGCCAAAGCCAAGAAGTGTATTAAGAGCCAGAAAATAACACCAAGATAGCTGTCAAGAAACAAAATTGTGTGAGAAGATTGGCTCCTTGTTCAGTTTATGATGGTGTTGTATTCTTTTTTATCTTAAGTGGCGCCTCAAAACCTCAAGTGCTGATGGTCTCCAGCTGATGGTGCCATTGGGGAGTGAGAGGACCTTGAAAAGATGAGGCCAGATGGAAGGAAAGTACACCACTTGGGTGTGATCTTAAAGGGAAGGGACAGTGATACCCAGACCCTGTTCTCCGTCTCTCTGCTTCTCGGCTACCATACTGTAAAGAGCTTCCCTCCACCCTGTGTTCCCCACCATGAGGTGACAAGGCCAACTGTCCATGGTGGAAGATCTCTACAACTGTGAGGCAAAATAAACCTTTGTTCCTTTGAGGTCTATTTTCTCAGGTATTCTGTGACAGTAGTTAAACCACCAACACAAACAGCTTCGACTTCAGGATTCAGTGATAGATGAACATATATTGATTAAGGGAACCCATGTCACATATATTGACCAGGGTTAAGTATAGTAGGTCGGCCATAGCAGGAGCACTCTGAATGACCCTCATGCTTGCCCAGCAAGTGGTGGAAGAAATGCAAACATGATACAACGTAAAAAAAAAATTACCAACAGGGTGATTGGAGGTAATGCGCCACAGAAACCTGGTCTCCCTGAGAATGGAATGCTGTCAGTTGCAGCACAAATGAACATTACCAAATTGTGTCTCGATGAGCTCTGCACATACAGAGAAAGAAAGGCTCAGACGACTGTTTTGTGGGAGAGAAATACACACAGATATGGAAACAGTCTGCTAGGTCCATATCAAGAAGAGTGAAGAACGGAGGAAGATGACCACGTAAGGATGGTGCCAGCCATGATTTTGAGAAGATAGGCTGGAAAAAACTGTGGAGCTAGGAAAGATATAAAAGAGGAAAGGAAAAAAAACACTTTGAAGGTTGTGTGAGCAGCGAGAAAAAAAAAATATATATATATACATATGTATATATATATATTCTAAAAACACTCAAAGAAAACTGATGTTATAAGCCATTTATTAGTAGATAATTAACATTTAAATGTCCACAACAAGGAGCTGAAATTAATAAAAAGCTGCGCAATTCAATGAAGTCATCATTAAGCCTCAGTGGAAAAACATAGAAAAGTTACAGTATCCAACACAATATCCAAGTGACTGATAAAACATGAGAATAAATATTCTGACCAAATAAAAAGAATTACAAAGAAACAAGACAATGTAATGGGGTGCATGTGTGCACCTCCTAGTGTATTCATTTCTATAAATATGGGCTCATCAATGAAGGTCAGAGGTCAACTATGAGTGTCAACTCTACCTTATTTAACAAGGCTGTGCCCCTCTTCTCTCCTAGGCTAAGTGACCTGTAAGCTTCCAGGAGCTGGGCTGTCTTCTACCTTCTGGTGTAGTGTTGAGATTGTAGGCACTTGTGGAACTGATCTTGCTTTTATACAGGTTCTGAGATTTGAACACAGAGCCTCGTGTTAGCATAGCATTAGCTTTTACTCACTGAGTCATCTTCACAGCCCTAAGGAAGGATTTTTGTAAAGGAGCAGCAGGTCGGTATTGCAAGATGGGTAATCTGAAATACTAGTGTTAAGAGAATACAATGTCCTAAGCAACATTCTGAGATATTCAGGGGCCCTTAAAAAGAAAGAATATTCCTCAAAGCACGCAATATTAGTACAAGTTACCAGAAATTCAGGAGAAAGTATTGCTGCCCAAACAATAAATGTAACACATTAAGCCAATACTAACATCACCACACGATCATAAAGAGAACCCAAACGCTATCTGGAAATGGTAACAGGAATTGTGATGCAGGCATAACAAGAAGCAAAATGCAACCTCTAGATTTAATGTTGATTTTCCCTTTCATTTCCTGGAGCTGGGGGTGAAACCCAAAGGCTCACGTATACGAAGTAAGCACACACTATACAGTGAGCTACATGAAATATAGTATTTATTGTATTGTTTGAGGAGAAAACCATAAGTATGTGAGTGTGTGTGTGTGTGTGTGTGCGTGTGTGCGCGAGTGCGCGCAGGCACACATATGTGCGTACATATACACACATATCCCCCCCTCAGAAATAAGTACGAAAGGAAAGATACACAAAATCTTCTTTAGACTATATGACTACAAGATTATTTTTGTTTGCCTTTCTTTTGCTTTATTACATTTTCCGAGTTTTTGTTAATGAGCATGAACTGCCATATAGTTAAAAGTTAGAATTGAAATATCAACTAACTACATCCCCCAGAGCTCCCAGGGACTAGACCACCAACCAAACAGTGCACATGGACGGACTCATGGATCCAGCCGCATATGTAGCAGAGGATGGCCTTGTCGGGCATCAATGGGAGAAGAGGCCCTTGGTCCTGAGGAGGCTTGATGACCCAGGGTAGGGGAATGCTAGGATGGTGGGGCAGGAGGGGGCATGTGGGTGGGGGAGCACCCTCACAGAGGCAGGGAAGGGGAGGGGGGATGGGGAAGTTGCAGAGGGGAAGGGGACAACATTTGAAATGTAAAGAAATAAACAATTTTAGAGGCAGGTGTGACTTAAACCTGCTGTCCCCATTATGTGAAGACACAAGCCTGAGGACCACTTGAGCCTGGGCATTCCTGGCCACCCTGAGATATCTATCAAGATCGTGTGTTTTCTTACAAAATAAAATAATTACGTAAACATCGGTTGATCTCTACTGCCAACTTGATGAGATCTAAATCAACTAAGAGACAATTAAGAGACAAACATAAGAGAAGCTCTCTAAGGGCATTTCCAGAAAAGGTTCATTGAAGAGGAAGGACCCGTGATGTATGTATGCAGCACTCTCCCAAAGCACACCCCAGTAGCCAGGCCCCAAACTCAGTGAATCGGAGAAGGTGAGCCAAGCACAAACACCCATCACTTGCTGATTCCTAACTGCAGATGCAATGTGACCGCTTGCTTCATTTATAACCCTTCCAAATGTGAGCCAATAAGCCTCTCCCTCAGTTAGTTGATACTTGTAAGCATTTTATTGCAGCAAGATGAAGAGTGACACACATACAGAGAGAGAGAGAGAGAGAGAGAGAGAGAGAGAGAGAGAGAGAGAGAGAATGAGAATAATGATTTTAGTTGATAGGCAAAAATAATATTTAGAGATAGCCATTCACAGAAAATGAAAGTAACCCATGTTCTCAGCTGTCCAGGGAGAGAGCCTGTAATTTTCCATTTCTTCCCAGCTATATTCTGCAACGGTGCATAGTGCCATATAGAGGGGGCTGGAGATGTAGCTCAATGGTAGAGCACCTTCCTAGAATGTGCCCTGAGTTTATTTCTCATCATCCCATATGTCCGTGCATAAGATTGTTCTTTCCACAACAAATTCCTTCAAGGAAGTCTTTCATCATTGTTTGTACCCAGGAAAGTAGTTATAAGAGCAAGTTTCAACCCTATTTTGAGTCTTCATCTTTCTTAGGAATTTAAACCACCAGCTCTAGACAACTATAGACCATCATGCTCCGTTCTTCTTGCCCATGACCACCCCCACACTCCATGGGGGTCTATGCCTCCAGCTAGCTGCATCTGGCTGCCTTCTTTTACAGTACACAGGCTTGCCTCTGAAACGCCGCCCTCAGACCAAGATGGCAGCATTGCCTTTGATTTCCTGGCTGTTTTATTCAACTTGCAGAACAGCATCCTCAGTTCAAAGTCAACTTAAAGGCTTCAGACGCACAACTCAGTGTCAGATGCGTGGCCAGGATATTTACAAGCCCCACAGGAAACAACTGCATGTGTGGTATCACCAAAGAGTAAACCAGTGTGTCAGAAGTCGCTATGATACTCATTTCAGATGTCACGTGACACTCTCCTCGCTCAGCAAACAGTCCAGGCTGGGAGCAGGGCAGGAAGTTGAAGCTGGCAACAGCCCACGACTGCAAAGGGGAAAATAAGTGGTGGTAACTCAGAATGAAAGAGAGAAGCTTGACATTTTTCTATTACCAAACCAGGCAATTAAAACATTAAATGTGAAATCTGAGGCACTGTAAATTTCCTAATATGGTATCAGTACTGAGCTTCTAAAATGATGTTTTCTCATCTTTCAACATATCAAAGAACATGCCAGAACCTCAAGGAAACATTTCCATTTTAAAAACAAATAAACGACACACATCCACATTCTATTAATGTCTTGCCCTAAACACCCCGCGTCCTTAGACAAAATCCCACTGCAGTTTACACAAGTCTTAATATTATTGAAAAGTCCCATCCAAAATCAACTGGATATGTGTAGATCCACTGGGTGGAACTGAGGGAAAAGTAATGGAACCCTTTCTGGTTTTTTCCTTACTGGAGACTGAATGTAATGTTTCTCACACCTCAGAACTCTGCAAACAGGTTCCCCAGCTGCAGAAGCACTTCTTAAGAGATGAAGGTTGGCAACACATACATAGGTACAAGCCAACTCCACAAAATTGAGGGGAGCTAGGAGACAGTATATAAGCTTCGAACAGAAAAGCCAGTAGAAAGCCAACAGAATGCACAAGGCAGATAAATGATGTCAACTGCCAACCGCACACCCCTGTCCCTGCCACCAGGAAAAGGTGTGGGGAAAGCCAACCTGCTGTGCGGTGCAGGGAGTCGGATGCTTGGGGTAAACGTTACAGAGAACACAGATTCTGACCCCCCAAGTGCTTCTATCTTTAAGGAGTTAGAGAGCAGCATTAAAAAAATCAAATTAAAAAAAAAAAAAAACATATTGAAGAAAAAAATCATTCATTCAAGCCTAAAAAGATTTACCATGAAGATGGCCAAGCCACTCCCAAAGCCTTTGTGTTCTAAGCCCTGAATCATGAACTCCATGATGGCTCCACAGAGGTAACAGAAGACCCTGTTTGATCCAGTCACATACTCCAACACTTGGACTGTTTGCCGAGCAAGGAGCGGTCATGTGACATCTGAAATGAGACTCATACTAACTTCTGACACACTGATTTATTCTTTGGTAGTACCACACATGAAAGACACTAAGTGAAATATAATTAGAAAGAAAATGTAGTGTAACCATAGGGTCTCCCTTCTAAGCTCCAAGTTCAAATCCTGCCCCAGCTATTCTGCATGCTACTTAAACTGATGAAGTGAATTCACGTCTGTTTCACAGTGCTTTGTAATGACAAGCACTGCATCGCAGGCTGTCTTCTGGCCTCCCTACAATTCTGAATGCGATGTATTTAACCCAACAATAAACAATAGCAGTTGGTTCTGTTAATAGATGCAACTTAATGAGTGGAGAAACTGTGGCACAATTTATAATTCCGATTTTAGTGGTCTGGCTCCAAAGTGTGGTCTGAAGGTCTAGGATGCCTCATGCCTCATGATCAATGGCTTGTTTTTCAGTGAGATGGACATGAGCACCCAGAGCGGAGCCTGGCATTTAGCAGGGGCTGAATAATTCATCTCCCCACTCCCACTTCTTCCGGCTCTCTCCCCACACTGTGAGAGGATGGAGGCAAGACTCCACACACACAGAAAGGCATCTGTGTCAATCTGTGAGGGCCGTGAAGCTGCAGGGCAAACTGGAAATCGAGTCTGTCTGTGTCCCCTGAGGCCTGGAACAAAAGCTGGAACTCAGGCAGGATGTTCAGTGTCTCTGCCAGACATGGCCTCTGTTTGTTAGACTCTGCGTTCAAGACACAACGAACTCAGACAGAACCAAGGGAGCTTAGACGGAACTACGTATGTCTGTGTCAAATGAACACCATACCCACACATGCACACAACACATCACTTAAATCATTCCGACTGCAGAGGAAAATAATCTACTTTTTCCAGAGGCTTCCAATGCCTAGAAATTGGCAGAGTTCCTGCACCAGGCTGCAGCTTGCTTTCAGACAGTCCAGAGACTGCTGGGAGCTGTAAGACAAAATCTCTTTTGAAAATTATTAAGAACAAATTAGGCTCAGGGGCCTGGGGGAGCTGTGTTGTAAAACATGAGAAAATTTTGTTTTCCATCTCTTTGGTTGCATTTCCATGAACTAATGACATTAAAAGGGGAGACGGGGACTATTTTTGTTATCTTGGTTGAAATCTAAAATATCACTGAGGAAAGTGCAAATGTTATCAATTACATGATTTCATTAGGAAGGCAAGTGCTGACTTGCACAAAATAGGGAACTTAGTATCAGTGGGTTTTCCCCATGCACAAATTAGTGCCTGTTACTTAGAAGTTGTCACACATGATACCAAGTAGGAATGCTGCCTAGCGTACTATCATTTATTCCCTAACTAATAAAAACCCTACTTTTTTCCCTAAACTAAGAACATTATTTTATTACCTGAAAATACATTGCTGCAATTGAGTCTCTGATTGTCATTCCAACCCTAAGAACTCACTAACATGGTGTAAAACTCATTTAAAAAGCAAAGCTGAACTCTGATCTCAGTCTGCCAAGTCTCACAAAATTCCAGGATTTCGGTCCATGTTGTGCCTAGCCTCATGTTCCCGCTTTATAAATGTATCACCCGATGACATATTGCAGAGACTCGCAGAGGCCAGGTGCACACACCATGAATCCAGTTCTTCGTATGTGTTCATTGCTTTTTAGCACAACCGAGAGAGGTAAGAGAAGGAGGCCTCTTCATAAAATGTTCATTACAAATGACAGTTTGCCAGGAGAGAGACAAAACTGGCATCCCCCGACATGTTCAACCATGCAGTCTCCAGGCATGAACTCTACCTATCGACATTACATGCAAGCCACAAGCAGGCCTGTGGCTCAGCCCAGGGGACATAAAGAGGGAATGCAGGATGCAGAAGGAAATGCAGCTTACATGGAAGCAGGGCAAGGAACTTTCTCAGGCTGCATGGACATGGAGGAAGCAGTTCTCTCTACTTCCTGTAAAAGCCCTGGCCTCTGGCCTGGGAAGGTTTGTCATCATCTCTTCAGCCAATTCCAGAGCCTTTAAAATGAGAGGGAGTAAGCTGGTAAAACACATGCCCACCCTGCTTCCAGTCATCAGAAGATGTGAGCCTCAGAAAAGAGCTTCAAATAGCAAGCTGGAAAAAGACAATAGCACCCACCTCCAGACAGTGAGAAATCACATTAGCCTCAGGATGGAGGCCACCCATGCTCAGGGTAGATAAGTGGGAACAGTCTCTGTGTGGCCAATGGAAGACCTGCAGCCCCAGCTGCTCGCAGAAGCACTGGGTGGCCTCTCTTCCAGCGGTTCCAAATGGTTTCAGGGCTAAAGCCACGGCTGCTGGGTGGTTCTCTTAAATGTAGAGAGTGGAGGGAAGAGCTCGGGGTGGGGGTGGGGCCACTGCCATTCCCGACTTCCATCTAGGTGTTACCACTCTCAGGCCTTAGGAAATCACCCAGAGGTCTCAGAGTGACCCCACTAAAGCAGCTGAGCATGCCTCCTCACCATCCCATAGTAGGAAGAGCCTGAGCCAGTCCCTTGCAACGCCGCAGAGACTCCCTGTTCCTAGGCTTTTGGGAGCAAGGGCATAATTATTGCCACTTGGTGAAAGAGGGAGAAACATTCCAAACTTGGTCAGGAGAGAGAAGCCTTGCCCACGCTACACAAAGCCCCTGCAAGCACTCCCTATAAAAGACCAGTGACTTAAAAGGCCACCAGCAACATGAATTTATAAGCCTTTATTAATTGATTTCTAAGTGAATTTTTAAAAGAATCTTAGCAATGGAGTGGCAGGAGGTGTATGTGACTGTATCTGCTCTCCCTCGGAACACCATCCTTAGCAAAGAATTGCCCAAAGGAAATGTTTATTTCATGTATTCAACAGTATCTGACATCCATGTGCACAGTGTTTCTTCCATTTGCTTACTTGTGTGACTGGGGTGAGGGGGGTACATACATACGCACACACACATTTCAAAATATTTCAGATGGCATCTTTTAATGTTTTCTTGTCTACAGATAATACACACACAGGATGCTGGACGTATAAGAAAGCTCTGGATTATCAGATATGCCATAAGGCTGAACTTCATATATCCTTGCATAGAATGCTCAGGACCAAGTAACCTCTCATCTGATTGAACCTAACACTACGTTATTTTTAAGAAGATACATTTTTATTTATATATGCAAACACATATAAAATGCATACTTATGAGTATATGAACAATAAATGAGGAAGCTCAGGGGGAACACAGTAGATAGAAAAATTAGCACTGCAGGACCTCAGAGATGGCTCAGCAGGTATAGGTGCGTGCCAACAATGTTGTTGACCTAAACTTGATTCCTGGGAACTACATGTTGTAAGTGGAAAACTGACTCCTACAAATTATCATGTGACTTCCAAATGGGACTCAGGGCATGCATATATAAGCATGTGGGTGCACATACACACAATAAATAAAATGTAATAAAAATTTTAGAGAACAAAAAATAAGCACTCTGCCTGCAGTGCTGGGCACAACAATAAAAATTCATGCAAACCCAAAATGGACAGAGGTGTTAAAATTAAGTTTAAGTCATCTGACATCAAGATCTCAGGCATGGGGGGTTGAAAGGCTCGGCTTGCCTTGATTTTCTGTGGAACCTTCATCAGGTCGGGTTTTGCCTCTGCTGTAACATCTGCAAAATGGAGATAACACTTCCTGCTACCTACCTCAGAGAGCCCTGAGAAGATTAGATACTGAAAGAAAATCCTCAAAGCCCTCTGAGTTTCTCATAAATATGAGACATGCGATGTAATAAAATACCAGCTCTCTCTACAAGAGTCTGAAAGACTTGCAGCTGCAGAAACAGGAAACACATGCCAGCCAGCTATGCAGCAGGGCATATCCCTGGAGGTTCAGGCTGGCCATCAGGGAGAGCCAGGCCACTCTGTCCCCAGCTCCTAGGGACTATATGGGGAAGAAAACTCGGAAATTCACATCTATTCGAGACAAAACAAAACACCCAGGGCAAAAAAAAAAAAGGGCAAGAAAAACAGTCCTGTTTCAACATACTGACCCAAATCCTTAGAAATGAAATTCCTAACTCTTGCTTAACTCTAGATGGACAAGGAGACAAGTGGAAATGTGCTGTCATCCTGATAGTGCTTCTGACTTAGAAAAGTTTCTTAGAGAATAAAGTTAGTACTCTAAGGGTGGCGGTGAGGGTAGCGGTTAACAGTTACTTTCATCTCCTTGCTACTACCAAAGGAGAAGCAACCTAAGGAAAAACAGGGTTGTGATGGGCCTGGTGGGCTTTAGGGATCCAGCCCATCAGTGTGCCCTGGAGGAGGGGAAGAGTGAATCAGCTGGGTACATCCCCTCAGCTGGCTGGGGGAATTTGAAGGAGAGAAAAACAGACAGACAAGAATGGGGGAGAGGGAGGGCCTGCCTGTCACTCCTAAGACATTCCACTAGCACCCACTCCCTCCATAGAGGCTTCGCCCTCTAAAGGTCCCACATCCTCCATCAGCATGGGCCAAGACTTTAAACACATGATCTTGGGAAGGAGAAGCATATATAGCTAAACCACAACAAAGGAGGAAGGGTGACCACACACCCCCAACACCCCCCCCCACACACACACACAGAGCAAAAAGACATAAAGTATAGAAGACATTTCCGTTTAATCAATCTATATTGGAAACAAACGCTATGGTTGCTACATTTAGCTTACCTGCAGGTCTATAAAGAAATTAGAATGAAGATATTAAATATACATATATCTTAAGATATTCAGAATTATTTGAAACCTAACATTTTGATCAATTAATTAAGAACATTATAGATTAGCACTATAGAAAAGAATTTATTAGGAGCTACGTGTCAAGCTAAGATAAAAACAATAGATAATATCCAAGTCCTTGTTCTCATTAAACTCAGAGCCTAGCAAAGGTTCTGACAAACTAAAATATTAATACAATCTGGTAGGATTTTGAGACAACTGTAAAAAGAAAGCTGGGGGTGAGCAGGGGAGATTAGTTTTCACTCTGCCTAGAAAGGGAGTGGGGCTAAGAAAAACATCGGAGCTTCTGAAGCTTGCAATGTAGCAGCATTTCACTAGTACACAAAGAAAAGGCAAGTCCACACGCCATCATATATGTAGTTTTAGGAAAGACCTAGTTAGATGAAACAGTACAGCCTTCAATGCAAGGCCCTTGTAGGAAACTGAATACCACATGATGAGAATTTTTTGAAAGGAGATTGAAACATAACAGAGAGAGAGAAAGAGAGAGAGAGAGAGAGAGAGAGAGATATTAAATATTAAGAGATGACTGGTAATTCTGGGGCAGTTCCTCAGCTTACAATACCATGTTTTGCCCTCTTAAGTGAGTCTTTCTGTCACTCCTAGAAGTCATGGCCATTGCTGAGTTCCGAGTGAGCATGGCTTGCCCTCTGGCTTCTCTAGCTCCATTCCTACTGCATTTCTGACTTCTACAGAATGGCCTTCACAACTCGGTCCCCACCAATCTGCTGCTTGTTTCAAGCCAGGGCCCACTGCCACCTTTCCTCACCCTGCTACATGACCAGTTTTCTCCATGCACACAGAAGTCAGAAAACAATTTGTAAAACCTCTATTCCCTCCTTCCACCTTGTTAGTCCTAACTCAATAGAGTCAGAATGGACAGCAAAGATTTTATCAGAGTATCCACCTCTCCATAGAATATGGCTTTTTGGCAAAGTCTTTGTGGGTGTGATTTATGTAGCCATCTTGACATGGGAAGATAATTCTGAGTTATACCATGAGAAGGCTTTTTTAAGAGGGAGGGAGCAGGGGATCAAACTAAACACAGGCAAAGTGACCAAAGAGGAGCAAGAATTTGAAATGATTCAGCAACAAACTAAGCATTGTCAACTTCCAGTGGGGTCTGAAAGATGGGAAAAGGGGTCTTGCCTAGACAACTTGCAGTGCCTCAGCAACATAATCTTAGTCTTGAATCAAATCTATATTAATTTGTTGGATAGCTATAAAAATTAACATGCAAAATAAGCAAAGAGTCATCTCCTAAGTGATCTTAGGGGCCACCATTAACAATCACCAGTCTTGGTCAAAAGGAAAAATGCACCAATCGTCAAGAAGTTGAAGCTTAAGTTGAGGCCAAACAGAACAGCTACTCAGATATGAGAAATAGGAAGTCAACCTCCACTAACATTAACACAAAATGGACAGGAGAGAGCTCAGCTATGGATGGAGTAGAACAACCCAGAAAAGACCTGGATCCGAGTATCGGTGAGAACAAAAGAGATACACAAAAGCTCAAAGGTCATGATGGCCCCCAAGATCACTGGTATAGACCAGTCACTGGAACTTAGACTGCTCAGTGGACAGGAGAAGAGGTAGTGAGGGAGATGGAAAATATTTAAATGGATCCATCTCCACAGGACTAGCTCAAGATCTAGCACCAAGGCTAGATCACGAAATCAGAGACACCAAGCTGCACAGGAGTGGGACTATTCTAGAAACAAAGCACACAGGTTATAACAAAGCACACAGGTTATGAAATGCAAAGAGAGGTGGGCACACACTTTTAGACAACAAGTGAACAAACATGATTAGACCCATTTCACAAGGATGGAAAATAAGGAGTACCAATCACAGAAGACTAGTCAGACAACCGAAAACAAGACAGCAAAGGGAATCTGATAAAAAGTGAACGTAAAAATGAAACATGGAGATGGATTGGGGAAGGCTTTGGAGGACGGGGTAATTTGGGAATAGGGAAGGACAACTGATCGGATTTGGTCTAGGAGATACCTAATTCAAACAGTCTTGGAAATACTAAGCTCAAATGGAAGGGTCCAGTAGAACACACAGAAAGAGTTTGTCTCTTGCTATGCTGATTATGTGTAGACTGGAGTGACAGCTACAGTATATTGGAACTGAAATTCTACAGTGTCATAAATGTTTGAATGTTAAACAACTCATCTGCTATGAATTCTCTCATCATCCTCCTGATTCATCATTATGAAAAGGACCTGAAATTTTAATAGCCTCAAAGCACAAAATTTAAGCTATACGTAAATTACACTTAACCACCCACATATAAGAAAAACTTTTCATCTCCTCCGGCTTCAAACAAATGCCCTAAAAATTCCTAAGCTGTATCTCAGATGTTGGAATACATGCCCAACATGCACAAAGGCCTGGGTTTGCACCTCATCACTGCATAAACTGTACGTGGATAAGCATGCAATCACAGCACTTGGGAGCTTAAGGGAGGAGTCAACAGGTCAAAGTCATGCTCAGCTAGCAAGCTAAAGGCCAGCCTGGGAACATGAGAACCTAGCTGTCAAAGCAATAAAATAAAAGTGTATTTCAGAGGGAAAAGAACAAAAGAGAGAGAGAGAGAGAGAGAGAACATTCAGGGATCAGGTGGATCTTACCACCAAGCATGTTGTTCCTCCTCCTCCTCCTCTTAATCTTCCTCTTTATTCTTTTCCAGTTAGGTTTGAGGAAATCCATGGCGATGGGACAATGAAAACAACCACCTATGGACTGAAGACAGGTGACAAGGTGTTCAGTTGTGACCTCAGGAAATGACTTGGTTGTGAAGAAGGCATCACAGTTATGACCTACAAAGGACACTAAGTTATATGGAACTAGGGAAGCAAGTACAGATTTCTAAAGGAGAAAATAAAAGCAGTGTTCATAAGCCTGGATCACTCAAGATTTGAGAATCAGAGAAAAATTAATAAAGACACATTTATCAGGGAAACAAGATGTGCTAATCATGTTGGAAAGACTCATACAGACCTGATAACAATTAATCTTGTCAATCATGTCATCTTGACTGGATTTAGAGCCACCTCTGGACTTGCCTGATGGTGGCATTTTTAGAGAAGTTAACTGAGCAGGGATAATTTGGCTTCAGCCTTCCAAAGGATTTTCTGGGGGAAAGGGACTGGATTGTGCCCTCAGGGAGTTATAAAATGCACACGTGAGAGTTAAGTAGTCATACCAGGCAAGAAATGAGAGACAGAGAGGACAGTGTTATGAGTCTTTCACTAGACATGTAAGAAACAGGGAGATGGAAATGCTGAAGTTCTGGGTTACAGACTAGGATGGAGATATCTAAGCAAAATATGAAGGCAATTCCAAAGGAATAAAATAAAGACACATGGGGTGTGATGGAAGGAAGGTGGAAAGGGGGGGAGGAGAAGAAAGCAGGAAAGAACAGGGAAGGATGAGAGAAATTAAGGGAAATGGGAAGGGAAGAAGGGAAAGAGGGGACAGGAAAAGAATGAACTAAAAAGACTGGTTCATTTGGGAGATGACTCTCCCAATGACCTTTCAACTTGAGGCAAGGATGGCCCAGGCACAACATCTCTTGGGAAGCTGAGGCCATGGGTGAGCAGTGAGACTCAAGGGGGGGTTAGAAGACCTTTATTCAGACAAAGTAGTCAATAAGCTGGTAAGCCTGGAGACCTCATTGAGAGAAAGAACTCAGGGCTAGGGGCTAAGGACATTTGGGGATTTCTGGACCATACATCATAGCTTTTGATTTTAGTGACATACTATCAGAAAATTTTCCAAATGAAGAGATTGGATATACTTCAGAGATGAGATGAGATGTATATGGGAATGATAGTTCTTAACCTAATCCAAAGACAGATATTCAGCTAGCAAAAGCCATCTAAACATATCCAGCTGTTCATTACAAGGTCACTTGTGACAGTAAATAGTTCTGTAGAATTTGACTATGTATATAAATTATGGTTAAAAAAATCAGCTAGTTTTGTTGACATTATGTCCAAAGAAATAAAGGGGGGAAAGAAGGAAGGAAGGAAGGAAGGAAGGAAGGAAGGAAGGAAGGAAGGAAGGAAGGAAGGAAGGAAGGAAAGATAAAAGTCCTCAATGAGTCTGTAAAATCTGAGATTTATGCCTTCTCACTAACAACTATAATAAGAGAGACATCATCCATGCTCATAGTAGGACCAGAACCGCACACACTGCAAGGCTTCATGTCAAAGTGCCTTACAAGATTTCTGAAGCTAAGAAAGCAAACCAAGTGATTACCTTGGTGGCCTTCAAGCTTCTAGTAAATAATACAGAGCCAGAGGCATCTCTAAGACCACAAAGATAGACAAACTAGAGCTTGGCAGCAATTGATGTTAAATGATATGGATTCTGCAAACATCTGAAAACATCTACCAGTTGGGTCCTATATGCCAACTGAGATGTCTTAATGACTATGTTGGAACAAAAGATTACGGCGCTGTCCTTATTTCCTGTACTACTCTCCAGGCAATTGATCAAAATCACAGAAGAAAACTGAAATTTCTTTTTTAAAAAATTATAACCCAAAAATAAAGGTTTAATGCTCTTCACAAATTTATGTGATAGTAATAACTTCAATGCTTAATATATATTAAATACCTAGTCCTGTTTTAAGCTCTTAAATGCACACACACACAAGCACATACCAGTCAATATCATCACAGATTTTATCTTACAAAAACGTAAAGCAAGGCTAACTTAAGTCATATAAGGTTACACTCTCAGAGCATGGCAGAGCCAGGATCTGGATCCAAGCAGGATGACTGTAGTGTCTCACACACAATCTGCTACTATCCATATTGGTTTTCATACACATGTTCCAACACACCACTTATTTTTTAAAGTAAACTATTGTTAAAGACAGTAAACACTGTCTATGACATAAGTGTTTTTTGATTATTTTGAAAATCTCCAAGAGGACCAGACACAAACAAACCCAAAGAGAACGGCAAAACACATGACTTTCTAAGGATAGCTTAAAGAGAGATTCCATGTTGATATAAAGAAATCTTGACCATGTAGGGGGACCACGGAAAGAGAATGAGCATACTAAAAGAAAGGCTAGGGAAAGCTACTCCCAAAAAGCTTTGTTTTTAAAATGATTCTCCTGAAATGCATGATTATCTACTTAAAATGTAGACTAACATAATTATTTCTATAAATTGGAGATTTAAATCAGAGTTCATGATCCTAATTTTCTCTCCCATTTCCCCTGATTTTGCTCTAAATCTGGTTCAGGGAAATATAGGAGAAATCTGGCACATGGACTTGGCAAATATGACCATTTTAAAAGACATTTTGATGTTTTACAGTTTACAGGTTTAACAACTGAGTAGACTGTTGAGGACTTCCCCTCCCAATGGCCATCATAGCATCTTCCACTAACATGAGAGCTAAGCAGTAAGAAGAAAGCTTCCTGTAAGTAATCCATGTCCTATGACCAATATGTGCGGTGTCTTCAGCAATACGGTCGTACCTTCAAGTTTTGGTGGGCAACCAAGAACAAAAGGGAATAGGCTGCACTGTTCTGAGAGGAAATCTGGGACATGTATGAGCAACAAACTGAGAGGAGACACCACCACTGAGTTTTTTATATGGCAACCTATGACTTTCTGAGATGATCATAGCGACCTAAATAGAATAACTCAAATTAAACTTTTTTTATACGAATGCAAATATTCCAATTTGCTTTCAACATCCTTAGGGATATATATTCTTCCTCCAATATCCTACTTTGTCATCCCTTGCCCCACATAAAAGGCATGGCAAGGTATGTTCACAGGTGTAATAGTGGCATAAATACTATGGGGGTAACCAACTACATTCTGATTTGAATTTAAGCCCCATTCTATACACATACCTGTACTGTAAATCTGGCCAACAACTCACAGGTGAGGAGGTCATAAGCCCCAGGGATAGACCTATTGCTTTGCTAAACGGACATAGCACCAGGCTTCCCTTGAAACTTGCATCTCTCCCTACACAGAAGTTAGCGCAGCTCAAACACCACATCAAAGAACTCTTTTTTTGTAGTAGATTATGCTTCAGAAACTTGTAACAGATCAAAGTGCAGGGAATGAGTGACTATAAAATCATCAGCTACAAATGCAGCTTGTATGTCACATCATCTCCTCAAGAGTGAGGAACCATCAAGGAAGAAGGGACAGAAAGATTTTAGGAGGCACACTTGGGATGAATCTGAACAAAATGTTGTCTTCTGGACATGTTAGGACCCCCTGTACCCATGAACTAACAGTAGCTATATTTTCTTGCACAAGATCAAGTCAGACAACATTCTAACATAGAGTAGCAAGTGGTTCATGACCCCCTTCACCTACCCACGGAACTGTGGACAGCTGATACTTGCTAGAGGAGAGAATATCAGGGTTTTTTGTTTTGTTTTGTTTTGGGGTTTTTTTGGATATTTTATTTACATTTCAAATGTTTCCGTCTTTCCAGGTCTTCCCTTTGGAACCCACTATCTGCTCCCCCTCCCCCTGCCTCTATGAGGGTATTCCCCCACCCACCCGCCCACTCTCGTCTTCCCTCCTTGGCATTCCCCTCTACTGGAACATCTAACACCCTCAGGCCCAAGGGCCTCTCCTCCCCATAATGGCTAACAAGACCCTCCTCTGCCACATATGTGGCCAGCACCATGGGTCCTTTTGTATTCTTTGGTTCATGATCCAGTCTCCAGGAGCATCAGGGGGTCAGGCCAGTTGACACTGTTGCTCCCTCCATGGGGCTGCAAACTCCCTCAGCTCCTTCAGTCCCTTCTCCAGCTCCTCCATCTGGGACCTCACACTCAGCCCAATAGTTGCTGTGAAGTGAATCTTGGGTATTCTGAACTTTTGGGCTAATATCAACTTATCAGTGAGTACATACCGTGTTCATTTTTTTGTGACTGAGTTACCTTGCTCAGGGTGATAAGCTATTCCACTCCTGGGCATATACCCAGAAGATGCTCCAACATGTAATAAAGACACATGCTCCACTATGTTCATAACAGCCATGTTCATAGCAGCCATATTTATAATAGCCAGAAGCTGGAAACAACCCAGATGTCCCTCATCAGAGGAATGGATACAGAAAATGTGGTACATCTACACAATGGAGGACTACTCAGCTATTAAAAACAATGACTTCATGAAATTTGCAGCCAAGTGGATGGAACTAGAGCATCAGTTTTTTAAGGGTAGGCTTACCATGTCCCAGTGGATGACCCATACCCAAAGTATCTGGACAGCACAAATTGGAGCTGATGGATTACTAAATTTAAAACAAAAGAGGACACAAGGTTGGGGTGACTAGAAAGATAGCGGTGGATCTGGGAAAAGCTAAGGGGAGTAGTAGGAGTAAATATGATTTTAAAATTATATAAATTTCTTGCCGGGCAGTGGTGACGCACACCTTTAATCCCAGCACTTGGGAGGCAGAGGCAGGTGGATTTCTGAGTTCGAGGCCAGCCTGGTCTACAGAGTGAGTTCCAGGACATCCAGGGCTACACAGAGAAACCCGGTCTCGAACAAAAAAAAAATTAAATAAATTTCTCCAAGAATAGAAATTTATTATAAATTCTAAACTTCAGTTATAATAGTTGATCTCTCTCCCAAAATAAATTTCAACCTATGTTTTTAAAGAATGAAATAGAACTAAGGAATTTATAATTAACAGTCAGTTTATTAACTTACTGATTCCCCTAGAATTTCTCTAGATCTATTTTTTCTGTGAGCTAATTTTAACTACGATATATTTCTTTGACTAGCATTTTGAAATATAAAGAAGAAAGTGGTCTTAAATGTAGACATGGAAAAACAGAGAAGGCAATTGAGCATCTCCTGAAACGGCCCTCTTTTCCACCTAATTTCTTTCAAATGTAGTGAGAGGAAGAAATAATTCTTAGGTTCAAATATCCATGGTCCTTTGATGATCTGAATGTCGACCAAACAAGATGGAAGGATTAGGCACAACACATGGTTCTGCCCAAACAACTGAATGGGCTTTTGGGAGCAGGGTACTAGGAACAAAATTCAAAGTCTTAAGTACATCTACCAGAGTAGTGGGCCCCTCCCTGCCACATTACCTCAGTATGGGCTATGCCAGGTCCCAGGCAACCCTTCCTTCAGGACTGTGGCATGACTGAGAATGTCGGAGGAAATGTAGGTGGCTATGGAATGATCTCTCCCTTACCACATACCACTGTAGTAACATTCCTGGAAGAACCAGTATTAAAATAGACATGCAGGTATAAATGTGGTTAAAGTCTAAAATTTTAAAAAAGTAAAGGGTGTAGTGGGGTCAAAGGGACACATGAGTCATGAAGGATGATATAAGTCTTGATTTTCCTAATTTCAACTCCTAGTTGTGGATTGGGTTCTTCTTCTTCTTCTTCTTCTTCTTCTTCTTCTTCTTCTTCTTCTTCTTCTTCTTCTTCTTCTTCTTCTTCTTCTTCCTCCTCCTCCTCCTCCTCCTCCTCCTCCTCATCATCATCATCATCATCATTATCATCATCATCATCTTCCTCTTCCTCCTCCTTCCTGTTGTAGATCTGTGAATTCAACTCTCTTTGTATTGAAATAAGAAGAATCATGTTTGTATTACAAAATAATCCAGCATATGTTGGTCCTTTGGGCAATGATCATAAATGTTAGACTTGCTTTTTAATGCCATTACCATTGTCAACAGAAATCAGAGGCCACTGAATATACTTTTTCATAATTACCTAGTTAGAAAAAGTGATTTAAAAATATTCTTTGTTCTGGGGGAGGGTATTGTATCTTTAGTTTTCCATTTTATCTTATGTTACAACTATATCAAATCGTCCTATTATAATGTTATTGACCAGTTTTTATAAGGTGGGCAATATATTAGTGTAATATCAATATAATCAACAAGGAAAAAATATCTCAACCCCAGTGAATAAAGACCAGAGGTCAACTGCTCTGCTTAGCTTTTTTTATTTGTTTCTGTTCTGTTTAATTTGTTTTTGAGTTCCTATCAACACCTTCGAGATGACAGGAACAATTTAGACACTTCTATATTTTAAGACTGCACAGACCTAGACCTGAGAAGATCGAAAGCTGGAGGCAGGCTCAAGTGAAAAAAAAAAAAAAAAATCCCTGAAGCCATCCTTTCTTCTTCTTATCATCTTCTTCCAAAATGTTGCTTTCTGCTCCCCCTACACAGCACAGTGTGAGCCTGTACTCTCCAATTACCGATTCAGAGTAAGCAAGCGCCCTGGGAGCTGTTTGTGTATACCCTGGGATGGAAACAATCCATATTATAGTATGGGAGATAGCACAGACTGACGCCAGGTATAAATGTGGTACATATACATGCAGGCACGTATACAAATCCATACACGCATCATAAATGCTTGTATTTAAATTAAAAACAGTAACGAAAAATAATTTAACAGTCTGAGCTGGGAATGTGGCCAGGTTGGTAGAATGCTTGACTAGCACTTCTTATGCCCTGAGCTTTGAGTCAAAGCACAGCATAAAATTGGGCGGGGTGATGGATGCCTGTAATCCCAGCTTATGAAGATAGAGGGAGGAAGATCAAAAAGTCAAGGACATCTTTAGTTAAACAATGACTTCAAGGACAGTCTAGGCTACAAGAAACCTTTTCTCAAAGAATAAAAAATAGAAAGCAATGTGACTCCAAACTGTGCTCAATGATATTCAAAAACACCATCAGTTCTCATTTACACCATAGCAAGGGAGCAGAGAGCATCAGAGGACCCCACCCAGAGATTCTGTCTAAAATCCATTCCCTTCTTCCCTGCTCCCATCTGTAAGTAATGCTGGAAGGTGCTGGAGTATACAGGAACAGGGGGCTAACTAAAGATGGGGGCTTCTATCCATCACGGGATTAAACTGTGGTAATGCCTCTGTTTTAGAATTATCCTCATCCCTAGGAGTAACCTCTTTCCTATGTTTTGTAAGTAAATACAAACAACAAACAAACAAACAAAACAGACTTGTGTAGGGACTCACCTACTACCTGTCAAGTAGCAACTTGAGAAACTATGGGCTACGACCTCAGAAGGGATTAGATGACTAAATTTGAGAGTCATAACAAGTCTGGCAACAGTACGTGTTCTGAATATGCACCATCCAAAAAGGAATCGAGAATCCAAGATGTTTCTACTTATATGGTGTATCACATGACTTCACTGCAGTCTCTGCTCTGAATACAGAAAACATATTCACTCTGGATTGTGCATACCACACAAAACAAAAGCTGCCTGAAACACCTCAGCCCAGATTCCAAATAGCTGCATGCTATGAACTGCAGTGTTTTTACTAAACATACAAAGTTTCCTAACCTTACAGAAACAAACTGATTTAATTATAAAAAAAAAAAAAAGTCAAAAAACCCAAAGATTTCATTATCCTCTTACTGCCATTTCTCAGCATGTAAGTACCCAATTAGTACATCTTTGGGTTTGACAGTGCTAGAACATTCTATTTGAAAGGTTGATGTTTGAGGGTTGGAAGTGATAACTCAGTTAAGAGTGCATATTGTTCTCTCAGAGGACCCAAGTTCAATTCCCAGCACACACATCAGGCAGTTCATAATGGCCTGTACCTCCAGCTCCAGGGAAATTAATGCCGCTAGTCTCTAAGGGTGCTGAACATATATATAGCCATCGTCACATACAAAGAAGTAAATATAGAATAAGCCTTTTATAAAATCGTTCATTGACTTCTGAATTGGGATAAGGATAGAATTTCCAACAATTTGTAGAAATTAGCATTATATATTCATGTGGGAAGCACCAGACATTGATAAATACAAAACTAAGTATCAATCACTCAGGAATGGACATGCTCATCCTACAGTATCAAAAGCTCAGCCAAGATTTAATTCTTTTTTTAAATGTTGTTGTAATTGATGATTATGATGATGACGACAACAACAACAACAACGATGTGTATGGGTGTTTTGTCTGCATGTATGTCTCCGCACCACATGTGTGTTCTCAAAGGCCGAAAGAGGGTGAAAGCGAAATTACAGACGGTTGTGAGTCACCATGTGGGTGCTGGGAATTGAATGCAGTTCTCTAGAAGAGCAGCAAGCATGGAGCCATCTCTCCAGCTCCAAGATTTAAGTATTTATGAAAATAAGCACAGTCATCTCATTGGATGAAAAATTGCTTTTATCTTTAGAATGGTAAAGTAATAGATATGCTAAAGAATCATGTTAAGATCAAATTCTTTGTGATTTATTATCAGTATATGTTTGATTTGTGAAAATTAATGACACCAGTCACAGGCCAAGGGTGATCCTCACACTGCACACCTATTTTCGATTTCTATGTAAATGGAGGTCACATAGCAATTTCTCATGGAGAAAAAGACCACAGTGAAATACCTTAAGAAGCCCTGACTGAAGTCTATGTACCTGTTTCTCCAACTAACAATGAAGTGAGGGCCTGGCTGAGAACATTCTCTCAGGTCTTAGTTTTGATACAGTACCTAAAACAATATTTTCCTCCAGCACGGATGTGGACATCTACAGGTTAAAGAATTGGAAAGTGTGTACGTAGCTACCCAAAGGGTGTGTGAATGCCCTGCCTGATTTTCAGTGTGAAATTAAAAGCTGACAACCATAATGACCGGAGACCTGGGCACACTTTTATTGTCTTAAAAACTTCTGGCCTACTTTGGAATCTGAAGATCATGATCAACTCAGATCTCCGAATGGACCCCAGAAATGGAACCCCTGAGAATAAGGACACAAGTATGAATGGGGTAGGTGACATGCTCAGCTCTTTAAAGGAAGTCCTGGATTTCCGTGTTGTGCAATCACAGGGTTCATGCCTTCTGCATGCCTAGCCCTTCAGTCAGAGGTGTTTTTATGAGTACAGGCACAAGACTCATTGTATCCAACCCCCAGCATGTTCCCATGGCTCCTATCTTTTAAGAAGCACTCAATGACACTTTACAAGCAATACATGGCAGCCACTATAGAGAATTGCTTCCTATGGAGGAAACAAGAAAACCTAGCAGCATCCAATACTAGTGAGAAATCACAGATAACTGAAAGTGCACAGATCCCAACAGAATTCTAGACCTGAAAGTAACTTTTACTATACACCAATAGAGTACTATACACCTAGTCAGAATACGAAACAACTTACCAGCAAGATGTCTAACAAAATGCTTAGATTTGATACCTGGCTAGAATGCAATATAAATGAACAAAATGGCATTTAAAATACTCAGAATTGAAATTACTTTGTGATATGTGTTGCAGTGCTCTTAGCAGATGGCTGGTGTGCCAAAAACTAGACTTTCCGAATGAAAAGAACAACCAACGTGCATCCAGTGCACAATGGCCAAGGCGCTATTAAAGCGGTTAGCTGCACAATTCCAAAATTATAATAACCATTGAGGGACACAGTTCCAGGACCATCCAGATGTGCTCCTGCAAAACACTTGAGAAAGCTCTTGAACAAGTTGCATAGGTTCAAATGCTGGCTCTGCTTCTATGATGTGCCTTTTTCTTAGCCAAGGCCTTAGCCAGGGCTAAGTTTCCTCATTTGACAAGTGAGGATAAAGTAATTGCTATTTGTGTTGGAATGGTGAAAAGTTGGCAAATAATACCCAGCAAGGTCTTTCAACACAGCTGAAAGACCAGAAGCCTGAGTCCTTAGCAACACTGCTGCATCCCTGGGATCTAAGTAAGAGATGCATGCTTGCTGCAATACAGCTAATGCAACACTGCTGTGGCTACCACACTAAATTTCCTCCACTGTTCTCCCTTTAATGCTACTTCTCTGTGGCACTGCATAGGTTTCTCATTGAAAAGAGTACTGAGAAGATTTTATGGGCCAGCTCATTAGAAGTAAAAATTAGCAGGCCCTGAGTCCCCTGTCTCCTACATGGAAGTGAAATGACAAAGTTAGACAAGCAATAACTATAGCTGGGAAATCTAGTAAAAAAAAAAAAATCTAATTTTTGACTTTCATATTGACGTATCTGTGGAGTCAGGGGCAGGTGCCATGCTGTCATTTACTCGCAGAGATTCTCCGTATTTTAATCTCAGAGTGCTTTAACACTCTGAGAGCAAGGTGTCTCTAGAGTCACTTTGAACATGAAATGCATTATGGCCTTCTCTATTTCCCAGGACAAAACAGAAAGAAGCCACATAATAAACCTAAATTTTTAAATCATTAATTCACACTTAATAGAAAAAAAAGGCAGATGGATTACACTTAATCTTATTACACACTTTAAAATCATCTCTTAAAATAACACATTCAAAAAGTTATTTTGTTGTCAAATAAATGTAAATTAATTCTACAAAAGGTGTCATTTAAGGAAAGATTTGAGACACGGGCCTACTTTCTGCTATCCCTTATCATGTGTTCCTTTCAGTATCTTTCTTAATCTTTAGGATTCATACTCAATATCCCTATGTTGCATGTTTTCGTGTGTCCTCTAAACTTTCTTTTATCATTTTCCTTAGGCAGATATAATCTGGTGGTAGCTAATACAGCATGCGAATGTTCAGGGCTTTGAATCATTTAGTGAAGAAAAAGAAAACAATGACAAAAGTCAATACACCCTCATCTGCCTTGGTCCTTTAGGAAGACTTGGAATTTTGCTGATTGGTGAGAATGTAAGATTGAAGTGACAATGTGAACTGCAAACTCAGTCCAGCTTCTAGTCAGTGTGCTGTCCACGGGAGCCCTGGTCCCTTCCTCAGTGATGCTATAGGCCTAAATGTCCGTATCCATGTTCTCCTCCACAGCAACGGGAGAAAATTTTATATCCACCCTCTTGTATGCCTTCTCCCACCTCTAGATTACTAATAACTATGTAGCACCATGTATGCCTATGTGGGCCATTGTCACACTGTCATTCTTGAGGAAGAATGGCAGAAAAAAGAAGCGTTCACAAATTCAGCACAGACATAATTTTTCTCTGCATTTTTGACCTGCTGGTTGAACATGCAGATGTAAGCTGTGAATATGGAGACCTAAGTTTATCATGTTTTCAAAATTCATGGACATATAAGACAGAATGAACTGGTTAAGAGTGGAATGCCTACACAACTATAAAAACAGAATTTATGCAAAAAAAAATTCTCTAAAGGCTACAAGGCTGACACAACTTACACTACCGAATGGGACAGGGGTTTGGGGGAGGGGGTCCTGCAAATGACCTGTCCATGGCAGAGTTAACACAGCACAAATGCAGGACTAGGATTCCTTGTTAACTAGGCCTGCTTACACACATATCAGAAAATGACGATGGCTACACGTCTTTCTGGCTTGATTAACACACTCATTCACAAGCCATTCATTAGCCAAGAGCAAAGACTATGACACGGAGAAAAGCAGAAATGTGAACACAGGGGCCAAAGTTTCATTCGTGGCATGGACTTGATTGTGAAGTTGTCTTTGTAACAATTGAGAATGTGTTTAACAGCAAGAAGCTGACATGTTCTAGCAGACAAGTGCTTAGATGTTCTGCAGGGAGAAGAAGTAGCAGTGCCCAGGGCACACTCCCCACACATTCATGCACCGTCTCCTGGCACACCAGCTAGCACCACCAGAAGCTATACAGCACACCCACCCCTCCTGGGGGGCCACATCCTACCCTCCACAAACATCCATCACTTAAATGGAAATTCCTGGAAAAGCCCACAGAATCATTTATTCAAAGACTGAGTTTCTAGTTATAAAATCCTAGGTCCTATGGAAAACGTGGAAGAAGAAAACTGAGAGACAGAGAAAGGGTGAGGAGAAACCTGGCAACTTGGCAGGACAGGACAGGGATAAGAATGGGAGGTAGAGAATGAGGTAAACCATGAAAGGAGAATTCAAATGAGGGCTAAAGGCAGAGCTCCCTGAGAGATTCCCTAACTCCAACTGCTCACTGAGGGAGTCGGCACTCCGCATAGCTTACATTTCTCATGCAGTAGCAATTTGGGAATGAATGCCATCCTCACAGCAAATAAATACTTACAGATGCTCTAGGTCAGTGTACAAAGAGAAATATGCATGCATATGCCCACATACAAGGAAGGTCTGGGTAACACATAGAGCCTCGAATCAGGTCAGGACAAAAGCTTGACTCTGAAGTAGTAACTCTTCTCTATTCTTTGTCTACCTGCCTCTAGGGAGAAGCCCACATGAGGTACTGAAGGATACCTGGAATAACAACTCTGTCTTCTATTATCTGTCACTGCTGCAGCCCAGTTCCCAAAGGCAGAAATATCTGTTGGAGCTGGAGGCAGAGGAGAGACAAGTCTGGCCCTAGGAGGATACTCACAATTGCACTCCAAATGTTTTAACCTCAGGTCAACACGAAACAGCCATATTCCAACAAATTTGACTCACCCCTGCTTCTGCTTTTGGACATGTACAGTATAAGATTGATTCATCCACTCTGGACCTTTCGAGAAAACTAAACTGCAACAAAATAAACATAATAAATGACAGCCCTGGCAATAGTTAGCAGCTTGCACTAGTGTGCCAGGCACAAGGGACACAAATTCCAGACAGGGTTTTCTTTTCTTCAAACTTCACAATGAGGTATAGAGTATCACAGAAGTGATGGCAATGTCTGCCACATTTTAAATATTTACACATAGCCACTCCTATTTAAACATTGAAGTAGGGATCCTGAAAATGCCATCAACATGCTTTGACATAAAGACTCACTATGGCATTACCCATTGATTTATTTGCAACTAACTTATAAAACATTAAATACAAAAATCATCACTCATGACACAGCTAAGAATAAAAAAAAATCTTCTAAAATGCTTTGTCATGAACTAAAGAGATGCCTCAGTTAAATGCACTGGCTAATCTTGCAGAGGGCCAGGGGTAGCATGGGGGGGAGGGGGAGGTTCTATTCCCAAGACACACATAGAGGAACCAAACTATCTGCAACTCCTGTTCCAGGGTCCTAATGTCCTCTTCAGACCTGACAAGCACAAGGTGTGTACACAGACATATGCAAGAAAAACACCATACACATAAAGTTAATAAAACAAAATACTTTTCAGGGCTGGGCAAATGAACACTTGGTATAGCAGGAGCTTTCAAGCACTGAATCCAAGTTTAATCCACAGCACCCTTATTGAGATAGTGAGATAGGTAGGCAGGTACATACATACATACACACATACATACATACATACATACATGCATGCATACATGAAAGTTAAAGGGAAAAACTGAGTATGGTGGTAAGTGTTTGTACTCCAAATGCTGGGGAGGTAGAGATAGGCAGAGCGGTCTAACAGTAAGGCCATTGAGAGGCCCTGCCCAAAGGGGGCAATTGGCTTTCTTGATGAAAACACCCAAGGTTACCTTCCAGCCCTACATGTACACGAAGACCTGGATACAGACAGACAGACAAGCTCATTGAGAGAGAGAGAGAGAGAGAGAGAGAGAGAGAGAGAGAGAGAGAGAGAGAGAGAGAGAGAGAGAGAGAGAAAGTTTTTTTGTTTTTGTTTTTTTTTTGGTTGTTGTTATTTTGGTTTTTTCAAGACAGGGCATCTCTGTGTAGCGCTGGCTATCCTGGAACTCTCTCTATAAACCAAGCTTACCTCAAACTCATAGAGATCTGTCTGCCACTGCCTCTCGAGTACTGAGATTAAAGGTATGCACCACCACTGCCTGGCTGCTTTGCATGATTTTAATGCCTACTGAATCATAGAGACTGATTTAGTGTCTCAAGCATACGCTCTTACATTTGGAATTAAAATAAAAATAAATAAATAAAGTATTCAATGCCATAGTTTTTAGCATAGCTACATTCATGGTAGTTAAGTTGATGCAAAGTATTTAAGTTTGCTAGGGCTGGTTGCTATTGCCATGATAAGACGCCATGACCAAAGCAACATGGAGAGGAAAGGGTTTATTTAGTTCATCTTATAAATCTCAGGTTATGTTTCCATTGTCCAAGGAAGTAAGTGCGGGAACTCAAGGCAGGAACCTAGAGGCAGGAGAGGATGCAGCGACTACACAGCAGTACTGTATACTAGTCTCCTCCCTGTTGTTTACTTATCCTGCGTTAAAAGGGTAGCTCAGCACCGTCTGCCCAATGGTGGCACCACTCATAGTGAGCAGGCCCCATATCCATCATTAGTCAGGAAGATGCCTCACACCCAACTTGCTTGCCCACAAGCCAATCTAGTGGGATTCTTTGGTATATTGGGGCTTCTTCTTCCCAAGTGACTGTAGGTTGTGAAACTGACAAGCAACTATAAAAGGCTGCTATAAAAGGGCCCATACCAGGTGGCATTAAAGAACAGAAATCTGTGGTTTCACAGCCCAGAAGGCTGGATTTCTGGGGTTATGGTACAGTGTCTTCTGAGGTCTCACTGCTTTGTATAGTTATTCCCCAACTGTCTCTACTCATGGTTATCAGTCTACTCACTTAGTCTACAGGTTGGACTTGAAGGACACTCATCATATTGGAATAGGGCTTCACAGTAACTTAACTATCTTAAAAGTTTTATGATAACTTAGTCATACTCATACTGTGATATGCCTAGAAGGTGAGACTTACATATACGGATTTTTAGAAGATCACAGTTCAGTCCAGAACAGTCATCAATGGAACACACTCGTTTTAAGCAAATGCACAGTCACAGATCATCTGTGGTTCCACCCAGACCAGCCTCCCTCTCTCAGGGACAATCACATGTCTAATTTTTATCTTTTGTATCTTTTCTGTTTGTCTGTTCTGAGCCGCCGGGGTCTCACATCGCACCTCAGGCTGGCCTAGAACTCCTTTTGGGGCCCAAGTTAGTCTTGAACTCTTAGCAATCTGCTTGTCTCAGCTTCCCAAACGCTCGGATGGCAGGTGTGCATCTGTCAATACCCCCAGGCTTATCTTACATCGGTTGATAATTTTGCCAAATATATTTGCATGATTCTAAAGTCTTATTTTTTTCCCCTAACAAAAATTTGAGAACAATAAATTTCCATCTAAAGAAGAGCCTGGACTTTATCTCCCAGATTTTGATACATTGGGTATACATTATCTTTACTTCAAAATGCATTCTAATTTCCCTTTTGCTTTCTTCTCTGACCTGTCGGTTATCTAGAAGTGTGTTGCTTCATTTCTAAATGTTAGGGATTTTCTTCATGGCTTTCTTTTATTAACTTCTAATTTAATTCTGCTATTGTCAGAGAAAACACTGTGTATGATTTCAATTCCATTTAAATTATAGAGACTTGGTTAATGGCTCCGCATATGGTTTTACATTTGGAATTAAAATAATAAAGTTGATAATGGCATAATTTAGCCCAGCTATGCTCATGGTGGCTACGTTGATGCAAGATATCAGTCATTTGCAGTAGTGCCTGAGTGAGGAAAGACAAACTAAAATAAAAATGTTTTTAATTAGGTGAAGGTTAGATGATTTCTCAAGGGAAGATGAATACACAATTAATTTTTAGGAACATGAGTATTCTTTTCACTCCAAGTGTTGACTAAAGGCCAGTGAAATAAATATATTCATATGTTAAGAGTCACTCCATTTTCTTAAACAAATGCTTACTTTACCTCTGGAAACCAAGTGATAGAAGACAGTAAAGGATCAAGAAGGAAGTGTAAAACTTAGGCTATGGGAAACTGACCTGCAAAAAAGACCATCTAGACACAAGATTTATTATATTAAAGGTTATGTACAATAAAAAATATAAACATTTTTACCCAAACATTTCCTTTTACATCATAGGAGAAACAAGCACAAGAACCCACTTTTCTATTCCTAAAATGGACTATAATCTAAAAGTACTGAAAAACTGGAACAAAATAAATACTCAGCACTGACTCTCTTACTTTAGGGGAAACCAGTAAGCTAAGCACATTTCTTGCCAGTGCTATTTAAACATGGGATTCTGAGGTAACCCTTATTTAGATGAGTTTCTAGTCAAGGATTTGACCTACATAATATAATTTGTGTAAATCAAAAGCCATGCAGGATCCTTGAAGGGCTAAAAAATGGTTTAACATTTTTCATCTTAGGATACACATGCACTAAAGAGACATAAATTTCCCCAAATACTTGGTACCTAACAGCTCAGTAGAGAGGCATTAAAGGTCGAACTTTTAAACTTTTTTTTTCTTTAATCTTTTATTTTACAATCCAGTCTTTATTCCCCTCCCGGTCCACCCTCTGACTGTTTCACATCTCATATCTCCTCCCCCATGTCTCCAAGAGGATGTCCCTACCCCCCACCCCCACCTCACCAGATCTTCCCACTCCCTGGGGCTTCCAGTCTCTTGAGGGTTAGGTGCATCTTCTCTGACTGAACCCAGACCCAGCAGTCCTCTGCTGTATATGTTTTGGGGGCCTCATATCAGCTGGTGTGTGCTGCCTGGTTGGTGGCTCAGTGTCTGAGCAATCTCCAGTCCATGTTACTTGAGACTGCTGGTCTTCCTATAGGGTCGCCCTCCTCCTCAGCTTCTTCCAGCTTTTCTCTAATTCAACCACAGGGGTCATTAGCTTCTGAACATTAGTTGGGTACAAGTATCTGCATCTGATTCTTTCAGCTCTTTGTTGGGCCTTTCAGAGGGCAGCCATGCTAGGCTCCTGTCTGTAAGCACTCCATAGCATCAGTAATAGTGTCAGGCCTTAGAGCCTCCCTTGAGCTGGATCCCAGGTTGGGCCTGTCACTGGACCTCCTTTTCTTCAGGCTCTTCTCCATCTTTTGACCATGCAGTTCTTTCAGACAGGAACAATTCTGGGTCAGAGTTTTTAACTTTTAAAGGGTGTTTCCATGCATATTATGGAAGCTGTATGCTCTGCTTTCAGCCATAATCATCACAAATATTCCAGAGTTAGTAATCACTTTTTATACAAGACTCCATGGATCCAGCCCTAGATCTACTGTCCACTGACAACAGGCAAGATGGGAGCAGAGGATGCTGGCTTGATTGTGTTCATACTGGTTCAAACACTGCATCAACAAGGCTTCCCAAATTCCCCTTCCCAAAGATGTTTTTGGGTCAGGTATAGTGGCTCACGCCTTCAATCCTAGCACTCAAGAAGCTGAAGCAGGACGATGGCTGACAGTTTAAGGCCAATTTGGGTTACACATTTGAGACTCTGTTTCTAGCAGTCAAAGATTCTTGGGGGCTTTCTTATAAAACTCCTGAACTCAAGCCAGCAAGTCACTCATAGACCAGATCTGCAATTGTACCTTTTTTAGGCATTATATTATTATACATTTATTATACGTCATATTATACATTTCCCATTAAAATGGTTGAAATGCCAAAGCAAACCTTGAGAAACAGAGCACACTCTATCTAAGGCATTTTATGGCATCTAGCCTTGGGATTGGTGTTGTAATCAAAAGATAAAAGTTGCTTAAAGCTCTTTGTCCTGAAAAGGTGTTCTTCTTTTCTTTCTCTTCCGTGGGTAATCCTGGGAATCAGACATATGACCTCCCATACACCATGCAAACACCCTACCACTGACCTACATATGTTCAGACCTCCAGACGAAAAAGAGGCAAAGCCTTCTGTTAGGATGGATCATGAAATATTATTACCAGTTTTTATTTTCATCAAACTAAGTTTTAGACTTGGCCTGAAGAAATTAAGCCCCCTCTATGACCAATTGCTGACACAATGGGAGAGAAGGGCTCTCCTTCAGGTGCACCATCCTTAACAGTGGAAGCTATTAGGCTTCGATTGATAAGTATGTAGGTGAAAGATGTTATCAATCCATCTGTAACGAACATGGCAAAGTCTTTCAGCAAGGAAGAAAGGTGTTTCTTTATTTTACTGGGAAATTTCTTTGAATCTATAGTGTATAAGTATTCTAGCACACCAATTGGTTTATAATCACACAGCCTTGTTAAAGTCATCCCCACTTCCAGGATATACGTCAGAGGTCATTCAGCACAGTCATCTAGATACCAACAAGTAACTACTACTAACACTACTCTAAGTCACACCATGATAGAATGGACGCCAGCGCTTTGACTGTCCATCCTGGGCAAGGTCTTTGGCAGAGAGTTAAAAGAATGGGCTGTGACAACTTAGAAAAGCAAGTGTCTATGCTGCCAGACAGTGTTGATTCCATGGGGACAGAGCAAAGCTCATTTCCTCCTTTGACAAGGCTGGCAGCCTGGCAGCTGGAGGAACTATGGTGGACATAATATATTCAGGATTAAGTGGGGAATCCGAGAAGGGCTCTCCTGACAACTTAAAGCTCATGATGTATCACCAGTGCTAAGTGTGTGGGCAGTGTGTCAGGCTAATAAACAGGTGAGCCTGGGTGTTGTTGCCATCTAGTCAGTAGCAGCCTACAGGAGGTCCCAGAGGCGGGACTTTGTCCTCTGTCCTTCTGCTTGATAAAGAATATTTATTATATTGCATATTGCCAAATGAAAACCAGTAGTTTTTCCTACTATAGGGCAGGGCAATGTATTCCCCTTCCCTATAAGCTGGCTCACACAGGAATCTTCACAACCACTAAGCAAAAATGTGAGAACATTTTATTTTCCTTAAATATATATGTTTGTATTGATACTGAGTATGGATACATGAGTGCCTACGTGCCATGGTGCACACGTGGAAGCCAGAGGAAGTCACTTCTCTCCTTCTACCATGTGGTGCCTGGAGATCATGAGGCTTGACCTTGGCAGTAAATGCCTTTTCCTGCTGAGCCATCTTGCTGGCCCTTTATTTTCCATTACAAACAAAAACAAAAACATAACAAGGAGCCTAGACTTGCTGCAGAGAAGTGACTCGTTGGATGTGACAGACCAGGAGAGCTGTTATTTAACGGCAAGCCTCAGCTATTCTGACTTTACATTTCAGCCAAACCCTGCTATAGGAAAAACTACAGATGACAGGTAAGAGGGTACAAGAAAACTGACAAAAAACTAGAGGTATTGTCTAGGAAATAACTTCAGTCACAGGCCCGGGGGACCCATAAAGATATCATTCTGTCCATCGACCTCTTGAAACATACAACCTGCTATGATTTCTGAGATGATCTCCCTGCACCAAGCCGCACTGTAGATTTAGAACAAAAGGGATGACCAAGCCCCTTGCCCTCAGCTGGTCACAGGCCATCTGTGTAAAGGGACTCACCAAGCAAATGTGAGAGCTAAGGTCCTTTCTCACACCAGTGGTCCATTTTCACAGTACAGGGCTAAATGGTCTGGGGGAATGTATATTGACAGTCAGTGATCAAAGACTGGCCAGGTGACCACTGGCCCGGAGAACAGATCTGTGGCTCCTGAGATGCAGGATTCAGAGCCTTCATTTACAAGTCGTTGAAAATCTCTGATGGACTATGGGAAAGTTCTCAGTCACTACAAATGACCTATCATCTGCTTGTTTTCTCTCTTAGAGTCGCCATAGACTCCCAAGTCACAAAGGGTCTTTCTCTCTCTCTCTCTCTCTCTCTCTCTCTCTCTCTCTCTCTCTCTCAGGCATGTACAGATAAAGATGTAAGTACTCAACTATACATTTACCTCACCCCCACAAACTCTGTCATAAACCATAAGCCGAATTAATAGCCTTATTTTCATAAGTTACCTTGGTCGTGGCATTTTATTACCATACTAGAAAAATAACTGACAGCTTTCTTGATGAAGTTCTCATGTTCGTTATATGTCCTCTTTCTCCCCTAATCGCCCTGAGCTAAATCTGGAGTCTGGTGCTACAGAAGGAGGGTGAATCATGGAGCCCCATACATCCAGAACTTGAAATTCCCAGGAGAGATCTTTCCCTTGTTCTCATCCTGACCAGGTAACACCAGGCTGGGATCTCTAAGATCCAAGGCAAGAGACACTTCCTCCAAGCCAACCAAATGGAGGATAATGGCAGCCTACCAAAACAGCAAAACAGGGAAAGGGTCTCCAAATAGCAAAGGAAATCCATATTTAAACATGTGTTCCACTTCCTATGCCAATAATATCTAAGCTTGTAAAAGTGTGCATGCCCTCTGGCATTCAAACAGGGTAAGCTTGGTTTGACTTTTATGTCACAGTTCCTTCCCTCCAACTTCTTCACAGCGACTAAAGTTCTCCCCTTACAGAGCTTTGTCTTTTGGAAAAACCACTTTCTATGTCAGATGTCATCTTTGGCTCTTCTCCTTTTAAATCATCTCCTCATCTCTAGTTCTGATTCTTTTCCCTAGCTTTCTGGTTCCTGGCTTCTGTGAGGGACATCAAAGGTAAAACTCATTAGGTAACCAGGCTGGCAGCAAGGGCGCTGTGGGGAGGGGCTAACTTAAATCAACACTACCCATTTGGGGAGGCAAGGGTTTGTGGTATTTTTCCATGAGCTGCTATCTGACAGCAGCTACTGGAACCATGCAAACACCTCCTGCTGGTGTGGCATTGATGCAGCCTGGGCCATATGAATGAGAAGCACCAGGCAAGGCCTCTGCTGCCAGCACAAATCTTCGGATTAGTGAAACTCCCAACCAGTCTGCTGCCCCAGCTCTCTTCTCTTTGATATTATATGAATGCGGTTCAGACCTTGAGTTTATGGCCTGTATTATTTTTGTTTGTTTCTTTAACGGGGGAGGAAGCTGAGTTTTGCCTACCAAGACAATATCACATGCAGGCAGTAACTCGAGGGCAATGTGAGAAGGATTTTCTGACATGCCATCAAACAGGAAACCTCATGGAGATTCTGGGATGAGTGTATTTTCTGCTGGAACCAAGAATGGGCAGGATGTAGTCACTGGAAGGGAGCAAGAGAGGTGATATGTTGGGATAGATGGAGGTGGTGTCTCTCAAAGCACACTTAGAGAAATAGCTCTTATGTCTTCACACCCTTAAGTTTCTGAGCAAATAAAGATTTTTTTTTCAACTTCAGCTGAATGTGGTAATGAGCATGCGCATAAGCACTGGATATCAGCACATATCACCAAGAGTTCTCTGAGCCATGGCACCGTTCTTGCTCCAGATGGCGTGGAAAATAATTTATAAATGACAAAAGTTCAACGAGAGGGTGGCAGCTGCTCAGCTCCAGCTCTCTGGCCACCCACTTCAGTAGAAGTGAGAGCTTTCAATCAACTCCTGCATCTCAGAGGGCCTTCAGACAGCCTCAGAACATGTGTACAATATGTTCTCAGAAAGGAGCTGGCCAAATATGAAAGATTAGAAAACCAAGTGAAATAAAAATAGAAATACATACTGTTTTCTCCCAAATCCACAATGCCAAGCAGGGACTGAGAACAAAGGACGTTATGTTTCTTAAAGCAAGCTTCTCACATCGCTTCCCATTTTATTTTCACCCCCTTCCTGTATATTCATTCACGGCTGGAGAAGTATCTAGAACTATTTTAAGAATACATAATCAGTATTTGCTTCTCATCTACTTAGTCAAATAAATCTATAAACCTTAATATTATAAAGGTGTCTCTGCCTGATATTTGGTCAACTGCTTCTTTGAAACATAAAGTCTCTCCCATTTTCATTTCAATTCTGAATTTCCACAATATTTTTTATTTATCTATTTACTTACTTACTTATTTATTAATTTTAAAGTATCACATTGGGGCAGGAAGTAGCTGAGTTGGTAGTGCGCTGGCCTTTAATGCATGAAGCCCTGGATTCAATCTCAGTATTACATAAACCTAGCATGGCGGTATACACTTGCAATTCCCACACTCTTGAAATGGAGACAAGGGATTTAGAAGTTCAGGGTCATCCTTGGCTATTATCAAGCTAGAGGTCAGCTTGGTCTACATGAAACTCTGTCTCAAAAGAAGAAAATGATGACTCTAAAATGTACTATCTTGCAAAATAATACCCTCCACCTCTCCTTGGGAAAAGGTAGCTCAGTTGCTACCGAAGTCATAGGGAACAATGTACACGAAGAGAAAAGTAAACAGAGATGACTATACTAAATAAAATGACCAAACTGTTTTAAAAGTACACTGGCCTATAAAACAAATGCAACCTAAACAATTTTCCAGTTTTGGGAAAGCCAACTATAAGCACTGGAGCAGATGAGGTTATAATCTAAAGAGTGAAAAGTTTTCGGATAGCAAATATCACTGATGCTCATCTGCCAGACTGACTCTCTGACACCATTCTGACTGAGGACCAGAGCTTTCCAGTTCTCGTCCAACCAGGGTTACTGTAGATAGAATGCAGAAGGATGCTAAGCAGGAGCCTACGCTTGCAACCCTGGAGGCAGACACCCACCCACCCACTGCTGCTTTCATCTGTTCCATAAATAGATCTCACGGAAGGCTGTTGAGGCTCTGGAAGTTGATGTGTTTATCATATGCCCAGAGTCTGCTAAAGTGAAAAAAGGCTTGCCTCGCACAGACCTGAAATCCCAGCACACTGGGGGACTGAAGTGGGAAAACTGTGAGTTCAAGGCCAGTCTGTAGTACATGGTGAGCTTCAGACTAGCCTGGCCTAATCTCTAACAAAACAAAATTAGATTAATACTAAAACCTACACATATAAGGCACAATTTTAAATTAAGATAGCTGTAACAACAAAAAAATTTTGTTTTTATTTTTTTAAACTGTGTTAGTGTGTGTGTGTGTGTGTGTATGTGTGTGTGTGTGTGTGTGTGTGTGTGTGTGTGTGTGTGTGTGTGGGATATGTTTGATTATGGGTGTCTGAATGCCAGGATACACATGTAGAGGTCAGAAGACAATTTCTGGGAGCTGGATTGCTCAGTTGTACCTTTTGAGGCAGTTCTGTCTTCTTTCAGCCATTTTGCATGCTCCAGGAGATTCTCCGTCTTCCTCTCCCATATCGCTCTAAGACTACTGAGACTATAGAAAATAGCCAGCCTGGTCAGCCTGTTGTTGGTTCCAGGAATGTTATGGGTCATTGGACTTGTGTAGCAAATGCTTTACCCACTGAGCTGTTTCCCCAGTCCTACTTTAATGTTTGTTTCTGTTTTTACAAAACATTTTTAAAAAATAACCAGCAGTAGTGGACAACAAAACCATCCTCCAGATTCACGATGTTACCAATGTTCTATTAATACCTTGAGCTGCATAGTTTGTAACTTTCTTTTAACCATAGCTTTGTTTGTTTAGCAAAGAGAGGAGGAGGAGAAGGGAGAGGGGAAGATGAGGAGGAGGGAGAGGGAGAGGGAGAAGGAGAAAGCAAAGGAGATGAGGCACCCAGATCCAGAGAATAGGTCATCTTGCGTTGTGTGTCGACACACACACACCCTAACTTCCTACTGTTACTACTGATAACCAATCAGCAATGCAGATAAGAGGAGTGATTTTTTTTTTTTAAAGGAAGCATAGGCATTTGGATATGTACCTTGGAGTAGCTATAAGAATCTGGAGAGCTTAAAACTTATGTTAAAGATACAAATGAGTATTAAATTTCATACCAAAGAAACAATTCACTGTGAAGAAAAACCCTCAAGTTAAACAAATTATTCCAAACTTGGGATTGAATACATTCAATAACGCTTCCAGAAAACACTAAGCCATTGTCTCCATTCTCTGCCTTAAGGAACTTGGACAGACAGCCACCAGACAGGCAGCTGAGCTCCCCACAGCCTTCAAGGATGATTTTCTGTAGGACCATTCCCTGACTACAAAGAGACTTTACACAGCAATTCTGTAACTCAAGATGCCCTGGATGTTCACTCTGTGCTAAATTACTGTGAGCTTGTGGCTGCTGTTAACCAGATTCACTTGCCAAAGATGCACTTGAGCAGCAATACAGGGGTTCAATGAGCATATGCAAATATATATTATACACTAGACTATGTATATGCTATAATACAGACTCAGAAGCATAGAAAATGATAGTGGCCAACATTACTGCACATTTTCCAGAGATGGTGGAGCACTCCCAGAGCTTCCAATGTATGGGATGCATATCAGGTCTTCCTCTACCTATAAAACCTGACTCTCAGTTGTAAAAAATCTGTCCATAATGATTTAAGAAAAATAGATTATTAAAAGCAGATCATTAAAATTAACCCAATCATCATTGTCCATTACAAATCTGTGTAATGGGGAAAAATTTATATATCTCAACTTCTCCACCTGGCTATCCCAAGCATGTGGCTTGCTAGACATTGAAATGGGATGCTGATAATTGATGACCTGAACTTTTACTCTCTTGCTGATGCATTTCATTTCATACTTAAACAGTAATATGCCATTGGTACTACCATATTAGACAAAAGAGCCCTAGAAGTTGAAATCTGAAAATTTTTAAAAATTGTCATTCAGGCTGGGGGTATAGATCAGAGCATTTGCATAATATCCGTAAGGATCCTAGATTTGATCTGCAGCACTATCGGAAATCACCAGCAAACAATAATAGGTCAAAATCATTTTAAATAAGAAATGCAACAACAAATTAGGACTTAAAATTAAAAACAGACCAAACATACAGTGGACCCTCAACATCATAAATGCGGATACCATGGTATTATGTTGGAATATGAAATATCCCACAGGATCATATCTCAATACTTCCTCCAGCCTACCTGGAGGAAATGAGTCATAGCCAAGCCCAATCTAACCTGCACTTCCTGTTTCCTGATCAGCCAAGACTCAAACAACAGCCTCACCTTCCTGCCATCCCATCTGCAAGCCACCATGAACTCCTCTATGCCTTCCTAGCGTGAGGACTGTCCCCTCTCAAACTGTGAGTTCAAATAAATCTTCCCTCCCCAAAGCTGCTTCTTTCAGGTTCGTCACAGCAACAAGAAATACCCAACGCACACAATAGAAAGTGACAAGAGACATCAACCCAAAGATATTTCATTTTCCATAAGATGCAGTGTTCTGTGGGTGACAGTATGATCTAAGAGAAGTGAAGGAAGAAATTGTTTGATAGTGGGGCTTGGGCTGCTCTGTGAGTGTTAAGAGAGGAAAAATGCAATTGAAAAACTCTTCTCTTGGTTGGCATTGTCTGGCCTTGATTTTAAGAATGAGACAGTAAAAAGCACCTCCGTCTAGCACGTAACAATCTGCATTCTTGCACCTTGATAGACATAACAGTGAGAAGATTCTGTCAGGTGTAAACACTGTTTTCACACACCCTGCCAATGTGTGCCTTCGTTATTATTCAACGTTTAATTAAGTCACAACACCCGACAACATCTGGTAGTAAACTTCAGCACATGCACAGTGCAGCATGAATGACAGGGTGCTGGAGCCCATGAGTGACAGCAAGGGTGCTTTTGATATGAGCATACCCAGTGAAAGCAGCTAAGGACTGAGGAACAAAGGGACACACCTGGATGGAGTGCTACAGCTCTCCTTTTTGTGACCAGGTCACAATCTTGCTAAGTCTTAGTTTCTGTCTCTGAAAAGCGGGACGAATCAATCAAACTGACCTGGCACTAAATCAACCACAGATGCAGTGTTCTGCATACAGAAAGCAAACAATACATTGGCTCTTTCCTGCCTCTGCTGCCATAAGGTTGTCATTAATAATACCATATAATAGAAGTTTGAAACAATCACCACCACACTGTTACATCATGTGATTGTGTCCAGACAAGCCTTATCCTAAAATCAATCCAATCTGTAAAACGTCATTATCACACAGAACAAGGGGGAGGTTTTGATCAGTCTGGTGTGTTCGGGGACACCAGGGCATGGCTGTCTAGAGCAATCACCTTAGCAGGCACTATAGTCCCTAGAAACAGGCTGTTTCTATCTCCTTACACATTGTCAGATACCAGCTTTGTTTGGCAAGAGAGATTAATGAAACAAGAAGTGAATTTAAGTAGTCAGTTCTTTAAAACAAATATACAAAAGCAACAATAAGGAAGGACACAACCAGCTATGACAGCCTTGGGGACAATCTAGTCTAGTCCCCACTTTTGTTCTTTGAAGCTTCAGTGCTCAGAGGACAACACTGACTGCTCTAAATTTCTTAGAATCGTATTCCAAGACTCTTCCTGTCTTGGGACATTGTATCAAAAATGGATATCAATATTTCCTCAGCACTCAAGTTCTGTGACCCTCTTGCTTCTTGAATATGGTACGGAGTGAAATAATAAAATTATAGCAAATTATGATGTATACTCAAAAATACATTGCCAGCATAGTCTCTTATTACTATATTTAGATTCGGGTTTTATTTAAGATCTAAGTAAGTGGTCCAGGTCAGTAATTTGAATTTAAAAAAAAAAAATGAAAAACTTTGTGAAAAATGAATGCATGTACAGACACAGATAGAGACAGAGAAAGAGGATATATACTCTGTAGGATTAAAAATTAATTTAAATACTGAGGTTTTATTACTCAAGCTTCTTGGCAGATTACTCAGAAATTATATTCACTTCCCTTTCCTCTTACACTCAGTAGAAATCTAACACTTCATTTGACCTGGCCTAAAGCCAATGTTCCTCCCACAGGCTGATTCAAAAATAAAAAATAAAAAAGCACAGAAGACAAGCTGCCCAAACCGAACAGCTTACACCAATATCGATCTGACTAATAAAGTATGTAAAACAAAAACAAAACAAACAAACAAACAAACAAAACACTAACTAAAACACATTTCAGATATTATGAATATGTTAGTTTTTCGATGCTTCCAATTACCTGGGCCAACTGAATTGGCTAGCCCTTCAGCTTAGCGGGAAAAATTAAAATAATGGAGCTGTGCTCTGATAATGTATGCATCTCAGCCTGGACTCCTGTCCCCTCTCCTTTGGGAAGAGGTTCCCAAGTGGCCGGGTTACATTAGCAGTGTTCTCCTTTGCTGAGATCTTTCCCCGAACTTCAGATGTTATAGGTCATGATGAGGGTCAGCCCAAAGACTCAAGTCTTATCATCAGACTGCTATAACTGGGCGCTGAATGCAGTCCGTTTCTATTTATCGTGCTAAAGTAAGTGTTTTATGTCAAAAAGTTTGTGATTGGGAAGAATTGTTGATATAACAGAAATGAACTATCTCTTAAACAGTATGAAACCAATACTCATAAAACTGGGCAATAGCATCCTATCAATTACAGTGGAGAATACAATAAATTTACAGTGTTTCTAGTCATCTCTCTGGTTGCTTGGGTTGAGGTCCACCTATTCAGTTTAGGCAGTCCTTATACCCCAGCTGCAAGAGGCTGCTGTCACTGGCATGTGAGAAGGCTTTGCAAACAAATGGACCTGCAGTCAAGCCTGAAGACCTAAGTTGATCCTCAAAACTCATGTGGGAGACGAAGAGAACAGACTGCTAAAACCTGAAAACACACACACACACACAGTGAATAAATAATTCAAAAATACTGGTGTCTGTTATTTTACCCGATTCAATATTTTGTTTTGAATAACAAGAAAAGCAAAATTTATTTATTTATTTATTTACGGTATTCTCAAATTTAGTGGATTAGAAGAGCATAGAGATGAAGACAGAAAGACAAACGGCAAGTGAGAATCACAGCATAAACTAAAGACTCAAAAGGAAAGGGTGGTATGTTCTAAGAGCAACAGTGAAGGAACTCTTCCCTTGAGAAACTAGAAATTAAACTAGGGAAGGCAGTGGGTTCAGCCTAGATCTGCATGGAGAAGCTGAGAACACATTCACAGTAGAGTCACAGTTGTCGTGATATAGTAGAAGTCAGTAGATGTACATCTTGTCCAGAGCAGAGGATTCATTTGGGAATCACGGCTGGTAAGAGAACATGGGTCATCTGAGACAAGCCTAAAGTGCTACACTAAGAAATGCCCAGCTTGTCAGACAGAGGCTGAGGCAGCACTGAGAGCTTTCTCAGTAGCCTGGCGATGTAGACAGAGGCAGACAGAGTAGTGAATTCAATAGATGGCAGCCCAAAAGTAGCATGAAAGGAGAGCTCCCAGAAATATGGGAGTCACTCTGGCCTGCAGCATGGGCCATGATGCACTGTTTGCACTATGGTTTAATACACTGAATTTGAAATGGGAAACATATACAAGCGGTACTCTGTTCGTGGGCGGTAATGTGATGGAGTGGGTCTTCCATTGTTTCCCAGCTGGATGAGGAGGCACGCCCCCCAAGAGGCAAACTGGGAAAACAGGGCCAGGAAGAAGCAGGGCCTTTAGCAAAGCTAAATCAATGCACACATAATACAGGACTGATAAATATGATAAACATGAATTTGGGCCATGGCCATGAACAGTGAAGGCTGAGCCACAAACAAGGACTGGGATTCTGGCTAAAGAAAAGTAAGACAAGAATGGAAGGGGCATTTAAAAAATAATGAAGAAAGTTCTTCCTGATTGAACAAAAGAAAATTCTGCTGTGTGGAGATGGTAATGCTTCTTCACAACAGCCTCTGGGGCATGAAGCAGACATGATATAAACAGTAGTAACTGGTATTAGCTACTCTTCTCACTGTGACCAAAGACGTAACAAAACAACTCGAGGAAAGAAGGATTTAATTTTGGTTCACAGTCTGCAGGCCTATAGTCCATCACAGAAGTGGGGAGGCATGGTGGTTAGAGTTCCATCCTTAGTGCTAGAAGCCTACGGCATAGCTTGTTACATCTCTGTGGCATGAGCAGAGATAGGATAGCAAGTAGTGTCAGGCTAAAAACCTGAACTTCTATAAACTCTCCCTAGCAACTTACTTGCTCTACCATGGGATAACATGTCATGCCAAAACAGTGCCACCTACTGGTGAGCAAGTGTTGGAACACAGAAGCCCATGGGGCACACCTCACACTCCAATCATACCAGTATTTGCCTTCCCCTTAGTGAAAGCTTCAACATTACAAGATTTCTCTCCCAGCTTCTTGCTATGACTGCTATAGATACTGAATAAGCCAAGGACTCACTGTCTGTGTACATGAATGCTGAGTTCCAATATAAAGTCTCGGGCAAGTGTCAGAGGCTCTTTCATTTATCTTAGACTGTAGCAGCAAAGATTGTAGGCATAATCATTGAACATAGAGAGCTTACATTCTAGTGCAGCCATGGGGAAAATGACATATTTTTAAGTTAGGTACTGTCAAAGAATAGAGGAGAGAACAGGACAAAAATATACAGATGCAATGCAGAATAATGAGTATACAACAGAGGGCAGACTATATTCGGTTACGTAACTGGGGAATGTAAAATCTGGGATGGAATTAAAAAAAAAAAAAGTTTCCAGGACCAATGGCAAGAAGTTTCTGGAAAATGTAAAGAAATTGACATTCAACACACACAAGGGGGAGTGTGATTTAAGTTGAGTACCCGCTGCTGACCAGAGGCTATACTGACCTCATACACGTGCTTTCCCCTTAACTCTCAGAGGGATTCTTCAAGTTCTTTGATCCTGTCTAAACTTGATGAATGGGGGAAAGGCAGGTCCATAGAAATTAAATGTAAATTGTCAATTTGAAACAATCTGGAGGCTTTGGAAGGTGGCCCTCCGGGCATGCCTATAGGGGATTATCTTGATTGCTATTAATAGATATGGGAAGACCCTCCCACTGTACACAGACCATTCCCTGAGTAGGAGATCCCAAACGATGTAACTGAAGAAAGGAAACTAAGCAGCACAAGCATGCATTGTTCTCTTCTAAATACAGACATGATGTGACTGAATTATAATACAGTAATATGTGACTGGCTGCTTCAAGCTCCTGATGCCCCGACTTCTCGTCATGATGGACTCTACTTTGAAATCAAAGCCAAAATAAACCCTTTCTCCTTTAAGTTCTTTGTCAACATATTTTATCACCGTAACAAGAAATGAAATTAGATATCACCCAAGGTGGACAGATGACCAATGATCATATTTAACCCCAGAATCCAGGTATGCTTTGGCCAGCAGTGTGGAAGGATAACTAGGGGTATACCAGCTAATGAGGCCTGCATTGTAAGACAATGGTGATGTGTGCCTGCAATCCCAGTACTCTGGAAGTAGAGGCAGAAGAAGCCAAAGTTCAAGGTCATCTTTGGCTATTGAGGGAATTCAAGGCCATCCTAGGTTACATGAAGCTTCCTCTCAAAAAACAAAGTATCAGGAGCAGACGATGGGGACAGTATAAGAAACCCATACAGCAAAACACACCTGAGTACTAGACTTTGGGAGAACTTAGCCTCTAAACCTATAAATCTACTGCTAACAACTAAAGGGTCAAGAATCCAAAGATGGCCTGGCTTTGAAACTCAGAAGAGATAGTGCATAGAACATCTGGGTAAAGAAACCCTAGCAGGTAGGTAGAAATATGGACCTAAAAAATTAATTTAAAAAATGAGAAGAAGATGCTTGAGCCTGATGATGATGGTGGTGGGGAGGACTCGCTTGGCATTGTTGGCTGGGGGACATTTCTGTGTCATCTGATAAGGAAGTGTGATGTCCTTGGTGGCTATTGGTACAGACTAGTATCTTTCTGACAGTCAGGAAATACATAAAGCTACTTCCACTGCTACTACAAAAAGCACAGAATTGCAGGCACACACAAGTGTACACACACACATACACACACACACACACACACACATTTTAAAAATCTAGTTATACTATAATAGCCCTTCTACACAGACATACTCTAAATGACAAGTGAAATGCCATGTTATTTAGATTCATATGCACAGTGTTAAAATGCTGTGAAATCATGTAGGCTCTGACTGATGCTATTCAATTGATGTCATTAAAACAGAAGAATTAGTCTTATAATTATACCCTATGGGTTTGACAGTCTGCCTAAAAAAAAAGAAAAAGTACTCATCTCTGTCCCAAATTACCTTATCTGGGGTAAATTAGGTGGGTTAAAGACAGCAAAACCAATATTTCAACAAGCCCTATGGGAAGAAAAAGAAATGTGTATCAAAAAGGAAGAAGCACCTCTGGTGACTCAGAGCTGCATCCTGTCAGGATCTGTAGGCTGGGTGATTCTACTGCAAAGATCAGGTAAGGACAAACAGACCCTTTCTTTTCCCTGCTGGCTGGGCTGGGCATGCTCAGCATTCAGAAACTTCATCAGTGTGCTCACATGTATATGTAAACTCCACTATGGACAAACATGAAAGTATCCAATAACCACAGATTGATTGTAGAGATGTAACTGCTCAAAACGACTCCCAATTCTGGCTCAAGTGTTAGAAAGATGGCTCAATCAATCAAGTGCTTGCTACAATGTGTAAGGACCCAGCCCCTCCAAAAACAGGTGGCCGAGCTCCACCCTACAGAGTGAAAAAAGCAAGATCAGACCACAAAATCCCACCAATCCCTGAGTTCACCCCTAAATCAGGCCACAAAATCCCACCAATTCCAGAACAACTTGAAAGAGTCCACCCTGGAAAACTCTGCCCCTAAGAAACCTGCCTTCCATTAAGTTCTTCTTTGCTGCTTCTCTCCTGAGTGGAGGCTACCACCTTTCTGTGTTTTCTGCAATGAATCTCATGTGTGAGCTTTGTTGTGCAGTATGACCCTGTGGTAGTCTTTGGCTTCCAACTGCCAGGATACCTGTCCGTGTAAGTTGTAACACACCTAGTTTTAGATCTCTAGCACCCATAGAAAAAGTCAGGTGTGGTGGACCTCAGGCCTATAATACCAGGGGACAGAATTCAAAGACATTGGGATCTTAGATCATGTTGGCCATACATTCTAACTTAATTAGCAGACTCCCATTCATTGGGAAACATTGCCTCAAAAAATAAGGTGCTGTGCAGCAAAGGAAACACCCAGTGTTGAATTCGGGCTTCAACATACACATGTACATACAAATGAACATCACACACACACACACACACACACACACACACACACACACACACCAATAAGTTGCTGATAGGAATCCTTTTCCACTCTATGATTTGGGCAGGTCTGTGTGATCCTCAGAGAGGAAAGAATCCAATTTCACAGGAATCTAAAGCAAACCTTACTATTAATTACTAGACTGAGGCCACACATTAAAGGCCAAGCAATTACAGAGAAATAGATATAGGGTATGGCTTGTTAACAAAAGCCATTGATTGGGAATACAGAACCAGATTTCAACTCAAGACTCTCTTATAGTCTAACTGAATTTTAAATGAGTCATTTTCCCTACCTCATGACAATTAGTGTTCTTACTTACGATGTGCTAAGGCATCTGACATTGTCTTTAAGATATTTCTTAGAAGAAATTATACAATGCTCAAAGGATATTATTTCCATGAGAATTACTAAAATCTCAATTTCTATAGCTATTTTATAATCCTTTTGTGGATTACAGGTATTATTCATCTATGTCATACATTAGCTCCACATCTTTAGAGGAAATTTTGAGTGGGTTGATATTTTTGTTGCTGTAACAAAATGCCTGAAATGATCAATCTATAAAGATAAAGAGTTGTTTTTTGTTTGTTTGTTTTGTATGTGTGTGTGTTAGTTTCTTTTTTGTCCTCGTAGTTTTGGAGGTTCCAATACCATGATAGGCTAGTTCTATTACTATGGGCTTGTGGCAAAGAAGCATGTCATAGTAGATGTGTGTGGCCAAGCAAAACTGTTCACGCCATAGCCTAGAAGTGAGAGAAGAAGAGGAGAGACTGAGGTTCCATAACCCCTGTGAATAGCATGCCAGCCATGAAGCCCTACCATCCAATGATTCCATCACCTCCCAAGACTGCAAGACAGGGGCCAGGCCTTAAAACACGGGTCATTGCCGATGCAGCATGCAAATGTGGCAATCTCCTTATCTCTGAAGAATAGGCCAAGCTAAAAGAAGGTTTACAGCTAGCAGGGCAGCTAGTTATACAGGCCTTCAATTCCAGCACTCAGAAGGCAGAGGCAGGTGAATCTCGGTGAGTTTGAGGCCAGTCAAGTCTAAAGAGAGAGTTGCAGAACAACCAGAACTACACAGAGAAGCCATGCCTAAAAAAAACCCTAATAAATAAATAGGTCAATAAAAGATAAATAAATATTTAAATAAAATAATTTTAAAAAGGTTCATAGAATGTGATTTTAAAAATGGAGAGACAAGAAGCACTGACAGGAAAATCCATAGCTAACCAGGCATTCACAGTTAGTCTCAAAGAAGAAATGGCACCCAAGGCCATCCTAAGACCTCCTCCTGCAAGCCTTGGCAGGAATACACACACACACACACACACACACACACACACGTATAAACACATGTTCACAGAGAAGAACCAGAAGAAGATATGCTTGCCATAGGGAAGAGTCATGCAAGGCCTCCCTGAGTATACAAAGGGTACCAATGTATAAATAGGGGGAAAAAATACTTTCAGTTGAAATTTTTTAAATAAATGTGAAGGGAAATTTATAGAAGAAAATACTCTTCAAAGGAAAAATACAAAGACATAATCGCTCATCAATGATCAAAGCGAATTAAAACAAATACATTCACCTTAGAAAGAGGGAAAAATAGGAAGTTAAATAATGCCCTGTGCTGGTGGGGAAAGTGGGTACATAACACTCATGCTGGTGTGGTCTCCTACGGAGGAGAAAGCATCTGAGAGAACTTTATATAATCACCCAGAGAGCATGCAACCATCCGTCCGTGCACCCTAAGATACAGTAAATGCATTAGTTTGAATCCAAAATACCCACTCCTTGGTATTCTCCAATAACGGATGTATCTAAAATTTTTCATAGCAGTCATATTTTCGGGAAGATGACATAGAGAAAATGTGACTCTTGACCCTGGGGGAGAATATGAATAAAATATAGACTACAGTATGAGCAGTTGACAGAAATGCACTTGATGTATACACAATAAAGAACAACTGAAACTACAATGCCCAGGGAAAAGAGAGACAAAGAAATAAATGGGAGCCATAACTCATATAAATTAGCAATGCAATTACAACAAAGTAACAATGTGTTTTATAATGCACACAGTGACAAGTATGGACACATTGGGTGAAGCCTGAACAAGGCTGGCAGGGGTTGTGTACATACCAACAAGGACTCAGGCAAAACAAGCAGAGCCCTAGGAAAGTATAGGTATACAGGTGGATATGCACATAGAGTCACCAAACACAATTTTTATATGACAACCACTAATCACACCTAAGGCACCTTGCTTCTATGTTCTTCTCTTTTTGCTTCCTATTTTATTTTTAGTGTTGATCTCCGGCCACTACAATGATTGCAGGTTACAACTTTCTACCTTAAAACCCTGAGGCAGACACCTAAAGGTTCATAGTGAGTCCTTAGACCGGTTGTGAGTATCATGCATTCATTGCCATCTGAGGATCACAAACAGGAGATCAAGAGCCAACAGCAGGCAGTCCACAGCAGATGCCTCTCCTTGATCGCCTTCTCCAAAATATCCCATCCAGGATCGGGCATAGGGAGGGGAATGAGGAGCTGCTCTGGGCACTGATGACACTTCCGGAGAGTGAACTTTTCACCCCAACTTCAGTCTTGACTTGTCTGACTGAGGCCAAAATGAAAGCAGGAAATGAAGTTCCACGGGCAAATGCATGCAAGGATATTTTGAAACAGAGGAACGTCTTAGAGTGCCTTAAACACAGTGAAGTTAGTTTCTCATAAAAATAGGAAGCTAGAAAATAGGAAAGAATGTGTGTGAAAAGATACAGGCTGGTTTCAATAGATTAGCAAGCTGAGAGGGCAAGAGGTAAGGGCGGACAGCAGAACAAGACAGCATGGTCCTCACTAGTTTTTATTCAATACACAAAAAACAAAGCACACTAGAATTTCTATCCTCAAAAACTAAATACTGTCTCATGAGAGAACCTTTATTCCTCTACCAAAGCATAGTTATTGAACCTTCTGAGAAAGTATTTAGCTTGGCTAAGACATAGCTTTCTCAGAATTACTGGGCTAAAGGGCAGACGACCCTCAGCAAGGCAAAGAACTCTCTCCACCTTTATGAATATGCCCAAAAAGAAAGGTGGGGAGGAGTGGTGTTTGGGTCACACTGCCTGGTTCTGGCTCTCTGTAATCACCAAGGTCACAGTGAACAGGCAACAGTATTGTACCAGCACAACATAGTGGGAAGAGTTTGAATCTAGAAAATCCTCCAGAGGCCTACGTATTAAAAGCTAGGTCAATTGCCCCTGGAACAAAATGAGATGTGGTGGAACTTTTAAAAGGTGGGGCCTACAGGAGGAAGTTAGACGGTTGGAAGGCTGTCCTTCAAGAGGATACTAGGACCCCCAGCCACCTACCCATCTTATCTTTCTTAGCTTCCCAGTCGTCATGAGGTGAAAAGGCCTCTTCAACCACACTCGCCCACCATGATATATTTTGTTGATGTAGGCTCAAAGCAATAGGGAAGTATCCATGAAATGAGACTCCATGAGCCAAAGTAACCTCACAAAAGTGAAATCGGAAGCCAAAGTCTTTCTTCCTTAAATGGTGATTGTTTTAGACATGTTATCATAGCCATGGAAAGATGACCAATACATGTCCTTGTAAACTAGAGGACCAATTTTGTGTAGAAATCTTTAACAAGCACATGTGCACACAGACACAGCAAATATACAAAGTATACTTGTATACAAGTATACAAGTGAAAGAATACAAGGAGAGAAAGAATGAACTTGAAACTAAAGAATAGTATATAGCATAGAATCCATATTACACCAGGCACCTAGAAGAGAAATCAAATGTACAACGGGGTAGAAATGGCATTGGGTCTATCAGGTCGGAAAAGGGTGGAGAAGAGGTGCCTGCTTCCGGATAATGGAGGCAGCCAGGTGTAATCACGGCATTGTTTTAAAATGGCTGCTTGTTACTGGATGAGAGATGATCACACACTACATAGTATTCGATTGAGATTTCAATGAAATCCATAGGAGGATAGCAAGCCTAAAGCAACCACTTCCTGAAAAGGCTCTTTTCTTGTGTCTTCACAAGATTATAATATTCCTTTCACAGATAAAGGAATGGCCCTCCACCAATGCTCAGGGAGGTTCTCAGGAGGACATGGGGGCAGAGCTGCCATTAATCCAAAGGCTGTATGACTTCATAGTGTCTTCCAGTGAGCATACTGATTTCCCAAAAAGCACACTCAATTGAGAACAAGCTTGGAAGAACCACATGCCCATAACCCCAGCTCTTGGGAGGTAGTATACCAAGCGAAAGTTCAAAGTCAGCTCTGCTACATAGCAAGTTGGAGCTGAGCACCGTCCACGGGAGATAGTGTCTCAAAAATAAACAAAACCCACTAGGAAGGAAGGCGATGGAGGCTATCCCAGCAAGTCCAAAGCCCGGGCTCAAGCCTCAGCACTCATTTCCTTTACTGTATCCATGCATGGAAGCACAGATGTAGAATTACCATTCAAGAGGTATCAGTAAAAGGATCTCAGCGTTAAGAACACCTTGGGCTATAGAATCAATCAATCGATCAATACAAATGAAATATAAATTAAAAAGAAAAAATGGCCAGGGCAGGCTTCAGAAATATAAACAAGTGATATCAGCATCCTGCCTTTGATTACTGTACCGAGAGTATCACAGACAATGTTTGATGCAAGTGGACACTCATGCCTATAATCCCAGAATTTGTGAGTCAGAGGCAGGAGGACTGCTGCAAGTCCAAGGTCATTCTGTTCTGTACAGTAAGTCCCATGCCAGCCTGAGCAGCACAGAAGGAGCACCTCAAACAAACAGGGGAAAGACAGTCTGGGGAAAGCTGGGTGAGTGACGGGATAGGGTACGTACCTACTTAAAATCTATATTAATTTAAAAGTGGGTTTTTTTTTCTTTCAAATAAGAGGAATGGACTTTTAGGAAGGTTGCATGGCGCCTCTTTTCTTTGGATAGGCTTGTGCATGTTTGAGTGACTTGTGTGTGTGGAGGGGTGGGTGAACACGCCTGTATACGTATCTTAAAAATAATTCTCAGTTACTTGTATAGAGTAGATATCACAAGTAAAATAATATTGGTTTGTTTGCTATTCTCACACAATTTCAATAGACTTTTATCAAGTATATAGCATCACATGGTATCATATTCTATCTTCTATAAAAAAGTTACATGTTGAAATTTTCTTCCTATTTTATTACCATATTTATATATATAAAACCAAAAATATATAGCTGCCAATTTTATCTAAACTCAAGAGGAATAGAATAAAATACATAGCTGATTTGAATGAATATTTCATAAGAACACTCATATTTACTGTAAGGTTATTGAGCTATTTCTTTTCAAGTATTGAAAGACAACAATTTTCAAACCACTACCATTTGTTCTATGCCACGTGACATTAAATGTATTGATATGAAAACTCTAGACATGGAAAATTAATGTATCTATTTTATCTATGAAGAAAGATAGACTCTTAAGGACTAATTTGCCAAAATGACACAACTCTATCGCACTTTGCCACTGTGTTAAAAGCATTCATAGCCTCTCTTACCAGTCAGACCAGAACGGTAACATAACCATGCTAAGCATGTTTGCACATTATTTTTTTTTTTAAGCATTTATTCCTGGCTCCTATTTAAAGCTAACGTTTGTTACCAAAGCTGAAGAAAAATCTTAGAGGAATGAGGGAAATGTAAGCGGAATTCCAGGCAGCAATACAGGCGTGCTCAAGTGTGAAACAGGAGAAGAACATCTGCCAAGTTCATCTTGGCCCCGCCTGATACTCTCTCACTGATCTGGGTCCAACTTCCATTTGTTTCTCTCCATCTTTCCCTCCCCCACTTCCTCTCTGTTCCAGGAGCATGTAAAACCAGAGGAAAGAGACTGGAGACACTTCAGAGAAGACATGGAAAACACCACAGAGCAAGGGAAGGGCTCTCTAATCTAATCATAGCTTCATTCCATGTAGGAAAAAGTTTGAAGACAAATCTTTAGAATAAAAATAACAGGGAAAAGAGTATCCGAATGCTGATGCTAAGATCAAATATTTTGGGGAAGAATCACTCAAAAGAACTAATCTGAATATGTCATTGAATCCATATTTATACACATTATAATTTAATATGAATCAACTCTGGAGTTGGATGTACTTTCTAATTCAGTGTTATATTTAAGGTCTCTAATTATGTTTGATTCAGCATCCAGCTTTGTTCTGCAGTAGCAGTCCTTATCTGTTCAGCTCTGATGCTAATCAATTGTCTCATAAGTCTTTAACAAAACTGTCCACACTCAGCAAAATCTTTCAGACCCGCAGACTTTATTCACAACCCTGACCTTGACTCCACGCCGCATCTAAAAACTTTTGAGTCTAGTGTGTAGAACTGGCATTATTTTAGAAAAAGAACAGAGAGTTCTCAATCAGCCTTGCATTAAAAAGTCAAATAGGATAGCCTGGGTGTACATCATTACACGTACACATGTATATATGTGATATATGTGTGTGTGCATATATATATGTATATATATATATATATATATATATATATATATATATATATATATATATACACACACACATATGCAGTAGAGTTTAATTCAGACAGAATTGTATGTTATTTACAGGAAAAAAATAGACGGAATTAAAAGATCATGATATAAAAGACACTAAGCCAGACATGGAAAGTCAAAAACTACATGCTTCTCTTGTGTGGAGCTGGAGTTTCACATGCACACACATACATACACACACACACTCCCCTATCCATGTGACATGGAACTAGAAAGGTGACTTAATTGAGGAAAAGAAGGAAAAGGATAAGATGCAGGAGAAAGATAAAGCAATGTGCAGTGGAGAGAGGGACACGGTCAGAGCATGTGACAGAATCCGTCAAAAGCATCATTACGAACCCCATCACTTTGCACAGCCACCTACACTAATGAAAATGTCAAAGTAATGATGGTTACTGGATTTTTCATTTAATTTTTCATTTCACAGGCTGTTTTTTAATAAAACAAACAAACAAACAAAACAATATCTGGTGAACTTAGAAACAGTACTATCTTAGCACAGCAGTAGAGAGAATATCATGTCCTAGCAGTCAAACATACAGGCTACACACCCTCTGTCCACACCTAACAGAAGGTATCAGCTGAAGAATGCATTGGTCTGAAGGATCCTGTCATTCTGCTGCCCCAGGGCTCGAGTGGAAATGGGATCTCTGAAGGCAGGACCTACAAACTCCCCTAAGGCCTAAAGGGGGGAAAAATGGGACCAAAATAACTGTGTGAGGCATTGTGTTAATGTGGGAGATGCCACAGGAAATATTTTTGTACCCTCTTCAACAGAGTCACACCCTGATAGAGAAGTTAAAGTTAACAGACAATTATAATTCAGTGCTATGATAAGGATAAGCACACCTTGTAAGGGAAGGGTATGGGAGAGGGAGAGTCAGGGTGCTCAGTAGCGCTCCCTAGAGGAAGTGACCCCACCCCCCAAGGTACATATGCTCTGCATCCACTAGGGTGGCCATAGCAATGACAGGCAACCGCATGTGCTGGGTGGGCAGAGACAAAGTTGATCCCCCACACATCATCAACAGTGTGAAAATAAGCTGGAAAGACCTCAGAGTGAAGGTTTTGCATGGCTGGGGAGATATGCCCGTCCATCACGGGCTTGCTTTACAAATATGAGGACCTGAATTTAATCCTCAGAATGCATGTAGCAAGCTGGGTATTGTGGCATACGTTTGCAATCCCAGCCCGAGGAAAGCAGGAATGAGCAGATGCCTATGGATCCTGGGCCAGCCAGTTTAGCCTAACATAGTGGTTCTCCATCTGTGGGTCCTGACCCCTTTGGCAAACAGTATTTACATTTCAATTCATAATGGCAGCAAAATTACAGTTACGAAGTAGCAACAAAAATAATTTTCTAGTTGAGGAACTGTATTCAAGGGTTGCAGCATTAGGAAGGTTGAGAGCCAGTGAAAGAGACTGTCTCGAAAACAAGGTTGATAACACCTGAGAAAGACACTCAAGTATGACCTGCACACACGCATGCACACCCACACACAATGAAGAAAGTGGTTTGACAGCATCTCAAACTATTTAGCACAGAATGACCACATCACCTATCGACTTGACACTTAGGTACACACACATGCACAAGAATGCTCATAGCAGTATTTTCAAAATGGTTTAAAAGTAAGGGCACCTCAAGTACTTTTCAATGGATAAAAGGACCCCCTAAAATCCAAAAGAAACCAGTGTCACACTCCAAAATAGGTCACCCACTCAGTAAGGAAGGAAGTACCCACAATGCTGCAATAGACAGACAGGAACAAGCTTGGAAAACCACACGCTGTCTAACATCAGACACAAAGGTCACAAGCCATGTGATTCCTGCTTCTATGAAATGTCTAAAGGAGAGAAAATCTAGACACATGATTAGACATTGGGAGAAGATGGACAGGAAGAGCAAGCATTAGCAGATACATCGTTTCACTTTGGGGAGATGGGAAATGTTCTAGTGATCTTCACAGACTCTTTGTAAATATTCTAAGACCTGCTGAACTCAAAGCTTCAAAATCACAAGGAATCCGAGTTTAGCTTGGTGGTAGATTACTTGTGAGCATGAACAGGACCCTGGGGTCAATCTCAAGCACCATTCAAGAAAGCATATGAATTTTCTCAAGTCAAATCATCAGTGGAAGAAATGCTTAGCAGGCAAAAAAAGTAATTAGCAGGAAAGGAAGAAAGAAAACTAGCCAGGCTGGTGAATAATAAAGGGGGGGGGGGAGGGGTTGGCAAGGTGACTTAGCAGGTAAGGACACTTGGTGGCAAGCCAGAGGATCTGAGTCTGATCCCCAGGACCCACATAGCAGAAGACCAAAACCTCCACATGCACACAGTGGCACATGAACATGCACACATGCATACATGCATACATGCATACATATGTACATACATGCATATATATTTCTGTACCTCCAAACATACATGCATGCATAAGGAATTGTGATGATTTTATTTCAAAAAGCAAAAGAGGAAAGGGATGAGGGAGCAAAAGCATGGGATCTGAGCTAGCTTGCCACTGGTGACAAAGGCCATGTAAGAGTTCTGGACAGCTCTGTGAGCATGGGAGGGTAGGGTAACGGGGGGGGGGGGGGGGAGCTACAGCTGCTGTTCTGGCTGACTGAGTGACCTGACAAGGACCAGTAGACAGCCTGAGCTGAATGCAGGAAGTTAGAAACAATCCCAGAGAAGAAAAGGAGAGAGGAAAAGTGGGAAATGAAACACACTTGGAAATTCCTCACTTCCACCCTTTACAAAAATATTTTCCATGTCAAACAGTAGAGAACAATCTACTTGGGCTGTCTGAGTCGGGACCCCCACCCATCCAGTCAGTCCCTTGGATCCTTGAATTCTTAGGCTGTGAGCAGATCTACATTCACTTCCTGTTGCCTTTGAAAGCAATGTTTACATTTTTCAGTGTTTTCTTATAGTTTATCAGCTACTTCAGTCCCGTAGTAGGGTACCTCTTAGTTTCTTTTCCTTCTGTTTTATAATATCGCAAGCACTATAAACATTATAAGTGGATATGAAGACACTTATGAGAATTTCAGCAATATTCAAGATAAATAGTTCCCTACATTCATTGTAACACATAAATTTCTCCCTCTTTCTTTAAATTTGTATTTTATAATGATTTTTATCAACATTAAGAAACCAAACTTCAGGGCTGGGGTTGTAGCTCAATTGTAAGCCACCTACTTAACAATCAGGTGGCCCTGGCTCTGACATTCAGCACTACCCATGTGCGCCCAAAATAAATCTATTCAGTAGATTGTATATATCAAAGCATACATATTTTTATTTCCACGCTTCAGAAACAATCAACTCATATTTAAATAAACAGAATAAGCTTTTACCTTCAGCTACTAACACCGACAGATTCCAAGTCTGGGGCTGAACATGTCAAAACGTCTGCGTCCTCCGCTGGAGCTCAGCAAACAGCGGCAGACTCCCCTGGATGGCTCCACCTGTGGAGGGAAAAAGCCACTATTTTATTATCACCTGGGGTGGGGGCAGCATCTCAGAATTACAACTGAATGGGGTAGACAACAGTGGTCCCTCACATACATGCACTAACCTTCTGCAGCTCTGGTCAGTATAGTGGGTCAGAGTTCTTAAAGGAACTCATAATTTAATTGCCCTACTTGCTGTGATCTTTACTGTGCCTCACTACACATGGCTGAGCCCATTCGTGTGTGTGTGTGTGTGTGTGTGTGTGTGTGTGTGTGTGTGTGTGTGTGTGTGTGTACTTACCACTTATCAAGCACTTCAATCCTCTCAGGCAGGTGCTCCTGATGAGGGTTCCATGGGTAAGGACCCAGGAATACACTGGGGCTTTAAAACGTGATTTCAACACATCAGACACCAGCTAATATTTATAAGGCTTGCGTGGAACAGATCCCTTCCACACAGAACTTTATTTACTTATTCCTTATTCCAGTGCCACACCTGTAATCCCAGAAGTTAAAAGGCCGAGGTAGGACTGCAAGTCCAAGGCCAACCTAGACTACCTCACCAGACTTCCTCTAAAATGAAAACCCAAAGGGTAATAGGAGAAGAGGTGATGAATGACAGTGGGTTTATGCTTGTACCCAGGGATTCTGATGAGTTCTGAATCACTGGACGTGCATATTGACATCACTTGCAACATTAAACATGTGAGGAAATCCTAAAACCAAAGAGCTATGAAGGATTGTAAATGGTTTATTCTCACTCTGTGGCACTTCTCAAAAAATGGAAATATAGCCCTAGATTTAGAAGGCTATGTAGTCGTGGTTAGAGAGTAAATGGAGATGCAATCCTGGAGAAGAAGCACAGTTTAGGCAGAGGGCCAGTGACTGGGTACGTGTTGGGATGTTTCTGAAATTCTCTGGTGCCAAGGCTTCTGATGCCGGAGTTCTGGAACCACAGACACAATGGGTGCTGATTGAAGGGACTCTGGTCAGCTTGAGCATCCTGGGCACGGTGGCCATGGTGGGCACAGTGGGCACGGTAGCCACTGTGGGCAAGGTGGGCATTGTGGCCATGGTGGGCACGGCTCTGGCAGGCATTGCCCTCCTGCATTCCCTCTGCCTTGTCAAAAACTCATGAGATCCCTAAAGCTAGCCACCAAGGTTCATTCCCTTATTCGGCCTCTTCCTCGTCCTGAGGCTGACTGCCAAGGTCCAGCTATCAAAGGATTGGACTCCAGCAATCAGAAGCCCCGCTTGGATCAGCTAATTGACATGCCCAATTAAAATTAAACACCTCATGCTCACCTTATAAACCACCATGAGTCAGTGTGCCTCCTCTCTATCCACAGGCAGTCCTTTGTTCCAGTCTGGGACAAATACCCCTGACCCCTCTCCCTTCTCCTTCCCTTGTTCCCTCCCCTTTCTCCTTCTTGTCTCTGCCCCTCATCCCTGCCTTCTATCCTTCTAGGCCAAATAAATGTCCTTTGTGCTGAGAACTTGGTCTTACAGTGTCTTGAGCCAATTTTGAGGTTCAATACACTAATGATTGAGAAACTCTGCATTACTGAAAAAAGACAATACATATTCCAAATTCTCTTCTTTCCAGTTAGTCTCTCATGGCTCAGTCTTGTAGGCTCTAGTTGAAACCCCACCTCCCACTGCCAACTGGTGTCTCCTTTCATTTTATACTTTGTTAATGCTCATATATCCTTGACAACTCAGCATTTATTAGGATGACAGAAAACTCAATTTGTCTCTGCATATCATCCAAAGAAAGGAGCAGAGAATTAATAACAATTCATAATGCTTAACACTCTATACAAATGAAATGTGATGTATCACTGACTTGACTGGAAGGTCCCTGGGGACAGAACAGACTGAAAAGTCAGAAACATGATGATGGAATGCTAGTGCTCCCCCTGGTCGCCCCCCTCCCAAAAAAAACTATAGAAACTGAGACTAACCCTTTCACCTGTGTAGACCTCTACAGGTAAGCTTTATACAATATTGAAGAAAGAAATGAAGAAGACAACAGAAGAAAAATGACCTCCCATACAACTAGCCTGGTAGAACAGTGTTAGGAAAATGGTGGTGCTACTGAATACAGTCTCCAGAGTGACGCTGCCACCAGGCCATTCTTCACAAAACTGAAGAAGCACGCCAAGTGTGGATGCGCAGGACACTAAGGCAATCCTGAGCAAAATGAGCTCAGTTTCTTCTGTCGTCTTGTTCATCTCTTTCCTCAGTGTTTGAAGGCTATGTAAAAGTTAGATGGCTGTAGATTAATGCGGCATCTCTGGATTCTGCGTTCCACCTTACTGGTCTGTTTCTGTGTTTGTGCCAGTACTTTTTTTGCAAGTGAGTTATATAGTAAAGCTTGAAATCAGGTGTTATGAGACACCTCCTTGCCTCTGTCTTCCTAGTGCAGGAGATTAAAGGCGTGAGCCAGCATGCTCAGGCTCTAAGAGAGACTGCCATTAGCTTCTATCCTCTAAGCCACCCTTACAAGCAGCAGGGAATGAGAACAGCTTGAAGTCTGTTTCAGTCATTGCTGTGGACTGGATGCTTGTCTGTTCAAAACTCAAATGTGGAAATTCTACCCCATAGATGTGCTGGTATCTGGGGACATGGGAGCTTTGGGAAGTAATTAGGTCACCAGGGCTCTGTCCTCACGCATAGAACTAGTTGCCAAGGGCCTCCCTCTCTCACTTACAACCACGTTCAGATAAAAGAGGTTGACAGTCTACAAGTCATGGGAATATCTCTACCAGAGGTAGACCATGTTGTACCCTCATCTTAGACTTCTGGGCTTCAGAAGACTAAAATATACTGGTCCCTTGTCCCAAGCCTGGGGCACTTTGTCATAGCTTCCTGAACTGACTCCAACATAAGCAAGCTCACTGCGTATTTGCAAGGAATACTAAGGCATTTTTAAGTCTCTGCTCTTTTGGATTGTACCTCATTAATCACTAAGGGGGTATCCCAGTTTCTAGCTTATACAAACTCCCTAACCCAATCAACTCCCAAGCTGCCAACTAAAACCCCTAATTTGCTAGACAATTCCCAAGACCCTCCTCTAACCCCTAAGAAACTCCAAAGACTCTCCACCAAGACCCCACCCCCAGGATACTGAAGATGTTCCATTTAGTCAAACATCATGGGATGAGAGGTAAGTTTCATCATATAATACTTGACCTCACAGAAACTAAGAATGAAATTCCCGAGTAAAACAAAAACAATAAAAAAACAAAAACAAAAACAAAAAAGCAAAAAGACAGATAGACAAAAGACCAAGTAATTGTGTGGAAAAGTGAACAGTACATAAAAGTTTTTAAAGACTTAAAACAGATCAGGGAACTAAATAGGATTCAAGCGGATCAAAAATCTACTCTTCTAACATCATGGCTCCTAGTAAGCAAGCTGTGGACCTCAAAGCTTCGTGTTTAAAATGCGTTCGTTCCTTCCTGCTTCTTCAGTAGTGTTTGTGTATGTATAGGGCTGTGTGTTCACAGGTGCACATGCAGACTCCTATACCTCTGTCTGTCAATCACTCAATGAAATACCAGGTGCACTGTGACTTTCTCCTTTAAAAAAGAAGAACAAAGCTATTGTCACTTGTGAGCCTTGGTCTAGCCTGTCAAGCAGGAATGAAAATCTCTTTCTAAAACCAAAGTTTTGCATGGTTCTTGTGTCCTACCCACATGAGCTGGATCAGCTTACAGGCGGTGGGGGTGGAGGCAGAGATACCAACCAAGGGACTTTGGAAGAAAGCAATCTGCAGAAAAATCTAGGCTTTCTTGACTCATGTAGCCCACCCTCACCCCTAAGGCCCAGTGTGATATGAGAAACAGAAAGAGCTCTATGCCTTTTTCTCCATTAATGACTAAACTACACCCTTAAATTAACTATGCAGAAACAAATCTCTTCCACTATTTCTAATGATTCCTTTATTTTGTCCCCCCAAACTATGAAACAAACATACTGCAACACACACACACACACACACACACACACACACACACACACACACTCATCATTTCGCTCCATTTCTAGGCCTCTGGTTTTACATAACCCAAAGATGCAAAGCCTCTAGAGCAAAAATGGTTGGGTTATTTTGAAAGAATGCATCAAATATTAGCTGAAAATTGGTTCTAAATGGCGCCACTTAAGCCTCCATGGGAAGGGATTGCAGGGACTGGGGAATAAAATTGCATGAAACTGAAAAAGAAAATTGAGGACAAGAAAATGATGACCGATGGGTTTTGGGCTATTATCTCTGAGAATACTAAGGACATTCAGGCTTTAAAGGGGGAAAAGATTACATATGTGACCTTGAAGACACTTCCAGACTGAGGACTTGGCGTGGTGTGGCTTCCTTTGGAGAGCAAGTAGGATGGGCTGTGTTCTTCATGTCCAGGTAGACACAGAGTCTGATAAACACTTTTGATTGCCTTTGAGCATGTTGGGGGCTAAAAACTACATTTCCATAAAGAATGAGCATCAGATAATGGTGTAAAATGTTCCATCCTCAGTAGCTGAGGTCAGAAACCCAGAATCTAGAGGATTCTGTGAACAAGGGGTGGAACACTGAAGAGGAAGACACTGAAAATGGCCCTGTCCATTTCAGCCTTTGTCTTTATTCCCTGGTACCGCATACTAAACTAACCCTCTGTTAGTTCTGAGCCACTAAAAAGACTCAGTGGTATCACCTAAAACCTTACCTCACACAGACCAAAAGGCTCCTGGACCCCATAAATCTAATCAACGAAAACACTGTATTTTCAACCTATTGGAAGGTAGATTTGCTGAGAAATTTCTTTAGAGGACTGGCTCTTAGGCAATTCATTTCAGGATACTTTTACTAAATAAATTTTAAAATTACTGATGAGTCCTATGAGATTTTCTTCACAATATTTATATGAAGCAATATTAGTTCTTAGAAATGTTTAACAATCTTAATTCATGAAAACATAATGCATTAGGTGACTGGAGAAATGGCTCAGTGGTGAAGGGCACTGGTTACTCTTCCAGAAAACATCAGTTTGATTCCCAGCACCCATGTGTGAGGGCAAAACCATCTGTAACTCCAGTTCCAAGGATTTGATGCCCTCTTCTGGCCTCCTTGGTACTCATGCAAGTGTTTCATGCAGGAAAAACATCCATACATATAGTACAAAAAATTTTAAATCTTTTTAAAGTATCACCCAAAAAAACTTTTTTTTAAAATCCTTTTTAACTATCACCCACTACAAGCTAAACTAATATTTTATAATATTTTACAAACATAAAAATGAGATTTTCTCAAAACATTTAGTTACAAGAAGGGCATTGTTTTCTATTGGTGGGAAAAAAAGTTTGGCTTAATAAAAGACAGCTGAATGTTCTACTGGCTGTTATTAATCTGGCACCATATCTTTCTCAGCAGAAGTATATAAAGAAAATCTATTTTCATGGTGATACAAAGTTGCAAAATGAGAAATCGGGCAACAGCATTTTCAGATAGCTGTGGATAGTCTTGGATTGATATTATACTAAAACTGAAAAATCAAGCTGAGACTTCTCCTCACATCTCACAGACATTCATCTTCCCATTTGATCTTTGACCCATATAAAAAAAACTGATTTATAGGGCTAAAGAGATGGCTCAGTGGTTAAGAGCATCGGCTGCTCTTACAGAGGGCCCAAGTTCAATTCCCAGCACCCACTTGGCAGCTCACAACTGTCTATAACTCCAGTACCAGAGGATCTGACACCCTCACATAGGCATACACATAGGCCAAACACCAAATGTACATTAAAAATAAATAATTAAAAAATTGACTTACGTCAACCACATTCATAATCATTTACAAAATATGGAATCATTGAGTAGTTCCAAAAGCAAGAAGAGAGTTGGACTAAGATAGACGTCAGCTGTTCAACTGCATCCTCAGATGTCAGCTCATAGCCAGGGACCATGTCATGCTCACTGTCCAGTCCCCAGTGCCAGCACAGGAAGCACATTGCCCGAACCCTTTCAGAGCTCCAGAGCTATCTGGATGGCTTTTGTTTGTATCTGAATTGCACCAACTACTCCAGGGGCAGCCATGACTAATGTGTGCCACACCAAAAAAAGGAACATAAAACTCCTCATGGTATTTGTACCAGATGAGAAAAAGAAATAGATTAACTGACTGTGTAAAAATCAGCGTTAATAAAAACCATTTAAGTCATAATCATGTTTTCAGTGAAAACCTGATGCCATTTAAAAGTTCCAGTTTCAAAATTGAAGTCTATTTTTAATTCACTGAAACATAGAAAGCAGCTGAAGGAGAACAAATTATTGCTATTACCAGGTTGTGGTAGTGACAGAGCCTGAAATGTAATTTGAGTAAAAGTTTAAGTGAGTTTTCTCCAAATGCACTGAAAATCAAAACTCTGAGAACATTAGCCAGAACTGATACTCAAATATATTGAATGCTACTATCAAAAACCTATGTCCATGCACGTGAGAGAGAGGAAGAGAGAGCTGCGTGCACACGGGGCACAGGCCGGTGAGGATATGTCCCCTCCTGGCTGCACAACTGGGGCCTTCTGCTCTTCTTGTCATCAGGGTAGAGAAGTCAAGCCTAGCTCTTATGAGTGGCCTGAAGTTTCAAAAGTTCTGATCACATACACTGGAGACTACATTTTTCCTGAGTGTTTGCCTCCTTAATGAGCTGAAGTCACTTTGGGAGAGAATCGATTATCTCTTCTGAATGGCTTATGCTGTGGAACTATAAAAAATTACAGGCGGTCTTGGTTACAAGGGCGCTGTCTGTCATCCTAAACTATTGACAAGTTTTTATGTAGCATAGTCCCAAATCGCTCACGAAGTTTAGTTATTCATCCATGAAATCTAAAATTTGGAGTCTACCTAAGGGAAAGGGGAGATTTAGACTAACAGTCTGGTCCCCAGACCCTATCAACATCACATTTCAAAGCTAGAGGGAAGGGAAAAGCTAAACTCCCTTAAGCCCCACCATCTTAGGGCACGGCTGGTGTCTACCTTCATTCAACTGATAACTGAGGGCACCATAAATCCCAGGGATTGGGAAAAGCTACTTAAAATCTTTCATAGCTTTAATTTATGACTGGCCAAGAACTAATACATACAATAGTAAATATTTATTTTTCCTCAACAATGTGCTTGTCACCAAGCGGCAGATAGAATCAATTCCATCCTGGTCCCCGGAGCTTAAAAAATTAAGCACATGTTAACACTGCTGCATTAGCAGAGATAGCCAAATGACACACAATGGCCAGAGTGCAAATCTCCCTCCAAAACCTGATAAAAATGCCACCCTGGTGGTCTATGACTTCTCCACTATACAGTGAGTCTCTGGGGAGGGCTACCTACTGGCTAATGACCTCATAGACATAATTTGTTAAGTGCATCGTGTGAGATTCTAGATGAGGCAGCAACTTGGTTTTATTGTCTTTTCTTTCCTAATATAAAACATCTCAATCTACAACTAAATAATGACTTTGCTGTCCCTGTTCTACAGCTCCACCTCTGAATTCCATGTTGGTTGCAATCCAGCTTGTCTGATCTGCTTTCCCAAAGGAATGGTCATTGCCAGGGACTCTCGAACGTTCCACCCTATGAAGTAGTTGAGTTCCTCCATAAAGGGATTCCTCTCTTTTCTTCCCTTCCACTGTCTAGGCTTTTTGGGGGTAGGACAGGTGGGTATTTTAGAGTTCATCAGAACCTTTGTTAAGCAGAACCCATGTCAATTAGATACTTGGGTACATAGCACTAAAATCAACTGTCAAAAGAAATGAAAACTTCTTATGGGGAATAGAAAAACTCTCAATACATGGCATGATATTTTCTTCCATAATTACCAACTCAAAATATACAGCTGTGCACTTGACCATTTTCCTTGGAGTAAAATAAACTAAAATCCACAGTGTTCATGCACGCATGCATGCATGCATGCGAGTGTGCATGTATACATGTCTCTGTGTGTGTTCATGCCAGTATACGTGCATGCATGTGTGTGTGCATGCATGTGTGTGTGTGTGTGCGCGTCTGTGTGTGTGTGTGTGTGTGTGTGTGTGTGTGTGTGTGTGCGCGTCTGTGTGTGTGTGTGTGTGTATGTGTGTGTGTGTGTGTGTGTGTGTGTGTGTATGTACATTTTTTTGAATGCTAAAGGACAGCCTAGGCTGTCACTCCTCAGGAGCTATCCACCTTGGGTTTTGAAAGAGGGCCTCCCAGGCCTAGAACTTGCCAAGTTCGACTAGACTGGCTGGTCAGTGAGCCCTGGGGGATCCTCCTGTCTCTGACACAGCAAGACTGAACTTATATGTAAGCAGTGCCACAGGAAGCTCTTCTCATGTTCAGGAATTGAAATCAGTCCTCAAACTTGCAAGACTACTGCTTTGCTGACTGACCCGTCTCACCACGTAGATTTTAAGAGAAAGGGGAAGAGAATCACTTGATTCCAACAACTAACGACAGCTGTCCCCCATTCTGTCACTTTGGACTGCTGTCACTTATACTTATTTCTGACACAACACCCCTGAGTTCCCATTTTATCCGCTCATATTCAGCATGCAAAACACAGCAGATGTATTGGCCCAGAGCAACAGAAGATTGAAGAAATCAATCTGTGTGCCCTAAAAGATCAATGCTATACTTAGGGTGTAGATTTAAAGAAATCTTTTTGGGGGAGGGGATAGGTGGTTTCCAAAGAGGAGACCTAGAAAGGGGGAAACATTGGAAATGTAAATAAAGTATAAAGAAAGAAAGAAAAGTGGGAGGGGTGGAGGGCAGAGGATAAAAAAGAAAAAGAGGGAATCACAAAGCTCTATAGGCCAGCATTTAGGGGAAGCAGAAAGCTAGGGACGAGAGATACTTGTCTGTTGTAGTCAAGAGAGTAAGAGGGAGCAGTGACCACATCTGTCGCAGGTTGGACATGTCTTCCTTCGATTTTCACACCTTCACAGTCATCAAGCCTTTCTCACCCTGAAATCTCAAACCTATCATCCTTTTCTCGTCCCGGTGGTTCTGTTCTAGTGAATGGGTTTTCCGTGTACTGTGTCTACTGGAATAATTTGCCGACTCCCTGTCTTTTACTCTCTCCATCCTCAGTGGTGATACCTACCTACCCAGGCAGCACTCATACACCACCTTGTGAGCCAGTTGTCTTCAAGGTAAAATCTAAAGCACAGCCTTGGTCTCAGGTCTGGGACCCTGATCGTCTGTCTGCATTGCTCTCGGTCAACTTGATGATTCACCACAGCACTCCATTAAGGACGGGGCTTTATTTCCTGATGAATGGACAAGACTATAAAACAGGGACCATTAGAGGAACTATCTCACGGGGCAAAAAAAAAAAACCTCAGTAAGGATGTAACCACAGGCTTGGTGCAATGCTGGCACTTAGTCAGCCATCCACACAGACTAGGCAGAGCAGAAGGAAGAGAATGTGCCAGTTACTTCTACTTTTAGGCTGTTTTTCAAGACTGTCCTGTCTTCTCTTCCGCTCTCCTTAAAGCGTGGTGGACACTGTCCTCTAGCCTAACACAGCTATTGCCCTCTCTAGCTGTCTGCCACTAAGACTACTGACAGCTGACTCACACAGATTGGGGCCACCAAGGTCTATATCATGAGGCTGAGGAGGGGGCTCCATGAGGCCTCTGCCCTCCTAAATATAGGCAGTTAACATTTGCTAGGGAAGAGAGGCAAAAGACCACAACTCTCCTCAAGGATATAGAGGAATGTCCTTCTGAGGACATATAAGAGGTTAATGATAGCTAAGGAGGAGACGTTTTCTTTCATAGTATATTGCTCATAAGTCACCCATATAGTCCTGCAAAACAAAACAAACAAACAACAAAAAAAACCTTACCCAAGATCCTGTAAATGACTCTAACTAAGCTCAGTGGCTCTCCAAATTAGACTTGAATGGAATAATTTCTTTGATTTCTTGTCGGTGCCCTATCTGAGTTAAGGAGGTGTTTGCTTATACACCTTGGTAAATACCTAATCATGCCCAGCTTACCTTAACTCCCTCCCAGAAGGAGGTTCACTGCTAATGTTCTGCACTCGTTATTGACCTGGAAAAAAAATGAGTTCTTTTTCTAACATGCAAGGTGAGTCGCCTTCTCTCAGTTTCTAACATACAAGGTGAGTCGCCTTCTCTCAGTTTCTAACATACAAGGTGAGTCGCCTTCTCTCAGTTTCTAACATACAAGGTGAGTCACCTTCCCTCAGTTTGACCAAAATTGATCATTCTCTTCCTTCTACAATTAGCTGATCACCAAATCCCCTAATCTAAATTCTGCACTTTCAAATTGATCTCCAATGCTCCCTTTTTTTCATACCCATTTCCCTGAGTATTCATCTCCCTGTCTAGAGAGAAATTAACACAGACACAATTCTTTCATTAAATAAAACCACAGATAAGTCACGTGGAGAATTTAATTGAAATGTTTGACATCAGCTGTCTGTTGTAAAGCTTAAATACAATCATATAAGTAAAACATATAAGCTGTGTCTCAAGCATGAATACATGATATAGTTACAGTGTTTTTATTATAACTACAGAAAAGAATCTCTAAGCACTTCATCAAGAATGTCTAATAAATCAGGCGACAACCAGGGTGACAGACCATGGGTTGTTTCAAATTATGAGAGGACTGCATTAAGGATCAGAGCATATTAGGGTAGACTGAATTTTTAAAGTCCTTCAACTTCTGTTCCTATAAAGTAGAAGAAATTAGATCAGACCAGCCTTCCCACCACAGACCAAGAAAGGAAACAATTGATGAATTAGGTTCTGCTCACAGTCATCGGAGGACAGTCAGACTCCTTGGCTTTAAGGGTCAATACTGTGGAGAGTTTACATTTGACCTGTCTTTAACCCATTTGATGATTCCACCATGGATGGTGGAAAAACTCAAGAACTGAATAGGGCTTATTCCAACCTCACAAAGCTCCACAGGGAAAAAAATTAAGAGTTCATGGCCTTTGAGAGGGAAGAGGTCCTGGTAACAACCCAAGCTTTCAGCAGATCCCCAAGGGCCCAAGCTGAAAACTAACTATGGATCAGGAAAAATTGAAGGGCATCTTGGGGACAATTTAACCCCTGCCTGGATCAAAGTGCCCCTCTGCAGAGGAAAGTAACATCAGCCACAGCTAAATACTATCTCTGTGTTTTTAATAAATAATCCCCTGTAGTCATGAGAATCAACTATGCTTACAAAAATAAGAACGAGCCAAAAAAATTCAGAGAAAATTCAGAAACAGACCCATAGGGAATTGAGACATAGTAGTTAAAGGAGAACTTTAGAGTCACTGTGACTAAAATGCTTCATAATCAAACAACAAACTATAAATAATATAGTATGAGATTATCAAAGACATATTCTGTGGTTTGAAATATAAGCCCTGATAAAAACACGTTCAAAGGATGAGGATTACTGACTATCACGTACAGAGGAGAGGAAAGTGAAGCAGATGATACTGCAGAAGAAAATATCCATTAAAAATTAAAGCATGGAGAGAAAAGAAGATATGGAAGATATGACTGATGGAGCACTGTCTTTTCATCATTACATTGTGTGTGGTGTGTGAGTATGGTAGGTGAGTGTATGTGTTGTATGTGAGAGCGTGCATATGTGTGTCTGTGGTATATAAATATGCACACACCACAATGCATGTGTGGAGGTCATGGGGTAACTTACAAGAGCCAGTTCTCTCCTTCCACAGTTTGAGTCCCACAGATTGAACTCAAGTTGTCAGGGTTAGCAGTCAACTGCTGCTAGCAACTGGTATAATCTCACCAGTGCTGAAACACAGTTTCAAACACAAGGAAAAGGAACCCCAGAGCAGAGAATGAAATTAAAGCAATCTCTGAGGAGATCATGGCAGACAGTTGACCAAAACCAATGGAGAAAAATCAAACCAGATCCAAAAGGTGCTAAATACCTTCAGTATGAGAGAAACAAGAAGACTCACACCCAGAGTGTCACAACAGAACTGCTGGAAAACAAAGACAAGTGAAATCTGAAAAGTGTGGAGAACATGAAGTTGGGTGTGGTGAGGCCCAACTCGGAAGGCAGAAGCATGTGAATCTACTGAGCGTGAGACCAGCCTGTCAACAAAGCTAGTTCAAGGACAGCCAGGGTTACATAGAGAAATCCTGTCTCAAAAATGCAACCCCTGCTCCTTGTCTCCAAAGCAAACCAAACAAATACAACAACAACAACAAAAACTACACAGACATACAACTTGGGGGAGGGGACAAGATCTATAAGACAGCCACACTGGAGTATGTGTGAGAAAGACTATTTCTTTGCTTTGCTTTGCTTTCTTTCTTTCTTTCTTTTTTTTTTTTTTTTTTTTTTTTTTTTGATATTTACTTTATTTACATTTCAAATGTTTTCTCCTTTCCAGGCCTCCCCTTCAGAAATCCCCTATCCCATCCCCCCTCCTGCTGTCTCTATGAGGGTGCTTACCCACCCACCCACCCACCCACCCACCCACTCACTCCCATCTTCCCTCCCTAGCATTCCCCTATACTGGGGCATCTAACACCATCAGGCCCAAGGGCCTCTCCCCCTACTGATGTCCAACAAGGCCCTCCTATGCCACATATGTGGCCAGCACCATGGGTCCCTCCATGTGTATTCTTTCATTTGTGGTCTAGTCTCTGGGAGTTCCAGCAGGAGGGAAGGAACATTATCTTTCTAACTGTTGGTATGCATTGCTAAGCATGTTTAAAACACTCCTTGTTTGTGAATGAATGAATCTCGACAATCCAACCAAGTTCCCCACTCCACTCCCCCCACGCCTCCCCCCCCCCCCCGCCCCCAGCACACCATAGCTAATCATTCTGCCTCACAAATATACTTATCTACTTCGAGAGTTGCCTACATTTTTTTTCTTTTAGTAAAGACTCAGCTATACGGTACTAACACTTTTCGAAAGCGCTTTC
>CM052714.1:31312410-31360932 GCA_028551405.1 Uromys caudimaculatus | reverse complement strand
CCCCCCACGCCTCCCCCCCCCCCCCGCCCCCAGCACACCATAGCTAATCATTCTGCCTCACAAATATACTTATCTACTTCGAGAGTTGCCTACATTTTTTTTCTTTTAGTAAAGACTCAGCTATACGGTACTAACACTTTTCGAAAGCGCTTTCTCTGGCTACCCTAAATGAATCATAAGGTGTTATTTACTGCAGCCTCGGAACCATCTGCACAGACATTGTTAACACAATGTAATTCGTTTTATAAATATCACACAATTATCTAATTTTTTAAAAGCTCTGGCTGCTTTGAAAGGTGTTATTTTGGAAACAAGTCCTGGCCCATCCTAGGGAAATTCCCAAACCAGTATTGTAATTGCTAAGTATATCCACAGAAGCCCTGAGAGGCCGGACAGGAAGTATAAATCCCTGAGCTGTTGTGGACATTTCTGAGGGCTGCTAATACAACAGGAGAGGGGTCACACGCACCCCTGTCCCACCTGTGGTCACCTGCCCTGTCTGCACTCCAGAGAATGACTCCAGAACTCCACAAAGCCCAAAATCAGTTTCCCTCCCTGGTTACAGCAGCCCCTCCCCTGAAGCTCCAGGACATTTGCCAGCCTGTGTGTGTCCAACAGTTGCAAGAAGGATTAGAAACAGGGACATGCTTGTCCACTGGTCATTTTTGCTGAGGCTTCCAAATGGAACTAGCCTTCTGTGGGTTTTCCTTACAGGGTGCCAGCAACCCTGGGGCTGACTCTCCTCCTACCTCCCAGAGTAAACCCTCCCTTCTGGGACAGGAAAAACAATACAATCAAGATTAGGGTATTCCTGGAGCAACCCGATCCTCCAGCTCTCTGGCTATTTGATACAGGGCTGTTAGACAGGGCCCTGCCCCTCCTCGGTCTATCTTTACCTGCCATCTTTAGAGGATTACTGGGGAAGGGCTGGCAGTGGTCTAGAGTAATTTAACCCAGGCCTCCTGGAGCCGTTTATGAACAGATGTGAGCTAACATTCCCATACAGCCAGGCAGAGTCCTGGAATCCTGGGCAAAAGCAGTGTCCCTGAAAATTGTGCTGAGCCCCTTTGTCTATCTTCTCTGCAGAAGGGCAGGATGTGGGTTGCCTGGGAAAAGAGCCCTCACCAGTACAGTCCTGAGGCTGCCCTTTGATGTGTGTGTGTGTGTGTGTGTGTATGTGTGTGTGTGAAAGAGAAGGGGGAGGGAGGGAGAGAGGGAGAGGAAGTGGAGAGGAAGGTGAAGAGAGAGAGAATCTGACACACATGAGAGTTGGTTCTTCATTGCAAACTTCTTGTCTTTATCTCTAATCATTATAAAATCCCTTAGGAAGAAGGAAAGGGTGCTATAAAGTGCCACAGGAAGGGGTAGACACCACCAAGGAAGGCAGGACCAGGAAACAAGAAAGCCTGAGAAAGAGGGATAGCAGACGGTGAACATCTGCTCTGTAAGGTACAAACACTATACTGACCTTACTTTTCAGATGGAAGCTGCCTATCTGTCTAGTGTTTCTACTGTCCAACAGTCCGGAGCTTAGGGGGGAAATCTGAGGTGGGTGAGATCAGAATGTGACCACTCACCATTTTCTGGATTGTAACCCATAGACCATCTTCAGAGGCTTCAAACACCCCTCTTAAGGAAAAACACATCACTAGTGTGAGAGTCTGCTACTGCTACAAAAGAAAAAACAAAACAAAACAAAAAAAAACTAGATTCCCTAGATTGGGTACTTTTCAAATAAAGTAACTGATTCCTTACATTTCTGGAGGCAAGTCCAAAATCAAAAAGCCATTGGACAGATGCCAGGTTGGGCTCATGTTCCACAGATGGAACCTTCTTCAACTTCATCCTGACAAGAGCGCCATGTTCCACAGGACCTGGCACCCAGTAAGACAAAAATGCTTCAGCAGCAATGTAGGGTGCTTGACCGTGCATCCAGCCGACAGACATAAACTCCAGCAAAGGCCTAGGAGTGTGTCTGCCACACCCTATTCTCTATATGGCAGGTATCAGAAACAGTACACATTGACAATTCCTCTCCCTCAGACAAGAGGCAGCAGAGAGAACTCAGCTGGTAAACTATGTTGCTATACAGGCATGAAGAGCTGAGTTTGATCTGCAGCACCCATAGTGGGAAGAAAAGCCAGGCACTATGGATATTCTAACCCCAGGAGTGGGGAAGTGAGGACCAGAGGCTCCATGGAACCAGCTGGCCAGCCAGCCTAGAGGCATCAGTGATCTCCAGGTTCTGTGTGAGACTCTATCTCAAAAAGTAAGATCCAAAGCAACTGAAGAAGACATCCAGTGTCAACCTTTGATGTACACACCCACCCACCCCACTCCCACACCATAGAATAACACTAAGGGGGTAGGGGCTAAACTATTACTTTCTAAAAGAAAGGTCATGCATTATACTGTAACATATCTTAAAATATAGAGTAGGACATACTACTGTAATTCCATTACTTGGAGAATGGGGCAGGAGGATTGCCCGGAGTTCATGGCTAGCCTGGGTTTTACAGTGAGACCATGCCTTTGAAAAAAATATGGCTGAAGAGATGGCTCAGTGGTTAAGAGCACTCATTGCTCTTCCAGAGGTCCTGAGTTCAATTCTCAGCAACCACATGGTGGCTCACAACCATCTGTACTGGGATTTGATGTCCTTTCCTGGTGTGTCTAAAGATAGCTACAGGGTGTTCATGTACATAAAATAAATAAATGATAAAAAGATTTTAAGATTAAAAAATTAAAAATATATATGCAAATGTGCGTGTGCACTCGCACAGACACAGAGACACGGGGGGGGGGGAGGGGGAGAGGGAGGGAGGGAGGGAGAGAGGGAGAGAGGGAGAGAGAGAGAGAGAGAGAGAGAGAGAGAGAGAGAGAGGCTTTTAACCTTCTAAGTTTATATGTTTCTGTGAAGGTGAGAGAGGGAGCAAGGATTTGGGGCTCTGTGAGCCAGAGTGTGCACTGAAGACATAGCTGCATCCTATAGCCCATAAAGAGCTAAAGACATAGAGGAACCTGTCCATGTTCCAATGTGACTCTTGTTTACAAAAACAGACACTAGACACAGTGGCTGAGTCCACAGACATTACCAGGAATACTGAATGTGGAGGACTCATCTTAAGTAATACAGATCTGAGCCACAGTTCTGAAGTTCAGAAAGCCAAGGGAAAAATCACCATAGCTGCCTCAGGGTTGGGGTTAGCAAAGGAACACACAGAACAATGGTCTTCTGTGTTTAAGACCATACCTCGGCACAGTTTGAAGACTTTCCGACATCTGTGGAAAGCCATGCTTTTCCGAATCTCAGGAAACTGCACGCATATGGGAGGCAGGAAGAGTTTGAAGATACACAGTGGTTAAAACTGAGGAAAAGTAGCGGGGGGGGGGGGATCAAAGCACTGATTCCAACCTCCCCATAAGCAACTAGGCTGCTTGACTGCTCCAACTCATACTCTTGTATCCACAGAAGCACCAAGTCGTGTCACAGAGATAAAAGTATTTAACCGGAGCTAGACAGAAGGTGGAGAGCATTCACTGGTCTTACAGAGAACCTGAGTTCAGTTCCAAGCGCCGATAAAGGACACCAACAGGCAAGTGCCAGAAGATCTAACACCCCCTTCTGGTCTCCACTGGTCCCTACACATACATCTTCCTCCCTCTCTCTCCCTCCCTCCCTCCTCTCACACACACACATTATAAAAATAAATGTTAAAAATAAATAAATAAATAAAACCAGTTGGCACTTGGGAATCAGAGGCAGGCAGATCTCTGTGTTTGAGGCTAGCTTGGACTCCAGAGGGAGTTCCAAGACAGCCAGAGCCACCCAGAGAAACCCTGTCTGGAAAACCCAAATAGACAGACAGATGGATACAGATAAATAAATACATAGAACCGTTTAGCCACCAAAGAATGTATCCAAAATAAAAAGGGCACTGAACAGAATTTTGTGGATCATCTAGGAAAACTCTTTAACTTACAGAAAAGAAAAAATATGCCTATCAGCGGTCACAAAGCTAGGGTATCATGGATTACATGGCAACATGACTAAAACCCTAGGTCCAGGGAGAGGGGCAGGGACGCATTTCCAGCCTCAACTTCCCGGCCAGAGTTTGTGTGCCCGTGCATGCGTCTGTGTATGTATGGTTGAGCGTGGACGAATTTGTCTATGGAACTGCTACTCGTCCCCAGCCTACACCTCATGCCCTGCCTTATCAGACAACCCGGAAGTGTTTGTGGAATAAAAGAATGCACAATCAATGAATCACAGACACAGACGACTTTGTGCGCTAACTCACACTTTATTCAGAAGAAGGAGTATTCTATGTAGAACTACTGAATTGTGTATTTAGTGCTTCAGAAACTACAAGCAACTGCTGAAGTAATCGGAGTGGCTTAAAGGAGGGGAATTACCACTCCAGGCCACTAAGTCCATGCTCAGGAATTATTCATGCATGATGAGAACCCATCTGTAACATCAATGAAGTCTTTATTCTTGAAGACTACTCACAGAGGACTCGAGCTAAGACTGCTAATATCTCTGCCTGGGCTTTCCCAGGATCTGGGAAATGGCAGCATGATTGCTCAGAGGGCTTGTGGCTGCTTTTACATCTTCTCCACCCACCATCTATCACCTTGGGATATTGCAGTATGCAATGCAAGCTCTCAGCAGTACAGGGTGGGAAGAATGTCTTGACTATTTCTGCCTGTCGCCTTGCTTTCCCCCTCTGACCACAGAGCAGGGCAGGTGCATTCAGGAGACACTGGCACGTAGAGAGGTCCCTACATAACCATTACAACCTCTGAAGTACCCTCCCTGCTACCCAGCTGAAGGTCAAATGGGAACAGCCTGCCTTCCTCCCACAGGTGCTGGCCCCTCAAAAGGAATGCAGACTTTGAGCTCCATTGATGTTTTCAAAATACTGCTGTCTCTTTGAACTAGCATGGAATGTGTAACTTCACCCACAGACTGTGCAACTTTCCAGCCATCCGGTTTCTACGATATAACTCATTTCAACTATTAAAAAAAAAAAATGCCTTTAAAGAATCCCACTATAAGGATTCAGAAAATAAGCTGTCTTCATCTTTTGCTTAGAAACGCCACAGATAATTATGTCCACATGTGCATGTCCGTGCATATAGACTTTTAGTTTTTCAAAAATGACAACCTTCATTAAAAGGGTCAGGTTATTCAGCAGTCCTCTCTCTTCAAGCCTTCTGAGATTCCAGAAGCTGACCCTTACAAGGCCAGATGTAAATCAGAGTAGAAGGCTCCATGTCCCAGTTACTCAGTCCTTTAAATGAAAACACAGTTTAGTTGCAAAAATGATCAAAATGTTGTCCATTACTTCACAGCCATGTGAAATAAAATGAAGCTAATAATTACAGAAAAAGTAAAATACTTCAAATATATAAAGTTTGGAAGTAAATAGTTTAGATAACACGTTCTTGGTTCTTTGTGGTTGGCTGACACAGTGTTCTTGGAATTATTATTAAGAGTAAGCTCACAAGAATGTTCAGATGTTGCAAAGGAACATAAATATAAATACTTTTCATTTAATTCAGATATGCATGATTTTACAGGGTGAAATCTAGATATATATACACATATACACATACATATACACACCCACTAACACACATACGCACAAACATACACACATAGATATACATACAGACATACATATAAATATAAAAACATACCGATAAACATATAGACACACACACAGAGAGACACAGGCACAGACACCTACATATAGACATACACACAGAGCCAAACAGAGACACTTACACAGACACACACAGAGAGACACAATGCATACAGAAAGACACAGATAAATAGACACACAGAGACAGAGATACAGACACAGACACACAGACACACACACACACACACCTTTCTTCACAGAACTGAAATGTCAAACTCAAAATAAATTCAAAACATTTACAAAATAAATTTAGACATCTGAAGGGGATTTCCCACAATTAAATTTGCAGTACTATCAACAAAATCAGTTTATTTTAAGACAAGCTGCCCGATGTATAAATTCCCCTTTGCCTTTGAAATGCTTTTACCAGATAAGATAGCTTTTGTTTAATCTACTATTTTCAGAACTTGCTTTGGGGTCTGAATGCACCCAGTGGAGTGACTTGAGATTTCCTACCCTGCTTTCAAATGTGCTGCTTCTGTCTGTTTGTATTTAGTAATTTCCTGTCAAACAACCTCACATAATTAACTTTCCTTGCTCCAACCCACTTTTTTTTCCCTATTCCTACTTCCTGAGGATGGTAATAAAATGCTGATTACAGGAGACTGTTATTTGCTCCCCTCCCAGCCCCCTCTTGACTCCCTTTGTGGGAGCACTGACTCAGGTTGCAGGAGATTCTCATCAGGGAAAGACCTGGACCAGGAAAAGTCAGCAAAGACTGTGTGGCCATTTTGTGATCATCTGCATATACTGTATAGCCCTCCCTCTCAGGGAAGGAAGACTGCAATGTCTTCAGTAAGTTGCTCTTGCTTCAGAAAAGGAGAGAGAGAAATCAGACATCCTAACCAGCCTCTATATCAAACCACTATAATGATGCCATCCAAAGGGTCCTCACTACCACATGAGGCCATTCAGCCCCTAGGGCCACTAAGGAACTCAATTTGCACCTTGATTTGTCTTTAACTAGTTTACACGAGTTATACAGCGCTAGTGGGTATCTGACCGCTAGTGGGTATCTGACCGGACAGCACAGCTTGACAACCATCTGCCAGTTTACAGGACATAAAAAGAATAAAAGAACAAGATGTCATTAGCAAACCTTAAAAAGGGGGGGGGGGGGGGATTCATAGCAGGCTTTCTTCAACAGAAGAACTAAAAGAGGAAAGAGGAGAAAGGTGGGACCTGTGGTTAATCAAAGTCTTAAGAGACTTATTAACTAACTAGCTGCAAGGAGGTGTAAGTTTCATCTGTATAAAAAGAAAGATGTAAAGGAAATTTTCTACTGAGTCAGACATTTGAGAACTAGGTATCTGTGCTACAATTAAGGAATTGCTGCTAAGGGTTACAAATACAATGGTATTTTTGAGTTTCTAAAAGCAGACTTTATATTCTTAAGATAAGCTGGTCAATATTTCAGGATGAGTATCATAGTGTCTGGGACTGGCTTGTAACCAGCCCATTTGAAGAAGGGGAGCATGTTTGGTTACACATGAAACTAGATGAGGCATTAATCAGTCTAGGCTGAGTGGCAAACACATGAAGATTCCCTCTATGAGTATGTGACTCAGTATACATATCATTTGAAATTTATCTTCTTATTGAGAGGCTTGTTTGAAGAACATTTCCTTAAACCATAATACAAATCTATAAATATATGTGCAGTGGTTACACTGCATTTAATTCGTAGATTAATTCAAATTTTAACACTGTTTGCAAATGCAAAATTTACCAGTGGGGAAATGTACACACAGCATACTCTACAATGGTACATTGTTTAGTTGTTAAGGAGAACGAATTACAGGCTGGAGAAATAGCTCAGTGGTTAGAAGCAATTCCTGCTTTATTGTAGAATTGGGTTTCAGTTCCGAGCCTTGTGTGGATGATCTCAATCTCTTATAATTCAAGTTTCAGGGGATTCAACCCCCTTCTCTGACGTCCATGGGCTCCTGCACACATGTGGTTCAAATAAACTTACAAAGAAGAACACAAATGCACAAGAAAGGAAGAAAGGAAGAAAGGAAGAAGGGAAGAAAGAAAGAAAGAAAGAAAGAAAGAAAGAAAGAAAGAAAGAAAGAAAGAAAGAAAGGAAGGAAGGAAGGAAGGAAGGAAGGAAGGAAGGAAGGAAGGAAGGAAGAAAGAAAGGGGGAGGGAGGGAGGGAGGGAGGGGGGAGGAGGGAGGAAAAAATAGATCTTTAAAAACCAATGAATTACACCTACAAATGTACTACATTTACTACTAAATAAGTATAAAGATTAAGTAGAGATTTGTATTGTACAAACATACAATGTATCAGAATGCATAATTTAGCAGATCCAGCTCTGTGAACTTTGAGACATCATACTAAAAGTTCTATCCAATGACATAAAGTCATAAATAGGGACAGTAATAATAGTAAAAGTAATGAGCAAGAGCTAGAAACGGAAATGCCTAAACTGTTGACATGAGTGTAAATTGTTTACACAATAAATCCACATAAACTAAAATTTAATAAAATTAACTATAAGTTAATTAGGTACTCAAGTATATTAAAAATTCAAAATCATTGAATTTTTAAAAAATCATTCAGAACATACAGGAGAAGGGCTACGTATGGTAGGTCAGGCCAGTCATCCTCATACCGGGGAGGCTGAGGCAGGAGGGCTGCCAGGAATTTCAGGCCAGTCTGAAGTACATAAGTTTCAAGTCCATCTGGTCGGCACTGTGAGTCTTGTTTGGCTCAAATAATAAAGAAACATAGTGGGGAAAAATTAACCACAGAAACAGTAAAGAGTTTTAGAAATTCAACAAAATAAAATTATAAAATGACTGTTAAAAAATGAAGGGAAATAGTAATGTAGACCCTTGTGTTTAGAGATGGATAGAGTCAAAAGAAAAATAATGTCAATGCTATTCAAAGTACCTAAAAACTAAATTCCATGCTAATAAAACAATAACATGTTAAGTTACGCATGATAGCACATGTTTATAATCCCAACCCTTGGGAGACAGAGGTAAGAGTTCCAGAAGTTCAAGGCCAGGCTCAACTACAAACTGAGTTCAAGGCCAGCCTACCAGCCTATCTAATATCTAATAGATATAGATACAGATACAGATATAGATATAGGTAGATATAGATAGATATATAGATCTTATATATATATATAAAATTTAGAAAATACAATAAGGCAATTTTAAGACTGCCAGGCATGGTGGCTCACACCTTTAATCACAGTACTCAAAAGACAGAGGCAGGAAGATCTCTGTGAGCCGGAGGTCAGCCTGGTTTACAAATTGAGTTCCAAGCCAGTGCTGTTACAACAAAATAGGTAGAGTAAAAAACACAAGAACAACTCAGAACACTCTAACAACTGCCTTCTGGGAAGGCTGTGACAAGGAAGGAGACTTCTGTGTAAAGTCTGTCTGTGAGGATATAGTGCACACAGAATCAGGCTTGAGCACTTAGTTGTGGAAATACTGCTCTCAGGGGAGTAAACACAGGACAAGCATTCGTTTGAAGCCAAGCTAGACGATAAAATAACTGCAAATGTATGAAGAGGAAGGCTATCTAGCGAAGTTTGCCTCCGGCTGACTTCATGAGTCAGTGGGTCAAACATCCTCGCCACACAACTCTGAGCACCTGAGTTCATCCCCAGAACCCACGTACAGAAAATTGGGTGCCTCGGGTTCAGTCTTCAATCCTAGTCCCAGAACCCCTATGGCGAAAAAGGAGACAGAGACTAGAGGATTGTCCCACACAGAGACCTTGCCTCAAAAAAACAGAAGAAAGAGAAAACTGAATCTTGAATAGTTGTCCTCTGAGGACTCAAATCTGGCAGAGACTTGATGTGCTTGGGGAGGGGGAAGGAGAGAAACCTTCTCAGAGAACAGGGGGAGGGGCAGTGGGAGGGGAGGGACTCTGTGAGGGAAGGGCCTGGAGGGGAAGCAGTTTGAAATGTAAATAAATTAAAAAAAAAAAAAAAAAGTTGTCCTCTGACCTCCACCAGCACATCATGGCATACACTCACGCAAAGACAGACAGACAGCATTAAAAACAAGAACCTGCTGCCTCACCGCACCTGATGTAGAGTGCTTGAGAACACAGTAGGAACACACATACTCCGGTGTGAGAATATACAGAAGCCACAGAACCATGTGGGAATGTTCAACAGGAGCTATGAATTCTGGGGCTTTCGGAAGGACACCGCCAGCCGCAGGTACCACCTACACACAGTTCTGAAGTAGTGGATGCTGATAGTGAACTGGGCTACCTGACATAAAAATGACCATGAAGTCCAGGGAGGGAGACCCGGGAGCAGCAATGAGCCTGTGCAAGTGAGGAGTGAACAAAGACAAGGTGTGGGATGGAATTAGATTTGCATTCAGATCTGATCAAGAGGCATCCGCCCACTTCCTTCTCTCGGTCTTAGACACCTGGCTAAAACATAGACTAACGGTTCCGACTGCAGAGCCAGGTGGGCTACCCAATTCCACACTCATCCTCACGAGATACACAGTGATGTGGCATTGGTGGCATCTAGAGCCCTGAACTTAAATCCAAGTGCATGGGTAAGGATTGTATCACTGTAACAAAAAACCCAGGCCAAGTACATCTGGGCTCCGCACATACCATGATCTCAAATATGTTACTTAGCATATTTGTGCCTTGGCGTCCCCCAGGAGTAAAATGTGATGATAGCAGCACCTCCCACCCAGGACTAATGTGAACATTTAAAATTTTAATATGTGGACAGCACTTCTAAAAGTGCTCAGAAAGCCCAGCACACTCAACACACTGGGGCTCTTATTATTACCGCTTTCTTACTGAATACCTCTGGGCCCAAGTCCTCAAAATCCCTGAGCCTCTGCTTCCTTATTTCAAAACCATAATATCCCTGTCTTCATAACATGCTGGATGGTTTGTGGAAGAAAATAAAAGGGAAAATGGCTTCATAAATCGCTGCTCTTGTAGCTGAAGCAGTTATGGAACGGACTTCCCCTGGATTTCACAGAATCGGGAGCTCTTTTCTTGTGGAAATTGGTATTTTTTAATCTCCCCAGGCTGCTGAGAACCTCACACAGCAATTGTTAGCACAAAATTAGCCACTCTCACTTCATACAAAGTAATTAAAGGACTGTACTTCGGAAATCTAGCACGTGAATCAGCTGGGTACAGTAGGTGGATACCCAACCATTAGAGATGTCTAAACAATTTAGTTAAGCTTTAGCAAAAATATGAGCTCACTCGGGCCAAGTTGTGCAGAGAGGAAAGCCCTCAGTCCTTCAGAGTGATGAACTTTCATCTTCTTTTCCATCATTATTTTTTAAATGTAGCAAATTTCAGTCAATTCTTTATTCTTTCCTGAAAGTTCATCTTGGGATATGAGGAACTACAATGCACCAATGCTCATTGGTGAAGGAGGCTAGCTGGAAGGTTTCAAAAGCAAAATTACAGGATACACATACACGGAGGGGAAATGGATGGTTTTAAAGTCAGTTTCCTGAAATAAAACCTCCTCAGCCTCTTGTCCACTTGCAAAGCTGCCTAGTCGTTGGTTTTAAAGGGCTACACTTTGTGCATTGGACAGATCTGCTCCTTTTTTCATTTGGGATTTGAAACAGGGTCTTATTTTGTAGCCCATTCTGTCCTGGAACTCTAGACAATCCTCCTGTCTCAGCTTCCTGAGTATGGAGATTGCAGATATGTGCAACCAGACCCAGCTCAAATCCAACCCTAGGTGCCCCACAACCTTCCCTAGATCTCTTTCATATTAAGGAATTATAAGCTCTCTCTAGTGTCATAGTTGGGGTTTCTATTGTTACAAAAAAACACCATGAGCAAAAAGCAAATTGAGAACAAAAGGGTTTATGTGGCTTTCACTTCTACCTTGCTGTTCATCACCATAGGAAATCAGGACAGGAACTCAAACAAAGCAGGAACCTGGAGGCAATAGCTGATGCAGAGGCTATTGGAGAGTACTGTTTACTAGCTTCCCTCCCCTGCCTTGCTCAGCCTGCTTTCTTACAGATCCCAGGACCACCAGCCCAGCGATGGCCCACCCACAATGGGCTAGGCCCTCCCCCCTTGATCACTAATTGAGAAAATGCCTTCCACCTGGATTTCATTGAAGCATTTCCTCAACCGAGGCTCTTTCCTCTCTAATGACTGAAGCTGTGTCAAGTTGACAGAAAACCAGCCAGTATAGCTATCAAACCCCTGGTAAAAAAAAAAAAAAAAAAATAAATAAATAAAAATAAATAAATAAATAAATAAATAACATACTGACTTAGCTGATCTATCTACATTCAGGCAGTGCTGGTAAAGTCGTAGAAGGAAGAATAACTAAGCAAGGGCTGAGAGTAAGGGCTGAAAAATCACTTTTGAGTTTTGTTCTGTTTTTTTGGTTTTTTTGTTTTTAATTGCTTTTTGAATGATGAGAAGCTAATCACACCACACAAGCTCTAGAATCTATCCATGTAGGTCACTTGTTGATATATGGAGCCATGATCTGAATGTCAAATTCACTGAAAGTCATGGTAAAGTGGTACTACTGTGTGGTTTTGGTCTATAGGTATAAACTGACATCCCCACAAAAATCTTACATTAAAAGACAGGCACAGGCACTCAGAGCATACACTTGGCCTGTGATGCACCGAGCACAGTGCTGCTCAACCTTCCTAGTGCTGCGACCTTTTAATAAAGTGCTGACCCCCAATCAAAAACTGATCTCCATTGCTACTTCATAATTGCAATTTTGTTGCTATTATGAATCACAATGTAAATATCTGTGATTTCCCATGACTTTAGGCAAACCTGTGAAAGGGTTCTTCCACCCCAAAGGGCTCCTGATCCACAGGACGAGAAACACTGCCTTAGCAGGTGTGTCCAAGCTGCAGCCTACAGGCCACATGTGCTCAAAAACACCTATGAATGAAGCTCAATACAAATGTGTCAACTGACTTAAAATTTTAATTTTACTCTTTAAAAAAATTGTAGTTCAATGACCTGGTTCTCAAGAAGCAACTTTTAGATGGCAGCACTGTGTCACACTGTAAAGGATGCTGGGCACCTTGCAAAGGCAATTAAGAAAGAATGCTAAGACAGTACAGACAACAAAACCTTGATTCTATATTTTTATCCATCTATAAGGAAAATCTCTACTTCCCAGCACACTGGAAGCCAATTCCAGGCTGACAGAAACTCTAATTGTGATAAAACTATAAAGCTTCCAGAAAAATAGCATAGGAGACATACTCTATCATTTAGAAATTTTTTTAAAAAAGAAATCATACAGAGAATACAAATGACAGGCTGTGACAGAAAAGGTTGATGAATCTGACTAGGGAATACTGAAACCTGCTCATCAAAAGGAGCTGCTACAAGACAAAACGGTGAGGGAGGGAGTGGGTGAAGGGACGCCGCACAGCACAGACCTGCCACGTCTACAACAACACGGGACTCTTAGAAGAAAGAAAGAAAAAGAAAACTTGAAAATGCTCATCCAAACAGGAGGTGGAAATATCTGTGGAGCAGAAGAAACACAAGGGTGTGCCTTGGAATGTCGCCACAAGTCCCTGTGTTTAACGCTAGGTCTGCGGCTATGGGCCCTGCATTAGGAGGGTTATAGAGGCTTTATAAGCTCTGACTTAACTGGTCACTGGGGGTGGTTGGGCCTTGAAAGTTTATTAAATAAGATTTCTTTTCTTTCTTTTTTCTGTAAATGTGTGTGTGTCTGTGTGTCTCTGTGTGTGTGTGTGTGTGTGTGTCTGTGTGTCTGTGTGTGTCTGTGTGTGTGTGGGTGTGTGTGTATGTGTGTGCAGGTGTCTCTGGGGGCCAGAAGAGGGCATCAGATCCCCTGGTGCTAGAGTTACAGGCAGTTATGAGTCACTGGGTGTGTGTAAGCCCTGGGAACTGAACTCCCGTCCACTGAAAGAACAGGAGCAAACACTCTTAACCAATAAGCCATCTTTCCGGGACAACGTGGGCTTTTACAGCATGACAAGGTTTCCTGATTGTCCTCTGATCCCAGGGCCACATGTATGGAGCTGCAGCCACAAGCTCCTGCTACCAGGGACTCTACCATAGACCTTCCTGCTCATAACACACTATGTCACTTCGAACTGTGAGCCCAAAGAATCCTCTCTTCGCTTAAAAAGCAAAGTGTAATTACATACACACCCAAGCCATTCATACAACAATCTTCTTTCACAGCAACAGCCAAACCTGAAATTAAGCAATGGCCACTGACATAGCTAAGAAGTATCTGAAATCATGCCATTGGATTACACTGGGCAGTGTAATCCTTACATTTTTGATGCTGTAGCAAACACATTTAAAAGGAGGAGGGACTCTTCTGGGCTCATGGTTTGAGCCTGTCTTTGGCAGGAGATGCTGCTTTGGACCTGGGGCAAGGCAGCTAACACAGTGTGGGAAAGCAATCAAACTACAAGAAAATAGAGAAGGGAGAGGCTAGGATGAGACACTGGATCCAAGACAGGCCGGACTGCCCTGACTCCTCCCACTAGGCCCCGCCTCAGCACATTGCTAGCCCTTCAACTTGTTGTCAGATTATGAGTCCATCAATTGGTTAATTGATTCATGAAGTGAGAACCTCTGTGATCCAATTGCTTCCACCTGCTGTCTGGCCACCAAGCCCCCAGTACAGGGTCCTGGGGACATTCCCTGCTCCAGCTGCACCATTTGACAACTAAAATAAAATGGGGACATCTTGAACGTGGTCAACATGATGTTCAGACAGGAAGGAAGAAACAGGAGAAGACACAATATTAATACAATGATAGTCTGTATATGTATAGTTTAAACTCTGTCTTCCCCAAGGAAGTCTGAAGAATGCTCGCTAAAGTGCTAAAAACAACCTAAGCCCTGACTAATGAAAAAAAGAAGTATCAATTGGACATCTTCCTTTAATGTTAAATTTGAAGGAAAAGTTGCTGTGTTTCCTTGACCCAAGCAGATCCTAGAATTTTACATTACAGGTGTGGCAGCCTTTACCACAGAATGCTACACAGAGTTGTTTGTAAGGGTGAAGCAGGAGTGTCCAATGGCAGAGGAATGGGAGTCAGAACATAAAACTAGATAGTGAAATACGACCGAGCATTAAAAAGAGGAGCCAATGATCTATTCAAAGCTACTCATAACATTAAAAGATTGATTTAAAAAGACCAGAAAAGAACATAGCAAAACATCCCAAGTATTCAAGTAGCCGGAGGGCAGGGGAAACACGGACATGATAGTTTTCTTGGCCTATAACAAATACATGAGATAAAACAATTTGAAAAGAGGGAAAGTACCTTTTGGATCAGTTTTTGAGGCTTCAATCCAGCAAGCTGGCTTGGGGGTTTGGGGCCTATGGCAAGGCAACATATCACAGGGGGTCACTTGGTGGGGAAAGCTGCTCACCTCACATCAGCCCGTAAATGACAGAAAGGAAGGGGCTGAGGCCCCAACAGACCCATCAGAGTTCTGCTCATGGCATGGCCTAACCACCTCCCACGGGTCCTCCCTTAAGGATCCACCATGTCCCAAGAGCACCAAGTGCTGGGGATCAAATGCTCAACAGATGGCCTTTTGAGGTAACGTATTCAAACAAAAGGGTGATTTCTCCTTCCTTTGCATGTTAATAGAATGTTTTGATCTGTATTCCCTGCATCTGGAAAGATGAGATGGAAATGCGGGTCTGGTTCCATTAACAAGAAATGCACAGCCGGGCAGTGGTGGCGCACGCCTTTAATCCCAGCGCTTGGGAGGCAGAGGCAGGCGGATTTCTGAGTTAGAAGGTTAGCCCCAGGACAGCCAGGGCTACACAGAGAAACCCTGTCTCGATAAAAAACCAAAAAAAAAAAAAAAACCCAAGAAATGCACAGACTACACACAACAGCCTTCTGCACAGAGGGTAACTGACTGACCTGCATGTAATTATGTCTTCAAAGTTCTCATCTTTTACAAAACCCAACTTTGCTCATCAAAGGCAGACACCCTGTTTGATTCAATGACCAGCATCAGGAGCCCTAAATTGTGTAGATGTGGGGTGTGTTCATATATCTATGGGTGGTCTCTGGGCAGTGTGCATGTGCGTGGGGAGGTGGGGGGTGGGGTCACAGGACAATCCTGGCTGCCATTCCTCAGGTGCAGCTCACTGTTTTTGAAATAGGGCCTCTCATTGGCTTGGAACTCACCAAACAGGCTAGGGTGGTTGGCCATCAATGTCAGGCATCCTCCTATCTCTACTTCTCCTGGACTGGGATTACAAACACCAGACCTGGCTTTTTTTAAAAAAAAAAAAAAACAAAAACAAAACATTGAGTCTTCTGATTAAACTCAGGTCTTACCAACCATCCCCATCTCCCCAGCCAAGGAATATAGTTTTAAATTTTCCTAGCTCAAGAAATAAAGAGGGAAAGAGTCCACATTCTTCAGCTGGTGACACTGGAACTGGGCAGAGGTAAATAAAACCATTTGAAGGGGGTGGGGGTCTGGTATTTAGGTTAGCATTACATGAAAAGAACACTATGCAAACACAAGAGCTGTGCCACAGTCTACTGACTATAAATGGACATGAAACCTATTTCCATTTCATGTAGCGGAGAATCCTGTTTACCAGACACATGGTACAATTAAAGCCAAATGAAAAGATGGCCCTGAGCTAGGCATTTATAATAAGAACCAGGACCCTTCTTTTTTTCTACCCTCTAACCAGTCAAGGGCTTGAAACCTGGAACCTATGTGTATCAGATGCCTTGGCCAACAGGATTCTAAGTGAAGGTTCTCTCAAAGAGAGGGGCTTATATGAAACTGAAAGAGGGTGTGAGACATGTGCTAGCTACTGCCCAGTCTCAAGCATGGGTGTCTGCAGCGAAACAAAGAACTGAAGCCTCCTGTAGCTGCTGCTGGGCATAGGAGCATGCATTCTGCCACTGGCAATCCAGGCACCATCTGGGTAACACCTCTGCCTCGGCCATTCATCTGTGCCTCCTGTCTTTTTAAAGGTTGTAACCCAGTTCCCTGCATCCACCCCTTTTTGTTGGACATACATAAAAGGGATCAGATCTCTTGAATGACCCATGACTCAAGACACAGGCACACATTCTATGCTTTGGATCCCTTTGAAAAACAGATGAAATCTTCTGAGTTTTCTAAATCCTGAACGCCTATGATGGGATTTCTCTCTCTTGATTGCCTAGAATGTATAGCACGGGAACAGAAGAAGTAAAATTTCTGTCTCAAAAATAAAGTGCACACATCCTTGGATTGGCCCTAGCAATAGAAATGGCAGAATAAGGACAGAGTGATGGTCCCTGAGTAGAAGACAACTCTATAACATCTGGAGAATTGCCCTGAGGTAAGTCGGCCTGAACTGTCACTGTGTATGTGTGACATATGCCATGTGCCCTTCTAGTTTCCTGCTTCTTTACAGATGTCTCCATTGTCTGTCTCTGTGTGTGTGTGTGTGTGTGTGTGTGTGTGTGTGTGTGTGTGTGTGTGTGTGTGTTTCATAATCTAGCATACATAAAACCACGTGGAGCTCATGACCATATAAATATGACAATGGTCCCCATGGCTGGCTGATTGCTTTAGAGAAGGAAGCAGCTGTCCCCTGTGCTCACTTAGGGCAGATCAGGCTCTGGTTTCTGGGTCAGATGTGATAAACAACTTTACTCATCTCCCCATTAGAGAGAACTACCAAGTCTGAACAGAAGAAACTGCATAGTGATTGGGAAACTCTGGGATGTGAATAACAAATCAGTGCAGGCCAAGGAACTCACACCAGGACCAAACTAGCATCAAAGGCCTCTGGGCAGACCTAATCTAGCTGGAACCCAGGAAGAAGTGCTAGAAGGGAGGGGGTGGGGAAGCCAGACAGGGGTGAAGCTGTGGGAGTGGCAAATAAAGCTATTTAACTCATCTCTGCTAATATTGTGGATAGTGGACTTCTCTACTTCATTTATTTCTTTCTCTGTCTGTCTCTTGTTGCACTTGACCATGAAAACACAAACACACACACACACACACACACACACACACATATACACACAGAGACATAAGACAGAACTCACTATATACTATTTAAAGGTAGATTTTATGGGTAGGTTGTTTAAAAGAATGAAAATGAAGAAAAAGATACAATACAAACACAATAGAATACAGAAAAATAGCAAAAGATATAAACAGACTTTCTGTGGAAGACAGAAGGGTAGAGAAGCACACGTAAACATTATTAACCATCAGCAATATGCAAACTAAAACCACATGATGTTGCAATCCACCTATCCAAACCCAGTAAAAAGACCAGTTAAAGCCTAGTAAAAAGTCCCAGAAACCATGCACCACACTGGATAACATGTACGCTGCAGACGGGATGGAAAGGAATTCAGCTACTCCAGGAAACAGTTTCGAAATTTCTCATGAGACTAAGCACTGGGAGTATTCAACAATGGCACTGAACAAGTTATCAAAATACACAAGTAGTCAGCTGAGTCTATGACATGGAGGGAGAGGGCAATCTTAAAGTCACATGGTTTATAACAGAACTTATGCTACCTATCAGGAAGGGATGACATGCAGCATTTTCAGAAATGAAGAAAATTAGTTGTTACCAGTAGCCAGGAAGAGAGAGAGGTAGACATGGTCATAAAAGACCAAGGTAAGGCCGGGCAGTGGTGGCGCATGCCTTTAATCCCAGCACTTGGGAGGCAAAGGCAGGTGGATTTCTGAGTTGGAGGTCAGCCTGATCTACAGAGTGAGTTCCAGAACAGCCAGGGCTACACAGAGAAACCCTGTCTCGGAAAAAAAAAAAAAAAAAAAACCAAGGTAAGAGGTGTGAGCAGAATGGGATGCTCTGGACCTCAATGGTGGCAGCAGACACACAAGTCTATCTGTCCAATAAAGTCCTGTCAACTAAATACGTATAAATATAGGCATACAGACAAACGAGATACAGAGGCCGACAGGGTCCTGAAAAAGGGAAAATTTAAATAAGATCAGTGATTTCTTGATTAATGTTATTTCCTGGAGTGCTACTCTGCTGTATGATACTACCATCAGATTGTGTTAGGTAAAGAATTCATGATTCACTGTACTGCTCACACACTGACATGTGAAATCTACAACTATCTTGAATTACAAAAAGTAAAAAAATAAAATAAAATTTAAATGAATAGCTGTGTCAATAATAGAATAGGTCAACTTCAGAACAAATGAAATCAACACAGTTTAGTATCACCTAATCCAAAAAAACTCACTAAAATAAAAATCATGCACGTATAGCCGGGCAGTGGTGGCACATGCCTTTAATCCCAGCACTTGGGAGGCAGAGGCAGGTGGATTTCTGAGTTCGAGGCTAGCCTGGTCTACAGAGTGAGTTCCAGGACAGCCAGGGCTACACAGAGAAACCCTGTCTCAGAAAAACCAAAAAAAAAAAAAAAAAAAAAAAATCATGCATATAAATGTACTTATACATGGTTAAAAATACATGGACAAAATTCACTTTAAAACCTAACAACCAAGTCTGTACCTACAACCAAAACAGAGAACCAGAAAGGTGAGCTGAGAACTGTCAAAATAACCAACTGGGACTAAAGTTGGCATGTACACTCCAGCCGACGCCAGCAAAAAGCATTAATTTTTTATAGTAAAAGAAATATTCAACAAAACAGGTCATAACTTAAATTCCAAGAAAACAGCAGCAAACCACCTCAACAATATTTTTATTCTACAATGCACGTTCTCAGGTCATGGGATGACATGATTAAACTAGATGCCAACAAGAGAGCTACAAATGGTTAGAAATTAAAAACATGTACAACTCATCAGGCCCTAAATGGGCACTTTCAAATCAGATGATTTCTCCTTAGTTTATCTATCCACTGTCTTGCATTCTATTCTTTCTAAGTGTTAAATGTTGTCTTTATTTTAAAACTATTTTCATTAATCCTTTGAGAATTTTGGGTAGTACATTTTGAATATATCTACACACAACCCTTCCCATAACCATCCTTTCCATCCCTCCTTCCATTCCAACCCAACTCTGACTTGTCTGCAATCTCTTCTTTTTCCTTCAAGTTCTGTTTGTGTTGCCCAACTTGACTGCATGTATGTTGGTGTACCACATGCATGCAGGGCCCACTGAGGTCATAAAAACACACTGCATCCCCTGGAACTGGAGTTAGAGACAGTTGTGAGCTTCCATGTGGGTTCAGGGAATCAAACCTGGAACTTCTAGAACAGAGAGTGTTCTTAACCTCTGAGCCATCTCTACAGCTCTAGTCCCTGTCCAACTAGTTGTAGGAATGTCTGTGGCCAACCTATCATTGGACATCATTAAAGAACAGTGGCTTTCGCCCTCCTAGCAGTATCAATGCCAATGGCATTATGCCACTTTCTTTGTGCCCACCTCCTCCAGTCTATAGTGAGATTTTTTTTTCTGGCTTGAATTTTTATAGGTCTTGTGAGTACTATCACAATACATGTGAGTTGATACATGTAACTGTCTTGTTATCCACCAACACTGGTGGGGGAGAAGGGGTTGAGTACAGTAGAGCTGGCAAGATGGCCCATGCCACCCCTTCTTCCACCAAGAGCTTAGAGGGAAGAGTATGATAAGTGTGTTCCATTTAGAGAGGAGCACTTCCTTTCTCTTATTGTCTGCCTGTTGAGCAGTTGAAGGTTCTATGTTAATTGTCATTTACTGTAAGAAGACGCTTCTCTGAGAAAAGCTGTGAAAAGCTCTGATCTGCAGGTGTAGAAAGGCCTGAAAAGATATGACCACTGGTACAACAGTAGATAACATAGAACTGTTCACATTTTGGCCAGACCTAAGTCCTGCTCCAGGACATGGAACCCTGTTGTGTTATCTGTCATGTTATGTGGGGGGAGGAAACAGCGGACATTTAGAAGAATGATAGTATCAGGTTATCCACTTAGAACTATGAATTACTGAAATATATTATTAATTGAAATGTTCAGTTAAAGAACAACACAAGAAAATATAAGTCAATGCTGGGACTCTAGATACCATGACCTGAACCAGTTTGCCCAGTCTGTACCTTGGCTGAGCATAAACATCATGATTGAAAAGCCCTCAGATTCTAAAAGATGAGTGACTTTCACACTCCTGAATAGAGAGGAGGCTTTCTAGTCTAGAAGATATAAAGCTCATCTTTAATAAGGTTAGGATTCAGAACTGAGATACTCTATTAAAATATATACAGAAGGTAGTTAAGACTGATTTTAATACTAAGTGTGAATATTGCTAGAGTAGTGGGTCTGGGTTTGTTTTTTTTTTTAATTCCCTCAAACCCTCCCACTCCAACTGTCCTAAACCCCTCCCTATACTCAAACATTTTCCACATTTTAAATATTACATTCTACTCTTATTTTCCAGCAGTAGGAATGTAGCCATTTTAAAGACAAAGGGAAAAGTAAGCCTAATAGTAAATAATGGCAGTACTATTTATATACATAAAATTGAGAATGTTTACCATGATCTGCAAATAAATAAATAGACAGATAGATAAATGGGGGGAGGGGGCTCTCACAACCAGAGCCACCATCCTCACAAATCCATTCGTTCAACAAACTTTTTCTGTCTATTGAGTGTTAGACATTATACAGTCATCACTCCTCTGCAGAGAACACAAGCACACAAATAACTACAATTTAATATGATTTTTGCTACCACGAAGGGGCCACAGACAAATTCATATTGACAAAGCTCCACTGGAAAGAAAGTTGGGCTTGGCTTTCAAGTGGGCAGGAGATGACTAAGAAAAGAGAATGGAGTGAGTTCAACATAGGACTGGTCCAATCACAGAGAGAACACGGCAAGATGTGATTTCTTACTAACGCCAGAAGTTAAGGCACATGTGAGGAGGAGGGCTGGAGTACCAAAAGGACATGGGAAACTCAGGGATCTAGCTATACTCAAGGCTTCACGGCAAGGTAGAGTGATAGATGTTTGCTCAAACACCCAAAGTCTAGGGTAAGGTAACATCTCTCTCTTTTTTTTTTTTTTCCTGGCAAGGAATAATCAGGGAAATGGAGAAAAATATTATTTCCAAGGATAATGGAATGAAATAAAATGAAAAAGACGGAAAGATCCAAGAGGTTGTGTGGATAAAGACACATGGATCTGCCTTCCTACTTAGGCAACTGAGGATAAAGGGCAGGCCCAAGAGGCAGAGCAAAGAAAGAAATAGAAGGGCTTGGAGCATGGTCAAGTTTGACATGTTATGCCTAGACAGGAAGATGAAGGCTTAGCACAGTGCCATGGAGACAAAGAAGGTACTTTTAAGACAGTAAAAAGAATAAAGGTAGGACTGGTAAGATAGCCCAGTGGGTAAAGGCACAGCCACCCTCAAGCCTGACAACTGGAGCTTGATCCCCAGCACGCACATGATGGAAGGAGAGACTACAGTCACCCAAGTTGTCCTGGCTACACAAACACAATGGCAAAAGTGCATATACATACATGTGCACATACTGGCACATGCAAAAGAAATAAATATTTCATTTCTTTTAACACATGAAGATAAAGGTTTAGAAGTCAGCGATTTCCAGCTTTTGTAAAAGTCCAAGGGATAGAAGAAATCAAATACTGGATATATAGCTTTCATTTTTATCATAAGCAATGCTTCCTTACTAAGCACTGGCTGAAAATTAATTTAATGTTTAATTCTAAAGTGACTATTGTCTCAAAGAGCCTGTGCAACACTTTTCCTACAGAATTACGAGAAAAGTCAATAGTTAGGCAGCGTTCCCCTACGCATCATGAACACCTTGATAAACAAGCCTGCCCGCAGCCCAGTCCATCCCACACAGCATTCTGACAACTGCTAAACTGAACCCCCAAATCAAAATCCTACTCAGAACCATAGTACATCATCCTGTTTACCACACACATTCTCTGTGTGTGTGTGCGCACACATGCGCACACGCGCGCGTCTGTCTGTGTATCTGCCTGCCTGTCCATTAACTCTTCCTGGGGCAGATCATTCTAAGGTAAAACACAGAATAAAGTATATTCATTTTGAATAGTGAGAGGGTGGGTGAGAAATCAAACCAGAGAAAGAGGGAAAGATTACAAGGTCCCTGGGGAAAATGCCTTCCTATCTGGCACTCACTCAAAGGGCATCTGAGTCCAAGCATTTAAGTCTAAGTGTGTAAAGCAGTTGGCAGGGACCTGTGGTAGAAGGGGAAAGAGCAAAGGGACTCTGGCAGAGCCTGGTTCCTCAAGAGCCAACAGTGACTTAAGAGAGGCACCAGGCCAAAGCTGTAAGAAAATAAACATTCACCCACTGCTAGAACCCAGAAGAGCCAACAAGCACCCAACACGTGAAATTGTACACAGTGGTAGTGCACGACTTAACAAAAATATTCTATGGCAAAAGGTTGTGAAAGATTCCAAGGGGTCAGGAATGCAAAAGAACAGTGTCTGGGAGCGAGCGCCATATGCCTGACCTGACCTGAGCTGTTCTGTCTCATTCATTCATTAAGCAAAGTGGTCCTGCTAGTGCCGCTTCCCCCACAAGATTGATGTTCTCGGGAAGAAAAACAACACCTGGAGACTGTTCCCCTCCCCTAAGACACGATTCTAAATAAAATGCTTGATTATCGCTAACGGAATCTCAAAAAACACAGAAATCTGAACTACTGGATCTGGTTCAGCCTGTGTTCCAGGGGCTGAGAGAAGGCAGCGGATAGAGCTTCTCTGACTTGCCCTGAAGGTTTTCAGGCTGTGGTCTAATAAAGATGATTGAAATGCATAGCATGGCAACAGACACTTTCTTGGAAGGAAGTAACCACGAGCACAATGGCTCACTCATCAGAAACAGCCAGACATACCTATAGGGTATATAACGTAAGCCAAAATAGTCTGTTTTGAAAGGGAAAAATAACTTATAAAAATCTACTGTGAAAAGAAAAGAAAAAACACACTAGCAGCATTCCTGGATAATGTATCAGGTGCCCGCTCCAGGTCAACTACAGAGCAACAGGAAGTGAGAACAGAAGACAAACAGGAGCAGGCCTATGGTACCCATCCCAGACAGAGCTACACTCTTACTAACAACACAGAAAGAACACCTGCTTGTCTCCCGATAGTAAGATAGTCATTATGTGCCCAATTCTGTCATTTCAAAACCTAGTTCCCGCAAACACACGGAAATACTCCATTACAAAGTAGCCCATGCCCCAGAGGGTGTTGGACAACATCCTTTAAACATGTTCTCTTTTAAACATTTGTATTGATTCTTCAAGAACTGCTTACGAGATCATTTGACGATACCCATTCCCAACTCCTCCCTTAACTCTTCCCAGACCCACCCACCTCACTACCTACTCCCAATTTTGTGTCCGCTTTTTTCTCATTTAATAACCCACTGGTTCTACATTGTACTGCCAAGATCCACAGGGGCATATTGGCGTCCACTGGAGCATGGTTTGTAGACCAGAAAGCCGAGTCTCGCTCCCTAAGAAGTCATGTATTGTCAAGACCATCTCCTGTTGGGACGTTGATGGTTGGATCTTGTGCAGGTAGCTACAGCAGCTGTTAGTTCATGAGTGCAGTGATCCTTCCATGTTCAGAAGACACTGTTTTAGCCCAGTCCTTTCTTACCTCTGGCTCTTAACTCCTTCTGCCCTCTCTTCTTCTGAGATGGACGTGATATAGACATCCCAGTTGTAGCTAAGCACTTCACTGATGCTTACTCTCTCTCTTTTACCAGTTGTGAGTTTCTCCCTTAAACACCATCTGCTACATAAAAAAAAAAAAAAATGTGTGTGCTGAGACTTATCAGCTGCACTAGTTTATGGGTATAGAGACACTAATCTAGACAGCATTTGCATATTATGTCAGTTTAATAGTGATAACAGTAATAGATTCATCCCTGTGGCCTGTCAGTTCCCCAACCATGGGTTCTTGAGCAGATTTACAGAACAGAGAATACATTATTTCCTGTGGAGCAGCCCTTAAAAACAAATCAGAAGGTGGTTGCTTACCTTCATAACATTCAAGCCACTATTGCATCCCTGAGAATAGCTTCCAAACGAATCATTAATGTAGTTCACAGGCTTCACCCCCACTTCCCAGTCCAGTACTATGAAAGCTAGCCAGCAAAGAGGAAACTTCCTAGTCAGTTAAAACATCATTTTCTTTCAGGTTCTATAACCAAAGTGTGTGATTCTTCAGCAATAGGGTCTTACCATCAAGTTCTGGTGGACAAGCAAAAAATAATAATAATAATAATAATAATAATAATAATAATAATAATAATGGCAATATGCTTCATTTTTCTGAGAGTCTTTGAGACAACTCTAACTAATTAGGAAAGGAAGTATCTCACACCTGGCACTAGACTTTTTAGTTTGCAACCCGTGGCTTCTTGGAGGAGTTACCCCTGACTAGGTTATCTCCAATTAAACTGTGTACGTGCGTGTGTGTCTGTGTGTGTGTCTGTGTGTCTGTGTGTCTGTGTGTGTTGTTAAACAACAGGTTTCCATGTGGCTTTTTCAGACATCCTTAGTAAAAAAGAGAGGGAGGGGTGTTTATGAGGCAGGAGGGTAGCGATGACTTTAAATGCTTTACAAGGGAACTAGCACGAATCCTTCCTCTGGCCGCCATCCCCATCCTAAGCAGGTGATAACGAGGCTAGCAATGACTAGGCTTCAGCAGGAACAAAGCGGCAATCAAAGAGAGTATAACCAAACACAAAGGGTAGACATCTGATTACAAAACACTTGAAGATCTGGGAACAGGATGGTTTTTTATTGCGTGTGATACCCAGTCTTGATCCAACCAATGAACACAGAGCTACCTACATAAGTCCCTGGTATAGTTTATGGGAATGTAACCTGCAATTATCTAGCACTCTCATCCTCCATAAGGAATACAGTTATCGGCTTTCCGAAGGGTGCAGAATCGTCCTTCCTTGGGAAATGACTGGTGTGCTTTCTGCTTGTCCTTAGCCCTTCTTAAGTGATCACCACATAATAAACACCCTTTTAAAAATGAAGGCGGGAGGAAGTAGAGACTCCTTCAGATTTAAGGTCTTAGTGACAGAAGATGGAACAACTTAATCCCTGGCCAAGTGTTTTTATCTTTCCCCGGGAGGAGGAAACTCTCAGCTAAAGCAAGAAGCTATTAGAAAGAATGTGGCTTCTTGATTATTTCCAAATTCCCTGCCTGATAGGAAAACAAATAGCATTTTTCTCCAGTGCCATGGAGTGGGGTGGGATATCAGTGACAACAAAGGTGTCATTATCTCTGGCAACATTTCCCTGGGTCCTGTTAATGATCACACTTGCAGTCAGCGAATGGCCCAGGTTCTCACATCTCTAAACAAATATTACCTGGTGGCAAATATTAGTATCCCCAACTCTGCATTCCAGAGAAGTCAAGAAACTTATCAGAAAGGTCAAATCTCAGTAAATAAGGCCAAAACCAGTGGGGGGGGGGTGTGGGGGGAGAGAGAGAGAGAGAGAGAGAGAGAGAGAGAGAGAGAGAGAGAGAGAGAATTCTCCTATTACCATGATTTCTCAGTTCCCCAGAATGCCTGGGCCTCCAGTTTTAGGTCTATGAGCTCTCCAACAATGGGAATTTCCCCCAGACACATAAGCAAATCACTACAATGCCATCCTCTTTGTAGTAATGAGTGGATTAGTAAATTTTGTTTTAAAAATTAAAATAAAAAACAAAAACTCCCAAAAGGAAGTTATGGGTCAGAGACCTTTTAATCTAGGCTTCTTAAATATAAGGGGTACATAATTTACCTGTGAGATATAGTTCTTCAATTAATATATATTTACACCAGGCAGTGGTGGCGCACGCCTTTAATCCCAGCACTTGGGAGGCAGAGGCAGGTGGATTTCTGAGTTCGAGGCTAGCCTAGTCTACAGAGTGAGTTCCAGGACAGCCAGGGCTACACAGAGAAACCCTGTCTTGAAAAACAAACAAAAAAAAAGTATATTTACAGCATTCTGAATACAAAATCCAGAGTCTTCTTGGATTCTCAGGGATCTATAACACCCTTCCCAATACAAATACCTAATAGCAACCAGTGGTTCTCAGTTCTTCCCGGCCACCAGAAAAGACTCAAGGGAACTTATATAAAATATACATATCCAAGGGCTGGAGAGATGACACAGGGGTTAAGGACACTGGCTGTTCTTCCAAACAACCTGGGTTAAATTCTCAGCACCTACGTGATGACTCACGACAAACTGTAAGTCTAGCCCCATAGTGCCTGACACTGTCTTGTAGCCTGAGAGGACACTAGGCATATACATGATTCACAGGCACACATGCAGGCAAAAGAGCAAAATGTGTGTGTGTGTGTGTGTGTGTGTGTGTGTGTGTGTGTGTGTGTGTGTGTGTGTATCTCCAAAGGCCACACCTAGGCTAACTAAACAAGAATACTGACTGATAATCAGGACACATTCAGTTATTCTTGCATTCATCTTTAGACTTGGACTATGTTGCTCAAGATAGTCTCAGAATCCTAACCTAAGTGATTCTCCTGGCCCTAGTAGGGAGTCAGAGCATCTGCCACCACACTGACTTTAGACATAACAAACCAAGGCTCTTAAACAGTTGTAATACACAGCTAGGTTTTAGAAACACTGGAGCTTCAAACAAAGGGCCTTTTATTCATCACTGAACTTTAAACTCAAAAGAAATGTTAGATTAAAAAAAAAATGCTAGAAAAAATAAAAAGAGCCACCAGACAATCGTGGTAGCATATAAGAGGCACTCAAGAGGCAGAGCCTGGTGGATCTCTAAGTTTGAGGCCAGCCTGGTCTACAGAGCATGTGCTTGGATGGCCAGGGCTACACAGAGAAATCCTGTCTCCAAAAAAAAAAAAAAAAACCACCAACAACAATAAAAAAGGAGCAAGGGCTAGGGGTACAGCTCCATGGTAGACTGTTTGCCTTGCATGATGAGGCCCTGGTTCCATCCAAGATAAATAAAGGGAGGGGGAGAGAGAGAGAAAAAGAAGGCCCAGAGATCTGAACAACTTGCTTGGCATCTAGCAACATGGTAGAAAAAAGGCCAAAATTGGTTGTTTTACCTTTTTTTAATTAGCAAAATCATAAAGTCTGGTCAGCAATCTTCTTTCTACTCATTTTAGAATTTCACCACAGTTTGTAGCTTATTGGCAAAAATTAACCTGTATCTGAGTAGATTACAGTTAATATAGCAGATTTTTAAAAAGTATAGTAAAAAGAATAACAGAAGAGCCATATCCACAGAGATAACTCACACAGAGTAGCAGATTGTGAAAAATTTAGTGAGAACTGGCTGACCCTTCTACAAACAGCCAAAGCTCCTGATTATTAACGATATTCCTTATCTCTCTCATACAGTTAGTCTATTACATTCTGGATTATCAAAACAAACTAACACACAATTGCCACCACAATGGGGTGTCAACAGCCAAGGTGTCTCTTCGCTTTAGGGAAGGATTTGTCCCAAACCAGGAAGGGTGGGCCCTTTAACAGCAGATCAAATAACATGTATTTACCTGAACCAAAAGACTTTTAAAATGCATTGAGTTGAAGAGAAGAAAGGCAAAGGAGGAGGTGACTTTTTCCTTGTGGGATTTCACAATTAGTTTACATCTAGATCCACCTGGTATTTCTCAGCAGCCTTCCAGTAACTGAGATAATTACTACTGGTCTCTTCATGAATAGACCATCATGAGTGGTCAGGTGGACCACAAGAATATGTACAACAGGGTTCAGGGACAACTTCCCTCTACTCCACTGAAGGAGTCAGGGAGAGGGGAAAGAACTCATTTCATCCACAGGGATTTGGCAGATAAGCAGCAGTCATTTAACACTAAAGGGTTGTAACACACTAACAACCACTCTGAAGTTCTTTTATAAACCGTACTATCTCAAAAACTTGTAAGAGAGCTCAGGGCAACATCTTAAGCAGAGCAGAGACTGATGGTTGAAAAGACCAGCAATCCAGAACACCAGAGCTCCAAAGAACATGGCTATTTCCAACAGTGAGAACATGAGCATTTGAACCCAGCTCCATACAAAACCCAAGTCAGTTCATCAAGTAATGGCTTGTTCTCTTGCTCTGTGGCGACTCTCTATTATGTCTGTTAGAGAAAGCTTTCCAGGGTTGCTGAACTGGAGATACAATGTGTCAATGTGAAAGGGATGAATAGCCAGAGAAGAAGCCACTATCAAGGACACGGCATAGTTTTTCCACTCACCCTCCTGCCTCACTTTCTGTGTTGGAGGCATTCATGCTGTGAAGACAGGAAGCCTTATCTGTTCACAATTAAACAGACTGCTACCGCTATTAAGCCCAGGAAAATGCTTGGGAAAGAAGTAGCTAAGAATATGTTTTGAATTTGTGATACAGAATTAACAGATACAAAACCAAACAACACCATGTGCTCTGCTAGGTCCTATAAACTGAAACTCAGACATCTTTCTGTTTTCGAGGAAATGGCCCTCACTCTCATCATTGATGAATGTGGACATGATTTACCTGGACTGCTAGGAAAGTTTCTTATACTTTATATGAACTTTTCTAAAAGCATAGTTACACATGCTCTATAAAGAATGCTCATGAGCTGGAAATGTGGCTCAGCTTCATCTACAGAACTTTTCTAGCAATGTATGAAGTCCTGGATTCAATACCTAGCCCCGGCACCACAGAAACCCAGCATGGTGGTGCACACATGAGCCTAGGACTTGGAAGAAGGCTCTTTACTAGCCTATATGCAGTATTATCTTCAATGCTGACCCTGCCCACAGGCAACAGTTCTATGTGCTAAGAGCACACACACACCAGAAGCTCTAGGTCCTCTTCAGGATCAGGTGGCAGGTTATGAGGACCAAGAAGTTCTCAACTCCACCAGCCTGACCGAGCTTACAAATCAGCACATGAAAAAATTTCTTCAAGCATAGTGGCCACAGAGTTCTCCTCCTCAATAAATAATCCACTGAGGCACGATCCCAGCACTCAGAAGACTAAGGCAGGAGGACTACCATGAGTTTGATAACACTCCGGACTATGTGGCAAGTTGGAGGCTAACTGGGGCTCAAGAGTGAAACCCTGTATCAAATTCAAATAAATAAAAACACTTGTGCGCGTGCGTGCTCACACACGTAGGGGTGTGGGGGGGGTGGGTGGGGAGGGTGTGCACATATATTTTACCAACCATGGGGTAGAGTATAGATCATACAGGGACTTGAAGAATCATCCCTTCATCTGGCCGTATCAGCTGGAAGTTAAGGGGATTCCTACAAGTCTGAAAACTCAGAATTCAGAGCTGGCCTTCATTCCATGCAAAGGTACAGCTCTGTGCATAGCAGAATTTTCACGCATACTTTGTTTGGTAGTTCTTTAGTTTGTCAATTTTTCAGCATTTAGATATATGTATCTGAGTCTCCATTTACATTCCAGATTTGGGTAACACAAATATTAGGGTTGGGGCTGCCTGACAGAGAAACTGAGTTTCAGGGCAGCTAGCCAACCTGCCTGATAGCACTGGGCCCACTAACTGAAAAATCCAGACCAGAAATCACCATGAGGCAAAACCTTCCCTCAGCATTCCAGTTTCAAAGTGCATATTCTCTCTCTCTCTCTCTCTCTCTCTCTCTCTCTCTCTCTCTCTCTCTCTCTCTCTCTCTCTCTCTCAGCATATATATGATTAGAGCAGCCCCAAAGGGTGCCAAGAGGACCTCTGGGCCCCTCCTCTCACTAACAGCCTGAGCTTTCTCAACACCAGAGCACTAGAGGCAGCCTGTCATCTACAGGGCGGTTCTGCATGTGCACACTTGCAGGTACCTGCACTGCAGACAGAACCTTTGCAGTGGGGAAGCAAGTGCAGACACATTGCCTCAAGAACTCACAAGACGAAGCCGGAGGCATCTCAATGTACATCTTTACAACTCCAAACCCAAAAGTGCATTAGCGTTCCTGCCAAACAGGCTGCACGGCAGTTTTGAAAGACCACATATAATACTTTCCTGAGACCTGTACTTACAGGGACCCTTTCATCCAAAACATTTAAAGTGCTTTACAAGTTCAGAGCTATTCATCCCAATGCTCCAGGGAGGTTTGCAGCTGGCCAGGGTTATATTCACTGATGAAGAAACTGAGGCACGCTGACAGCCTAAGTACTGCTCTTTAAAAGTTTTACTTCTTGCAAATGAATAGCTTTAAACACCCTTGCCCCCAAAGCCACACCAGCTGATACAGAAAGAAAGAAATGATTTGCATAATTTTTATAGAAACTAAATAGTGCACTACCAAAATCTATACCCTACTGCAGTTCTTTAGACCAGAGAGGTCATAAAAAGAAATTATGAATACTGCACTGAAAATGGCTTATCATTAAATCTGAGATACTACTGCCTTTCAAGATGCAAAGTCCATAATCACAAATTCCAAGGCAGAAATTTCAGCGGTTTTCTTTTTTACAACCCAAATGGAATCAGACTTTTTACACCTTTGGCCAAAAGCACTTAGCAAAGATGATTAGCATATTCTCTCTGGACTAGATGGAATCAATACGAAGCCCTGGAGATTGGGTTCATGGACTTTTAGAGGAAGGTAAGTATCCCAGAGGCAGTCAGCGGAAAGGGGCAGCTCACTGATAGGGGAAGGAGAGTTGGGGGAGGGGGGCAGCTAGGGGCTGTTGTTACCTTAATGTCCTAAGAACTGCAAGTGTGTGTTAACTACCTGTATCTGTTGTCACGGTAACTAGCATTCAAAAGTGCTTCCTGCACCTGCTGACCTCTGACCTGCCTCTTTATTAAGATGCCTGTTTTACAGACAAGGAAACTGAGGTCCAGAGAGATTAACAGAAGGGGTTGAAGATGGTCCCAGCAGTGGAATGCTTGCTACTTATGCAAGGCCTCGGGTTGTAGCCTTAGTACATCAAAACTGACAGAAAAATGGATTTTGTTTTTATTTGGGGACAGGATCTCACACTGTAGTACAAAGATTGGACTCAGACTCTTGGTAAAGTTTCTACTTCAACCTCCCAAAGGCTGAGATGGTAGGCATAACTCACCATTGTCAGCATAAAGACTTTTTAATAGTAAAACATATCATTTAAAGGAAGAAAAATTAGTAGATACACTCCCAAAGACCTTACAGTAGAGCTAGACAATACTCAATCAACAAACCAAATTGTATACTACAGAATTCATATCTAAAAAGAGACAGGGAGTCCAATGTTATCTTCAGCTGCATACTGAGTATGAGGTAAACCTGGCCTGCATGAGACTGTGTCCAAAAAAAATAAAATAGAATCTTAAAAGATGGACATGGTGGCACACAGCTGTGGGACATGGTGGCACACAGCTGTGGGACATGGTGGCACACAGCTGTGGGACATGGTGGCACACAGCTGTGGGACATGGTGGCACACAGCTATGATCCTAGTCCTTGGAAAGCTAAGACAGGACAATTAATAGTCTGAGGCAAGTCTGGACTATACAGTAAGTTCCTGGCTTAAAGTGTAGGATTCTGTCTCAAAAGAAAAAAGAATTATCAAAAAGGAAGGAACAAAGTCCTGCGGTAATGCTCCAAACACACAGCTAGGGCTCTGGGTCAATGAGGACAGTTTGCAGAGAGGAATCTACCAATGGTCAGACAGATCACAGAACTCCACCTTGCTGCCAATGGTGTAGCAGGATGCATATGTTTGTAAGGGCAGATCTCGGAACTCTGAGCTGTCTTTTCTCAGCAGAGAGCATCTAAATGTATGAGAAGAAGCTCTGAAGGTCATCCTGGGCTACATAGGTGGACAAACAAATCTAGATATTACCAATTAAATATTTTCAATTGTGTGCATCTTATCTCCCCACTAAGTTTCATTTCATTCTCCCTGAGATGAGATTCTGCAACTGGGTCTAAGCAGAGTGGGATGACCCAGAAACTGTATACTTTAAGCCATTGATTGATCTCACTTCATCAATGACATCAGAAACCTCACTTTTGGAAGGACTATAGGCACCAAGACTAGCCTTTTATTTTAACCTATTTCAATTTCAAAAGAGTCCAATAAGGTCAATTTGACTTGCTAACAGTTTTACAAGAGAGGGAGCTGCGGACTAAGGAAGCTAGGATTTACTCCACTAAAGGCCACTGAGTTGTCTTCCCACACACATGCAGAACTGAGGTGCAGTTGAAGTCCCTAGCAATTTCCTGCTTCGCTGGGGATCTGTGCTCTTCCCACCGGTTTCACACATCAGGACCATGAGTAAATATCATGGGCTCCCCAGGAAATGGCTCACAGAGCAAACAGCAGCTCTTGATGGCCACTTTCCAGTCATGACAAACTCTCCCACTGCCTCCTCTTCCTACCTGGACTCTCCCAGTGACCTCTACCCATCAGAGCCAAGGGCTGATATCCAATGCATTGAAGTAGCTATGGATGAGTAAATGACGTCATTCCTCATGATTGCCCAGGCTACCTTCTCTCACTAACATCACCATCTCAGAGGTGGTTAGTTACCACTGCATGTATTCAACATGGTGCGTGTGCTTGGACAAACCATTTGGGTTTCATTCTTCCTTTTAACACAGTTCGATTTCTCTTGTTTTCAACAGGATCGCCTGTGATCCTAACTCAACTGGAGAATTCGCCATGTAATTGTTACCACACTCCTCTTGGAATCATCTTCCCTCTACTAACCATTTCCAAGCTTGGTTCACCTTACACACACACAGACACACAGACACAGACACACACACACACACTCAGAAACCGTAAAAGTAGACAACTTGCTTAGCTGGGTAGGACTGACACCTCATCTCAGGTCCCTGTTGTCCTGGTCTGCCCATCATCTGCCCGCCGCCAGCACTAATAAAGCTCTTGCCTGAAGGACCGATCCATTCGGCACTTCTCTCTCTCAAACTCTTCTTCCTCTTTGCCTCCCCAGGCTGAACACTCACCAGCTACTCTGTGCCATGATTATACGAGGCACGGGTATGGCAGTTTGCCTTCGATGCTTCAGATTCAAACAGAGCTTCACAGAAGAAGAGGTCTTTCCCCAAAGTACAGACCATCACAAAAACACTGATGGAAGCAAATCTACCAGGCCTCCAGGCCTGTTCAAACATGTTCATCCATGTTCAGTATGAGTGATCAGAGAAAAGGCCCAAACCACAATGCCAATCACACCCCCATCAAAAAAGTCTCAAATTTAAAATTATCAGTTGAAAAAGAAAATACCCACAATGCTCGTTGTTAGAAACAGAACAGCCTCAGTTTCACAAAGAGTAGCACACAAGCAGAGTGACAGCCACTCCACAAGGCCACTTTTCTCTTCAATGCTATACAGCATGAGTTGTACAGGTGTATCTGGATAAGGTGGACCAGAACCCAACCCACAAAGGGACAAGAACTGCACTTCATTCTAACACAGGTAGTAACTGTGGCTTTCCCCATTGGCTGCACTCTGACTTCACAGTCTTCCACAGCTGGCTAGTTTTAAAAGAATCAGAACAAAGACAAGGAAGGAAAGAGGGAAGGGGAAGGGGTGAGGCACTTCAGTCACTGAAGTTCAGAGAAGGCAGCTGGGCCTTTGTGTAAAAAAAGGTTTCACCAGGTAAGGGAGAATTAAAACATTTGCATAAAGGTTTTACAAGGTAGAAGAGAGAAAAGATTTGAATTGCATGACATAAAAGTTGTACAGCATTCAACAGAAAAGAATACTTAATGCCTTTTACACTGTGAATAGGCTACCCTTCTAAGGGCACACACAGAACTGACCCAAGAGCCATTCCTTCCACCCTGATAAACGACTGCAGAGGGATGGTGGCAGCAAGCCTTTGGTGTGGTTGACATCCCAACATAAATTTAACAGCAGACTGTGTGACCTCATCCTGGGACCTGAGCCAGGGTTTTCTCCTGAGATCTCTGAAGTTATCAGATCTGGAAAGCATTTCGGTTGCTTTCTCTTTTAGCCCCTCCACCCCCAAGCCCCACCCCCTCCCTTATCCCCCCCCCCCTTTAACACAACAAAAGGCGGCACTGACCACAGGAGACACAGAGGTAAAATCAGAAATTGTCCACACTCCATTACCCTAAATTGCCTGCCAATGAATGAATAGGCATTGTTTTTTGGGTTCAATAGAAAGTAAACTACTACTCTTGGAAAGTACCTCCTCTTCACCAGTTTTTAATTTCTTCCCCTTGTCTTAGATGGAATTCCAAGTCTTGGTTGATATTCCTTCCTCTACCTCATCTCTTTTTCTCCAGCACAGTCCTTTCCATCAGCCACAGCACAGGCAGCACTGGGTCCATGTGGTACCCTGCCACAGATGGGCTGAATTCCCTTTACCTTCCAGAACCTTGTTTCTGCATCTTTCTGAGGAGCTTGATTTCTACCACCTCTTGCCAACCCACATCCTCAGAAAGTCATCAGCCTAGAGGCATTTGAGTGCAGAGTGAAACGCAGGATCCTGAGAGTTAGGTACCCACCAGACAAAGTGGTCCACTGCTCTCAGCAATCAGAGCTGTGGAGCAGGGAACTCCTATGTTTAAAAACAAAGCAGTCAAGACAGTTCAGCATGAGAGTTAGACATGTTTCTCACTCTCAAGGGGAAGCACAAACTGTAGCTGTCCTGTGATTGTTAGCGTCAACTGCTAACCTGACAGAATGGAGCATCACCTGGGAGACAGGAAGCCTGTAGGACTGTTGTGATGGCATTAACCAGGATGGGAAGATCTGCTCACTGTGGGTGGCACATCCCATGGCTGGGCCCTGGGCTGCGGTGGAGCTAAACAGCAGCTGGCATTCATCACAGTCTGCTTTTTTATTGTAAATGTGATGTGAGCAGCTGCATCCAACTGACGCCTTCACTTCCCTGCTATGGTAGACTATGCCCTAGAACCATGAGCAAAATAAGCCCTTTCTCTCTTAAGTTACTTTGCCCTCAAAGTAGTTTATCGAAGACCAGAAAAGAAATAAGGCAGTCCTAGGTGCCAAAGGGAAAGAGCTGGGTAGGATCCAGGGGTATGCGAAAGAAGGATACCACCAACCACTATTCCCACAGTGTGTCTGTATAGCCACTATGTCTAGAATGGGAGGATTAGGCACAGGAGTCGGGGAGGGGGGTGTCAGGAGCTGGACAATTTATTAGCTGCTATAAAACATAAGCAATCAATAAATAATATTTGAACTACAATCCTACAGCTCTCCACTGGTTCTCTTTAGGAAGTAACAAGCTGATGCCAAACTCTTCCACTCTGCTCACCCCTCCTCATGTAGCGCGTGTCTCCTGTGTTCACACACGAATTTAGAAGCACAGAGCAGCAGAGGGAAGCCACCATTATAACCACGCAGGACTGAAGAATCCAATCAGTTAATGTTTCAGAATCTGCCCATCAAACCCTGGCAGCTAGCAATCAATGTAAGAAGTTACTTTGCAAAATGGATTTTCCCTTTCGAAGCTGAGACTCGGAAGCCTGACTGCTGGGTTTCCCTGAAACATTTCCAGCTTCTTAGTTCAGCTTCAGTCTTGGGTGTTGGGTTTTGTTTCTAGAAGACAATAGCACAGGGCTCTGCTACTGGCTCCTAAGTCTGCTTCTAAAAACTGTTGGGGTTTTCTCTGCAAACTTACTCAGCCCTTCCTCTTCTCCATTTTAAATCTTCTCTCTCTCTCTCTTTCTCTCTCTCTCTCTCTCTCTCTGTCTCTATTGTGGGTCTAAATGCTTAGGTAATGTACATTCAAATGTTCTGACAGAGAGATGGGTGAGGACATCTCTGCATGCCTTTGTTTCTCAGTGAAAGAGTAGCATGGCCCCAGCTCCTGCAGTGCTAGCCCAGTCCCTACAGGGGCGCCTTTCTGACTCAGCCTGCAGCACCTCAGGTCTATAAACCGGGATAATAATACCACGCAAGTATTCCAATATTCCCCTTCTTAATGCACACCAAGCTCATGAAACCCTTTTCTGAAAACTCAGCAGTAGATTCACCCTCCCACCCCCATGCCAACAGAATGTCTATGTAATGAAGCTTCTGCCCCAGGGTTAGGGTACATCCATTGAGGGTGGTCCTAGGCTGTGGGCATTACCACTTTCGTGTATTACTCTCATAAACACAGGAGCCCCACAAGATTCATGGTTATTGAAGAAATATTTACTACGGTGGATGGCTCTCCTTTAATTCTTTCAAAACCAAGGAAAGGAAGGCCAACCTAGCTGGTAAAGGCTCTTGCTGAGCAAGACATTCAATTCTTAGAACCTGAGGTGGGAGGACAGAACTGACTTCCCAAAATTGTCCTCTGACCTCCCTGGACCTGTCTTACAAGCTAGGACATACGCATGTGCACACAAATAAAAAACTAGTTAAGTAAAAATTTTAAAGTGAAAAGGATTTACACTTGGTGCACATCTGAAATCCTAGCACTCACTTGCAAGGTGGAAGATCAGGAATACAAGGCCATCCTTAACTATACAAGCATTGGAGGCCAGCCTGGGTCACAGGAGACTTTCTTTTCCTCAAAGGAACTGATGATGACGATGATAATGACGACGACGAGAACGATGATAAGGCAAGGTAAGTATTGTGATGATTTTAATTTTATAATTAAAGAAATTGAGACAGAGCTGTTAAGTAATTTGCCTAAGACCACACTGCTAGAAAGAGGCCAAAGCAAAGCCTGAACCATTTTACGCATCATGCTGCTGGTAGTGCTGCTGGTGATGCTGGCGTCCTTGATTTCAATGTTTACAGATATATAGAATTTGTCCCTTACATATCATGTTTCCTAGGAGCCAACTTATGAAGGTCTAGACTCACAGGAGTCCAATATACAAAGAAAGTAGCTAAAGAAATGAGAGGGTACACACCTGGAGAGTCCTTTGCCTTGTACCAAGGGAGAGTCAGGACTAGGGCAAGTTGGCTCAGAATTATTGACCGGTGAGAATCCAGAGAGGCCGATCCTCTAGCCCACCTGCTTTCAGTTAGCTGAAGAGATTTCATCTCCTAAGCAGAGTGCATACCAGGGTTGGGGTGGGCTGTGTCAAGGCCATCAATATTTACATCTCCTGAACCTGGAGGTCAGTTCAAAAGGGCAGCAGTAATTTATGGAGCTGTTGCAGTCACCCTGGGGCAGATGGCAGAGAAGGAAGAGCTGAGAGCTCTCCTCCCCGTTCCTCTTCACACACTCTCATATGAGAAGTTACTGCCAAATGCTGGGGTATTCCAAAGTGAAAGGTGAACTTGATATTTTTAACCTAAAAAAAAAAAATCGTTTGCGAAACTCAGTGTTCAGGAATCTAATGTTATCAATGAGAACCGTTCAAAAGACTCCCTCGCACGAGACAGTGCGGGGGAACCTTTGAGGGCAATCCAAGGGTATGCAGACACTTAAAATGGAGGATAATTCTTGCAATACACGCTGCAACTAAGATTGAAAGTTGAAGATGAAGCACAAAGCCTACACCTAGCACCAAGCTCGAGGAAACAAGTGCCCTGGAACACTGGCAAATGTTCTGTATTTGCTTGCTTGCAACACACTCTCTCTGTGTGTCTGTCTGTCTCTGTCTCTCTGTTTATCTTTGTCTCTCTCTCTCACATGTACAAGTGCACACTCGAACACACACACACACACACACACACACACACACACACACACACACACACACACACACTGGCAAAAGCCCTCTCAAAGCCAGCTAAATCCTTTAGGCTAACTACACAGAGGAAAGAAAGTCTTACAGCCTTCTATTACTGCTGGAGATATAACCCAAGGCCTTGTGGATGCTTAGTAGATCTACCACTTAGCTGCACCCTAGCCCAGAACAGAAAATACCCACTTGACCCCAGCACCACCCCTACTTTCGGAACTCAAAACAGGAGCAAGTGCATACAAACAGAAAGGAAAGATGGAAGAAACAGAGGACTGGAGGGGTAAGTCCCATCCCACACAGAGTGCTCGCTCAGTCCTTCATCGGAGCTGGTTAAGTCTCTAGCCTTTGTCAATAGAAGCTTTGTTCTGTGATTCAGCAGCCAGGTTTCTTTTTGCCCAAGCAGCACAAAAATCTTGAGAAACGAAAAGTATGGCAGAGGGCTGGGGATGTTGCTTGGTTAGAGGAATGTTTCACTGATGCCTGAAACCCTGAGATCAATGCCCAGCACCATGTAAAACTAGGACTGCTGGTGTTCTGCTGTAATCTCAGTATTTGAGGGTAGAGACAGGAGGATCCTAAGTTCAAGGTTATCCTCAACTACTTAAGGAGTTGAGGCCAGCCTGGGCTACATGACATTCTGTCTGAAAGAAAAGAGAGAAAGGGTGGAAGGCACACAATTAAACAGTATTTGCAAACTTTAACAGGGTGGACATACTAACCTCTCAGCAGACGTCTCCTTGGGGACGTGATGGTTAGAAATGGAAAAGTATGAAGACGTTTCTGCTTGTAATTAAGAGGTACATCCAGACAGGATCCCAAGCTGTGGTCTCCTCGTTGAAACCTGAGTTTCATCTTCCTGTTTTGACAAGGGCTATCTTGAGGAAGAGCCTGCCGTGTTATGAGTTACTCCATAACTCACTCCCTTCAGTAACTCTGTGGGACAGGAAGGAGGTAAATCCAGGAGCCATGCATGTATCTCTCTTAATCATACACATGCGTCTTGTAAGCCAGTCAGTCCCAGCTGGTCACTGGATGGCCATCACTCATTCACATCTGAAACAGAGCACAGTACACAGGTACTTAGAAACACCATGCCCAAAGAAAGGCACTTTCGTGCCTTAAAAGTACTACTTAGCCCAGTGGTTCTCAACCTTTGTAACGCTGTGACTTTAATGTAATCCCTTGTGTTATGGTGGCTCCAAACCATAAAATTAATTTTGTTGCTACTTCATAACTGCAATTTTGCTACTCTTATGAATCTGAATGTAAATATCTGTGTCTTCCGACGTTCTTAGCAACCCCTAGGAAAGGTTTGTTAAGTAGGCACCTCAGACGTTTGTCCATTTGACCCCCAAAAGGTGTCTCGACCCATAGGTTGAGAACTGCTGCCTTAGCTACATTATGTTGTTGCTTAACCATCACAATGCATCTTCCCAAACTATGTGAGAGGCAAGCCTTGTACAGCAAACCATTGAGAAAAATGTCAGGATTCGGGACCTTCTCTACCAAATATGTACAGCACATTGATCCACTTGGACATGACTTAAATTAGTGCAAATGGCATGAGTGTTAAGCCAGTGTTAGGCCATCAACCACATGGAGTAAAAAGATGACTAATGGGACATCTTAACACAAAGAAAAGCCAGAAGAGAAAACTTACCACCAAGCTTAAAGAGAAACACCTGAGGCTACCTGGTTTGGCCGGATCTTGTATCTACCCATTTCTCCACATAGTGGACAAAAAGAAAGCAAGGCCTTCTACCATCTAAGTTCCTAATTTTTCTTACTAAAGGGTGTAACACCTTTGTTTGTGTCTGATTTGTATGTTTCTCTCCCCTGCTACACAACTAGTCTTTTTTTGGGACAGTCTTTTATCAAAACTGTGTCCTCTGTACTTTTAATCACAGTTGAAAATGCCTCAGCTGCAGAGATAAAAACCTTGCCTGCCTAGCTTTTGCCAGGAAAATAGCCACAGAGGGAGGGTGAGCAACAGAAACCAACTCCTACAGGTTCAACTCAACTTTAGTATCAGCGATGTCCTTCCCAACAGTCTGGAGTTCAGTCAAACTGGTAACTGGCTCAGTCCCAGTAGGACATACTAGCACGATGGTCTCCCAGCCACGAGATGAGACTGGAGACCCTCAGGAGGAGTCTACTCCAGAGCACGCTCCAGGAAGATTTTTTAACAAATGCTTAGACTGGATAAAGAAATGATACATTTTAGGCAAAAGGCAACAGGGGGTGGGGTTTAAGTAAAAGAGTGTGTTAGAGAAGTCTCTCAATTGCTCTTCAACAAAATGGCCACTTCAAGGATTAGAGCCTACAACGTCAGAGAACAGAGAACTGAAAAACAATGTCAGGACACATCTTTGACACATCTTTTGACAGCTGTGATCACAGGCTGAAGATAAAAACTCTCTTTTAAATAATAACCATTGTGGTACATTTTCACAGAATAATAAAATTAAAATACCCGTTTAATAAAAGGATGTGCTACCATCCCTTTTAAGTATTTTTTTTAATAATCATTGATTTTAAAGAGCTTTCTAATCAGATTATCTGTCCTACAATGTAGAGCAAAGAGCTCTCTGACTGCATAGAAATGAACTGAGCTCGGCTGAACTTGCAAGACAAGACAGTCCTACCTAAACAGTCCTAAGCAGATGGAAAAGACAAGTCCTGGGACTTGCTGGGTGTGCCAAGGAAACACACTAAGAACAATGCCAGGCTGAAGAGATGTCTCAGCTGCTAATGGCACCTGCCAGTAAGCCTAAACTAAATCCCCAGGAGCCAAGGAAAGAAGGAAAGAACCAGCTCCCATAAATTGTCCTCTGACCCCCACACCTGCCATGTGGCATACATGCCTATACCCATACACAATAAATAAAATGTATATGTTACAATATCTTACTCTGAACGGAAAAGTGAGCATGCATGCATGTTCGAGTGAGCGCGTGCACACACACACTAAGTCCTGCTAACCAACACATATTTTTTAAAGTGGATATAACATGTCTTAACAAAGTTACCTCCCCATGCACACTCCACCCACACAGCCTCGGCTCCCGGGTGACTTCAGCTTCACCTGTGGTGTGAATTACTATTTGGATGACAGGTTTCTTAGAACTTAAATCACACTCGGGCTGTTTTGCCTTCAGTGTTGACACTGTGCAAATGGAAAGAAACCGGTCTTGGTAAACATGGCCCTGACCACCATGGAGGTCAGGAGAATGTTGATCCTAGACCCAAAGAACAAGGCAACATACACCACAGACACGGTGTCTGTCAGACGTGAAGCATCTGGAGCCACGGAGCACCCTACCCTGGCTCTGCATTCCCAAGCCACTGAACTGTGAAGGCCAGGAAGACGCCGTTAGCTAAAAATGGAGGCAGACAGCTGCATGTCAGATTGTGAACCGATCTTTTCAAAATCCCAAGGGCTTATGCTACCTAAAACAGCAAAGGGGACAACCTCCTCCCCTCTTCCTTCTCCTCCTCCCCCTCTCCCTTTTCCTCCTCCCTCCTCTCTCTTCTCCTTCTTCCCCCTACTATCCTTTTAATGTAATACCAGCAAACTACACTCAAGGTCAGAAAACGTCTCCTTGACTACCTGAACAGCTCTGCCGTATTTGATCTTCAAAATTAAAAGGCAGGAAGTTAAAAGTAGTAGTTAAAAGCTAGAGTTCTATTTGAAAACCGGAAATCAGGGCAGGACATACACCAAATTAAGACAACTTATTTAATGGCACTTAGAGGGTTGTCTTTTGTTAAATACTGATTTACATACAGGTCAAAAACAAAATCACTAATGGCAACAGAAGACAACCTGTGTCTTAAATTATCTTTTCAGTCATTTGTATAAGAAAGTGGAGACATTGTGAGGCCTGCCTGGAGCTGGGTTAAGAAATAACTGACCATGGGAAAAATAGTAAAGTCTGTAAAAGAGACATACAGCAAGGAGTGCAGTCAGCAGAATGTCACCAAATTATACCCTTCATCTGCCTTGCCTTTAAAATGCATGCTCTTCAGACACACATGTAGCCAGCACACAGCACAGCCAGGAAGAACTCATTCCGCAACCAAAATGACAGCCTAGGAGTTTGTGGCATTTATAAATGATGGTTGGAGATTCAGGTTTCATTTTTCTGTCTAAATAAAATATCCATGGAAATGATCCTCTGACACATAGAACCACACACACACACACACACAAAGGATAGTTAGCCAAGCATCAAGACTGCAATCCCCGCCCTCTAGAGGCTGAGGCAGGAGGATTGCTGCAAGTTTGAGTTCAGCCTGAGATACTCAGCAAGTACCATCAAGAGCCAGGCCAGTCACAGGGACAAAGTCAAGCCTTATGTCAAATGTTTGAAAAGAGATTTATAAACAAAAGTGACTCTGGATTCAAACCAGTGAGCGAGAGGACCAACAAAGTTCAAAGTCCCTTCCACCAGCCACTGATTGTCCACAGGGAAATTGGAAGCTGGTTTTGTTGATTTTCCAGGAAATGGCCCATTCACATAGTAAATTCTTTACTGAACTGTGAACCACATATGCTCAGTTTCAATTAAAATGTAGCAGTCTTCCAACACAAATGTTTCTTTGGTTGGTTTTTCGAGACAAGGTCTCACTATGGATTCTGGAATGGCCTGGGATTTACTAAGTAGTCCAGGCTGGCCTCAATTGTCCTGTAACTCCTTGGGCCTCCCATCTGTTTGGATTATGGTCACTTACCACCACATCCAACTTTAAATCCCAAACTTTTAAAGAAATTTAAGGGACAGAGAAGTAAGAAGAAAATCCTAACAGATACCAAAACCAAATTGGTATTAGGAAAGACTATTTTTCACTCAGATTTATATGAAATTCAAACTGGAAATAAGGGTCCTGTTTATACCTAAAGTACCAATATGAACTCTATTCACCTATTTAGGAAAGCCTTTGTGGAAAGACTATTATGGACTGTGGATGCATACTTTATAACAATAGTGTATACATGTGTATATTTGTTTAACCACTATGTCAATGATTTGAGAATTATACCAGGAAAGTATAAACATCTCTCTGCCTTCCTCTGTTTGGTTTTCAAAGGTTCTGGTTGCTGAAATGTTAAAAGAGACGATTTGTTACTCCAGGGCCTTGGTTCGCCAAATCTTACAGCTGACATGTCTCGACCTGGAGCAGTAAGAGATACAAAGCCGAGGAGGGGCCTTCCTGCACTGAAGGACGAAGCCGGCAGCTGCCTGCTCCTTCAGCACACTTGGCTCATGAAAACTTGCTGCTGCCTTTGGCCTGTTCATCTCATTTGCCAGTTTCCTGGGCTTGACACCAATAAGAAGCCAGAACATTTGTTGTTGTCCATTTATTAAGTCACAACAACTCAAGGCTTCAGTGCCACATTGAAAGAACCTGGCCAGCTGGGAGGAGACAGAAAGCACTTGAGAGAACAGACATTACCAAGCCCTCTCGCTTTCCCTGCTGGAAACAAGTCAAAAGGGAAATGCTGCTTTCTAATCGTCCTGATGAGCCATTTTGAATCTTCTCCTCTTAGAAAAGCTATCTTCAATTCTGGCGTGTTTCAGTAAGTAAGAGTTTGCAACTGTAACTCAAAAAACAGGTACTTCCAATAATGTAGACCAACACTGAAGGTCAAGTTAAACTCTAGGTGACTGTTTAATGGTCACTTTTCTGGGACATGTGACGTACTTGTAAATGGCAAACACAGAGAGAAAACACGGCAAAAGCTCCAAGTTCCTGAGACACCATCAGAAACAGTAAGCGTTGTCTTCTAGAATAGTTGGCAGTTAAATTATGTGTGTGCGTGCATGCATACGTGCGCGTGAGAAATACCTCAGCCGGGTCGTCCTCCTATAGGGACACGAAGGTCTAAGAAATTATAATAAAAAGATTTTATCAGCCACCAGGAAGTTATAAACATCTGTCTTCTCATCCTGTTACAAAGAAGTGTTTTAATGACAAAGTCACCTCACTTATACCTAAGGATGCACAGGATTCTGAGAAAACAGGGTTATCAGACTAAAAAAGATCAGGTATTCAAATCATCCTTAATTATATGGGGACTTTAGAAGAGCAAATGTTACGGAAGACCCTATCTTAAACAAATGAATAGATAAATAAGTGGTATTCTTATTTATGCCTTATAGCAGCAGTTCTCAACCTTCCTAATGCTGTGACCCTTTAATACAGCTCCTCATGTTGTGGCAACCTCAACCATAAAATTACTTCATTGTTAGTTTATAACTATAATTTTCCACTGTTATGAATTATAATGCAAATGTCTAATCCATAGGATATCCGATATGAGATCCCCAAAGGGGTCATGACCTGTGGGTTTAGAGACACTGTGTTACAGTCTATAGTGTCTTGAAGCATTGCTTTATACCAAAATTTTCATTCCAATTGACATAGTGAATGGAGCAAGGGGTGGGGTGCACAGTGGGGGTCCAAAACGTGTTTGTTTGCATTAAGCAAATGTCAGACTTAGCAACTGACCTAGCATGCCCAAATGAATGCTAAGTCAGTAAGCAGTTGAACTGAACACACAAATAGAACACCCAGTCACTAAATTGGCAACAATCTCAGACCATAGCCAACTGCCAAGCTCTTTCATCCCAGAGAGTCATAGGGCCTCTTTGCCTTCCCGGCCGAAGTGAACCACATCGTGGGAGATTGTGTCATGTCCTCTCACACTGGAAAACCTACAGCCAAGAACCTTTACATCAGTTCATGGAAATGCAGAGCGACTCGTGTGCATCCCACTCAGCCCTTGTATTTAGTAAAAGCGTCTGGTGTTGAATACGAGAAAACTCTTCATCATAATAAAGCCTATCTGCATTACTGAACTGTAGTGACGGACTGCCATAAATATGACTCTCTAATCAGCTCCCTAAAATATATCAGGAGCACCCCAATAATCTCTTTCTGGGTTGCTTGCCAAAGTACCCAAGACCCTCCCATCACTTCATGGCATGAGGATCAAACCTTCTGATAGAATGCCTCCGATTACATCCTTCCATAAACCTATTTTAGATAAGGATCTGGTTAGAACCTGAGCTGCCTCCAACAGTTAAATCAGCCAAACAGAAAAAGAAAAGAAAAGAAAAGAAAAGAAAAGAAAAGAAAAGAAAAGAAAAGAAAAGAAAAGAGGAAAGAAAAGAGGCAGAAAAGGTAGGAATGTAAAAGAGGACAAAGCTGACCATCTGTATAGCATGGACTCAGCCATCAAGGTCAATAAGAAGACTAAGGGAAGAGGAATAAATCCACAGATAGACAGGAAGAAAAGATAGAAGTTAGTCTATTTGTAGGTAGAAAATACTAAGACTTGGCTTCCAACAATAAAGATAAATCTTTATTGTGTGTGTTGGTGGGGCTGTATGTGTGTGTGTGTGTGTGTGTGTGTGTGTGTGTGTGTGTGTGTGTGTACACCCAGGTGCAAGTGTGCATAGGCTGTTGTTTTGTGGTGTTTTGTATACTGCTGTTATGTGTTTTGTGCTGGTGTGTATTGCCTTGTGGGGAGTTGTATATTGTTGCTGTTATATGTGTTGCTGCTTTGAAGTTCTTGCTTATTTTTATGTTCTTGAGATAGTGTCTTGCTATGAGACATAAGCTGGCCAGTACTCACTATATTAGCCCATCTTGATCTCAAATTTATAGCAATTATTCTGCTTCAGCCTCTAGAGTACTCACATTAGAGGTATGTGCCACATGCTGTATGCTTTTGAAGTTTGTGATCTGGTATTCTGTGCTACCAGGGAGGTGAAAGTACACATGCTGACGGAAGAGAGCACAAGGTTTTGTCTCCTTGTCCTGCTTAAAACTGCACCCCTTCCCACTCCCGTGCCCCATCCAGGATACCTAAGACTCTATATCTACTCTGCCTTCCCCAAGAGTATTGCTTTCCTGTTTTCTGATTTTTTTTCCCATTCCTTCTCTTCTTTCATTAAATGTCAAGAATAAGAATTTTCTCTAAGTAAGTAAGCCTCTAAGTAAGGCTAGTATAGTCTCATCCACCAAGAAAATTTACATTTATACAAATTGCCACTCCACTAATCTCAGAGAACACAGATATTTGGGCAGTAAGGGAGACAGGGGATCCTGGCCTTTTTAGTCCCAGTCTTAGCTTTAAGGTCTAGGACTCACCATTTCTCAAAAGTTACTATTCAAAAAAATAAAACAAACAAACAAACAAAAAAAAAACAAAAAAAACACTTCTGTTTAGATGCTCATCCAACATTTAAAAGCTTTTAAAATATAACAGCACTAACCTTTTGAGGAGAGTGACAACCTGTCCCACAGGAAGGTAAGGTTGGGTGAAGGCTTCCATCTTATTCCATGTCTGAATAGTGTTAGTATCTTAATACTAAGGTGGCAGACATTTTGACAACAGGGCATCAGAAGCCTGCACAGCCTCCACTAGAAAGCCTATATGATGCTCTGTGTTTGGTGGTCAGGCCACCCTTAGTAGAAGTTCCCAATTCTCAACTTTGGACTGGACAGCTGCCATCTTTCCCCCCAAAAAATAGTAGAGAAAATCTGATGAGGTTGCATTTTGGAGGTCCCAAGGGCATCAAGGCCATACCCTTTGCAGGATATTAGTGAGTTGCAACTTTTTATGCATCTGATACTGTATTTAAAGGAACCTAAGAACCAGATTTTTATAAGGTTCAAAAGCATTTAGACAGTGAGTAGGGAAGAAGATCTGAAAATGGCAGGAGAGCTGTCCTTAAAAACCAAGTGATGGAGTGAACCAGAAATGTGCGCCCAGCTGGGCCTGGGAAATCTGCGGGAACACTGGATAGCCACTTCCTTCAAACTCTTTGTCATCACTAAAGTTCAGCTCCTTTTAGCCTTTTTCCTCTCCCTCCCTTTTTCCTTTATCCATTTCATCCAGAAAATATAGATAGTAAATATATGCTACATCCAATTCTTCACAGAGTAGATTCAAAGTCAAGCCAATGAAGAAAACTTAAGAAGACTTAGTTGGTAAATGCTTAAGATAGAGGAGTCCCTGGTGGCTTTGCTGTTCACTCTTGAGGTACCAAACTGTCCGGAGGCTGAACTCTTCTTGGGCTGAAGAAAGCCTTGCAACACAGTCCATCAGACTCCTGGGTTGATACTACATAAGTTAGGAACTCCACCTGTGGCACCGCCAGCTTAAGTACAACTTCTTCCCCCAAGAAGAACAGAAACAGCCATGTTTTACAGACTTAAGAAGAACAAGACAAGACAATGCTGTTCTCTTCTCATGATGCCATAATGGGAAATTAAGTAATTAAACACGGCAAAGCATGGGGACACCAGGACCTGAGTAGGCACCCTCAGGGGAGGAGCCACACCCAGCCATTCCTGAGCCCAAGCTTTGCCGTGACTCACAGCACGACTTTTACAAAATGCTCTTCCCCTGTCTACCATCCCCCCAATTCTTCATTGCCTTGACTCTTTATAATGTCAGCAAATAAACTGCACAGTATGGAAATTGTTTCTGTAGTCCAATACAATAGGAAGGAGGTACCTGGTACTTGTAGGTACATTCTCTAGAATGTAAGGAGGTACGTTCATCTCGAAAGAAAATTTTAAAGAAAAACCCTTTAAATCTCTACTGGAAAACAATTCCGTAAGGGTAGAAATCCTGTTGGTCAATAAGTCTATGTCCTTAAGAAAGTACATTAGCCATCTGTGTTCTCTCTGAATGCTATTCCACTTACATTGCAGGTAGTGGTAAAAGTCCCTCAGGTCAGCAGTGACCAGGCATACAACAGAGGAAACCCATCACTCGCTCTAAAGAGAATAGCTCTAGGTATTCCCATGATCATGGTGCATCACTTATAACAACATTCACCAGTATGTGGAAGAAATCCAAATGCCCATTATCAAACAGATGAACAAAATGTGGTCGATACTTTGATAAGATAATATTCTACAGCACCAATGAACCTTGAGGATAATATGCAGAGATGAATAAACTAGCCGCTAAACTTCAGATTCCTAGGAAGTACCAAGGAACTCAAACACAGGGACAGAAGTATGGTGGAGGTTGATGAGAGGAAGGGGAAGGGAGATTATGAATTGTTATTTAACTGTGCTCAGCGTTTCTGTATTCTGAAACTGGTGAAAGACACTTTGCACCACTGAATCGCATAAATAAGATGATACATTTTGCACTTAGCACCATAAAAAATA
>CM052714.1:31295494-31312310 GCA_028551405.1 Uromys caudimaculatus | reverse complement strand
AGGGAGGGAGGGAGGGAGGGAGGGAAGGAAGGAATAAAATTTCTTCATGGACACTAGGGAAGGATACAAATGGGAGAGGAGAATCAACCAAAACAAATTTTGTTCAAAAAAACCATTATGACATCTAATATTTCATATGCTAATAGAAAAATATTTTCTTACAATCACACCCACAAACACACACAGAGATACACGAGTAACTGCTCTTTTACATTATTGTTGAATGTTCACTGTAGCTCTAAGATTTTGATCTGATAACAATGTATTCCATATGGTGGTATTAACTCCCTCAAGTTATATCATTCTTTGTTTTGGAGACAAGGAAATTAAGAGCCAGAATGATTGAAGAACTTTTCGAGAGTGTACAATCAGAAACTGGCAGTCTGTTCAGTAACGCACCCCCATTCCCTTCTCTAACCTACTTCTACTTGCAACTAATTCCGTTAGGGAAGCCTGCTTCCTTCCTGCCTTCCCACCAACCCCTTGCCTGCAAACAGACTTCCCCCTCCCGGGACCACTAAAGGTTCCCCAGAGGTCACCAATTAAGTGAATCCATTTGCCATGCTTATCTGTCCCTGCCTTCTCAAGGCAAGTGTCAGGGGTGTTCCACCTTTTCTTCAGGAAATTATCTTTACCCTCCATTTTACAGACCCCATTTTCCCCTGATAAGCCTTCTGTTTGACTACTCCTTCCTATAGCATTCTTAAGATACTTATCTTCTTGCTCAGTTTCTACCCAAACAATGACTAATCCATGCCTGAAGAAGTAAAGTTGGAATTACTTTAAATTCATTTCAGATGTTTACAGAACTCTTCTGACGCCTATAGTTAATCATAGAGCCTTCTAGATACAGATTCGCAGGAGCTGTGTCTTCGGGGAGTGCTCTCATGACTTAGCACAATATTTGGCTCACAGTAAATATCAATGATCTTGTAAGTTTTACTCTTAAGGTAACTAAATTCTCAAGTTTGGAGCTACTTTTCCTAGCATGGTCCTCCAGATCCTATTGAGAAACTGCCAAACTATTCAACGGTCTCCCTCAATCCAACACCAGTTAAGGATCCCTCCTTGACAATAGCTAAAACAGCAGGAGCATTTCTTCCTGTTGTTTACTGTGCTATCCCAGGTCCACAGCAGATCTCCCCAGCTGTGAAATCTCAACAAGCAATTCTACTCAAAGAGTATCTCCAGTCTGAAAGCATTAGATGAGAATAGAACATTCACATGATCTACTGTTTCCTGATTCAGTTGGCAGCAAGTCCTACCCGGCCTTGGTTTGTCTTTTCAAGATGTACCCCACCCTACCCCACCCCACATAGACGTTCTAATAAAAGACACTCCCGTAAAGCTGGCTCCACACATTCGCTTTCCATTCAGTCCTCTTTTGAAGAGTGCATCCTCAAGTCTACTTCTGATCTCTGACCTTGTAGATGCTCCCTATCATAGCTATGTTCAGCATAATGGGATGTTAATAGGCTGTTATGATTTACTCTACAAAAATCAATGGTGTAGATCCTGCTGGGGAAATAAGCCACTTTGGTGGGCCCAGCCACATGAAGAGCATTAAGTATCATTTGGTTCCCTGGGAATGAAAATGTATGCTATGCAATTCTGAGCTCTCCTTGAGCTGAATTTTTTACTTGGATATTAAGTCCAATCTGCCCCCTTGTTTTAAATAGCTGAGAAAATAAGGAAACATAACTTGACCACCTTTCAATCTGGAAAACATCTAAATTAATACAGAATACTGAGAAGATAACATTTCAACAATGACTGATGGTAAATGGGCTGTGAATTTAGGGATGCAGCTGACTGGCACCAGATAGCACTTACTGCTTTGTTTTGTTTTTGTGAGTCTAGGAGCAAGAAAACAAAACTATATAACCATAACTCACCGGTAGATCAAAATAAAATATTAACAGGAACATGGAGAAATTCAATTCGGCAAGGGTTCAAAGTCATTAGCAGCTATGTAGCAAGGCCAGCCTGAGCTGCATGGGACCCTATCACTACCACCATCGTGCTCATCATCACCACCACCACCACCATCGATGAAAAGAACTCTCAAATCTAAGCCAATACGTTCCAGTGCTCTGCATATGTCACCCACTCAACAACTTAAGGCATCCAAAGGCAGATGAACCAATCACTAACACTGAAGTATATTTCTACGGCAGTCAGATATCAAAACTTGCAGTTTACTCATAAGCAGTCTCTGTACCTGCCTCACTTATTTCTGAATTCCATAAGATGATTTGTTTCATCTTACTGTGTAGACAACGAAAGTAAGGCCTTCTTCTACAAGCTCCCTGAGGTCCCAAACTAGGTCAGTCTCCATGCCCCAGCCGTCATTTCCCTGTTTATGGCAAGGCACTCAGCAATTACACAATGCAAGAATGGATGGCAAGGCTACAGGTTTAGGATGCAACTAGTTTAGGAGTGCTCACGATGATTTCTGCTCTTCCACCACAGTCTTCTACTAACTAGACTTTGAGCCATGAAAGGCAGAGACGCTCTGTCTTCCTATGTTAATCCTGTTCAGAGGCCCAGATGGTGTCATGCTCATGTGGCATGTGTGCTGCATCAATATTTGCTCATTGATTTGTTGCTCAAATACCACTACTGAGTTGTGTTTGTCTGGCAAATCATGCAATTTTAATAATTAGTGTCTGAGGTGGGAAAAAAATGTCTTTCAAAAAGACTGGGAGTAAATGGGAAGTACATAAAATTGGTCCATGGGAAATATACTAGATGAAAACACATTTTCATAGCAAATAAATAAATTGGAAAAATGTATGTTGGTAAATTTCCAAGAGTAACACCAACTGTATTGCTGTTTATATAGACACACACTCTGAAGGACACATGTAGGACTGTAGAAATGGCTCCGTGGTTACGAGCCTTTCTGTTCTTACAGAGGACCAGAGTTCAGTTCCCAGTAACCACTGTGTGTGGCCCGCAACTATCTGTAATTTCAGCCTCAGGGGATCTGATGTCTAATTATGGTTTCCATAGGTACCACACATACACAGCATACTTTTCTTTCATATTTTTTCTTTCTCATTTTTAAATTATTTTTCATTTTTTCTTTTACTGAAAACAGAGTATAGTCCTGATTATAGTTTCTCCTCCTTCTACTTCTACTCCTCCTAAATCCTCCCCACCTAATCCCTCATCCACTCTCTTTCTGTCTCTCATTTGAAAACAATAGGCTTCCAAAAGATAACAACCTAACATGACAAATATGTATAAGATGAAGCAAAAACAATTTATACATTTTATAAATTAGTCCATTTATAATCCATTTATAAATTAGTCTGACAAAAGCAAGTGCAGTAAAGGATATCAGGCCTTAATACTGAAAAAGGCATTCTGATAAAGCAAATCTTTAGTTCATTCAAGATTAATCAGAAAACCATTCACGGTACAGGACTTGTGATTGGCACAGAGCAAAGAATGAGTCAGGGAGTCCGAGAGTGTGCAGGAGCAGTGCAGACGATCCTGGAAATCCCCACCCCCCGTCCTGTGGTTAGCACTGACACACTGGGAGCGCAGGTAGTTCACGTTCTCATACAATGGATATCACTTAGTCTTTATTTGAAGAGGGAGGAATTTTCATACACTCATGTTTCCAGTCATTACCTTTCATAAACAGAGCTTCAGATAAGCAGCACCTTAGCATGTTGGGCACAATGTACATACATCCCAGAAAATTCTCAGGAAACAATACTCCAAAATTTAAAAGCTTATACATATTTCTGTCATATGTGACTTTGTTCTCAAAGAGATGCTCAAGCTAGCATGGCTAATCACTAGAACCTCTGAGTTTCAGTTATTTGGGGATATCTGTATATTTCAGTGAGTTCACGCAGTCAGTTCACAGCCAAAGATGATGATATCATAACGCTGTTCATGATGAATTGAGAATTCTCCTGGGTTATCGATAGCGTGATAATTGCCTTCAGACAAATGAATTCTTATTTTAATTGAACCAAGGGCGATTAGAAATACATTGCAATGAAACTCTCAGAGGCTCTAAAAAACAACAAAAGATTTGCGTTGTATAGTTCAGTAGATTGAGTGTTCAAAATGGAAGGATATAGAAGGTATGTTTTACTAATCTCATCGCATTTTAAATATTCTAGACATACATTCCTCCAAAATAAAGTATCAGCATCTTCCATCCATCCATCCATCCATCCATCCATCCATCCATCCATCCATCCATCCATCCAAACTGTCAACAACCACCATGACTTCTACTTAGACTGGAACTTAAGTTAGCAAAGGATACAAAGACCAGTCCTTTCAATGCTGATTCTGGAGCTAAGTACCGTCGGAATACAGTGGGGAGAAGGTTTGGAATTCTCTTTATTTTTGCCCATGATACAACCCACAGACCATATGGAGCTTAGGAGAAAGGAAGACCAGGGTGTAGATGCCTCAGTCCTGTGTTAAAGAGGGAACAGGATGATCTCGGGAGGTGGAGGATGGGGGGACCTGGGAGGGAGAGAGGAGGGAGAGGAAATAAGGGGGCAGTATCAGGTTCTGGAGGGGACGGGAGAGAGGTACAGAGGGTCAGGAAATCAAATAAAAATATGCAGTAGTGGTGGATAAGGGACTGGGGGTAGCCACTGGCAGGTCCCAGATGCAAGCAATGCAAGAGGCCCCCAGGACCCAACAGGGATGACTTTAGCCAAAATGCATGCAGTGAAGGGGAGATAGAACCTGTAGAGACCACCTCCAGTAGATAGGCACGGCCCCCAGTCACCAAAACTTTGAGATGGGTGGGGGCCACACAGCCATCTCAAAGTTTTTAACCTAGCAATGTTCCAGACCAAAGGAAAGACAGGGACAAAAAAATGGAGCAGAGACTGAAGAAAGGGCCATCCGGGGACCGCCTCACCTGGGGATCCATCCTGTCTGCAGACACTGTTGCTGCTGCCAAGAGGCCCTTGCTGACAGGAACCTGGTCTGGCTGCTCCTTGGGAGGTCCAGCCAGCAACTGACCAATGCAGATGTGGATGCTTGGAACCAACTCTCAGACTGAGCTCAGGGACCCCGGTGAGGGAGCTGGCAGAAGGACTGGAGGAGTGGAAAGGGATTCCCAACCCCATAGGAAGAACAATGTCGGCTGACCAAACCACCCAGATCTCCCAGAGACTAAACCACCAACAAAGGAGTGTACAGGAAGGGACCCATGGCTCCAGATACATAGGTAGCAGAGGATGGCCTTGTCTGACATCAATGGGAGGGGAGGGCTTTGGTCCTGTGGAGGTTTGATACTCCAGTGAAGGGGGATGCTGGAGCAGTGGGGTGGGAGTGGGTGGGTGGGTGAGCACCCTCATAGAGGAAGGGGGGGAGGAGAGGGCAGATTGTGGGGTGGTAACTGGCAAGGGGGATATCATATGAGATGTAAATGAATGGAATGATTTTTTAAAAAGATTTACTTATTTATTTTATGTATATGAGTACACTGTCACTGTCATCAGACACACACACCAGATGAGGGCATCAGGTCCCATTACAGATGGTTGTGAGCCACCATGTGGCTGCTGGGAATTGAACTCAGGACCTCTGGAAGAGCAACCAGTGCTTTTAACCTCTGAGCCATCTCTCCAGACCCTGGAATTCCTTTTGAGTCTCACTTCCCTAATTTTTTTCAAGATTTATTTTTAGTTTCTGTGTACATGTGTGCCTATTTATATGTGCACCATGTACATGTCTGATGCTTACAGAGGCCAGAAGAGGAGCTGGAATCATGGGCATCTGTGAAGCACCCTATGTGGGTGTTAGGAAATGAACTCAGGTTCTCTGAATGAGCAGTAATCACTCTTAAATGCTGAGCCAATTCTCCAGCCTCAATTTCCTAATGTCATTACCATGCTTAGAATGCATTTAAAAAATTAAAAAGAACTATTGGCAAATGTTGAGGCTTAGTGAGGCTTCTAGTCATAGAAAGTATTAATCCAGGGCTGACTAGATGATTCAGCAGGCAAAGGACCATGCCAACAAGCAGAACGGCCTGAGCTCCATCCCTCGAATCCACATGGTCAAAGGACAGACTCCTGAAGGTTTGTGTCTGACCTTCATACGAGTCCCATGGCATGTACACAGCTTTCCTCTCCAGCCCACCCCCAAACACAATAAATGATGGAATATATATTTTCTTTTAATGTAGAAAGTATGGTTCAGAGGAAGTTCCAGTGTTAACAGCTCCTCACTGCTAGGTCTAAGTCTTGGCATTAAATTTGCTATGGTTCGGATGTGGTCTATCTCCCCCAAAGCTTCTTATTCTGGCCCTTGAAATGATGCTATGGAAACGGGGTAGGATGGGGCTGGAGAAATGGCTCAGCAGTTAAGAACACTTATTGCTCTTATAGAAGATCTGAGTTTTGTTCCCAGCACACACATGGCAGCTCACAACTTCCTTTAACTCCAGTACCAGAGGATATGATGCCTTCTTCTGACCCCCTAAAAGTTCCTGAATGCACATAGTGCATGACCAAGTACTCAGGCACACATGTACACATAAAATAAAATTAAAATTAAAAAGAAAAAGGTGGTGGTACCTTTAAGATGCAGGCAGAGTCTATTGGAAGGTAATAAGGTCATGTCCAGTGCCTTCAGGCGTACTCTTGGAGTAGGTTAGTTCCCACAGGAATGAGTTGCTATGAAAAAGGAAAAATGGACCCTTCCTGTTCTCTTGCTTTGTTTCCCACTAAGTGATGACTGAAATGTCTGTTTGCCTCTCTCTTGTACCTTCCTCTTTTTCTCTTTCTATGTCCTCATGATCTACATACCCCAAGGATCACCACTGCTGATAAGATGACTAAGCAGATAAAAGTGCTCCCCACCAAGCCTGACAAGACCTGAGTTTGGACCCAGAACCCAAGGGTAGAAGAAGTGAAATGATATCTGCACACCATCTCTGATTTTCAGGTGTCTACTGTTACATGTACCAACATTGGTGTGCACACATGGGGTGGGGGGCAGGGCAGGGAGAAAGAGAATTTTTTTAAGTCAATAAAAGTTAAAAGGCCAGCCAGGCAGTGGTGGCGCATGCCTTTAATCCCAGCACTTGGGAGGCAGAGGCAGGTGGATTTCTGAGTTCGAGGCCAGCCTGGTCTACAGAGTGAGTTCCAGGACAGCCAGGACTATACAGAGAAACCCTGTCTCGAAAAACCAGAAAAAAGAAAAAAAAAGAAAGAAAAAAAAAGAAAAAGTTAAAAGGCCATCCCCAGACACAGCCCCTCAACCTTGTACTAGAAGTACAAGACAAATTTAACCTCTTTTCTTTGATGAATTCCACACAGTCTGTGGTATTCAAAAGAAGATAAACCAAGATGAATTTTCTTTCATTTCAGTTTCTTCCCTAATATTTATGCCAAAATATTTAAGAGAAGTCTGGGGTGAGGGTGCTCACAAAGAGAAGGTTTCAGTCAAGGGCACATGTGTTAGTCTAGCCATGGAGTTGCATGGTTTATGATGGCCTCTTCCAGAATGGTATGTCCTCACAAGCTTCCTGTGAGCTCTGTCTGGAGGTGGTAAGGACAGGACAGGGCTCTCAGGCTGTTATGACTGAATCAGCAAACACAGCACAGAGCAGACTCCACATGAAACACCACCACAGGCAGAAGTGGCCCAACTTCTCAGAGACCCAGTAGTTAGAGGAAAGTCTTTTTTAAACCCAGTGGAAAAGGCCCACATAAGGCAGGCACCAGAATAATTACCAGGCCACCAGGCCTGCTTGCCAAACCAGCTTGATGTGGCCTCTTGACCAGGTTTCATCCTTGGCCTCAGAACATGTTCCTCTCTGGGCTCCTCCTGCTCCCACTATTAAATGGACTGGCAGATGCTTGCTTGTGTACTTCAAACCCCAGCTTTCTACGTTCTAGTTTGTTTTGGCACCGAGTTCAAATGAGAAAGCATCTGCAGACCGGCTCAGAGCTTCACAAAATCCCACTGCTGGGTTACCATCAAGCACTTGTTCCTACCTTCCCCTAGACTGCTGCAGATTCTCCTCATATTCAGCAAGTGTGGTCTGGACACAATCAACCGCTAAATTTTATTATTATCTTCCCCTGGCAAATGCACGGAGTTGCTCACTTGCTGGAGAGGGGAGGAACATGCGTGTGCTTCTAGCTCCGTTCTCGGAAATCTGCCCTTTCTTTCCCATGATCTTATTCAGTTTGGTGGCCTCGTACTTCAGGGGCGTGTTGCTTACGGCAAAGTCCCTCGTCTTTGTCTCTCCACTGTGTTTCACCATCTGTTAGATGCTAGAGCCCCATCCTTGAAGTCAGCTTTGACTTCTCGCTCTCCATTTGGTCTCACATCTAATTGATCCTGTCATACCTGGGCTTTACTTTCAGCCAAGAGATCTACATTGCTGCTATCCACCCTCTGGCGCTCTCCTCAGATACCTAACAAACCATGCTGTATTTCAGAATGTATCCCCCACCCCTGCAAGCTCAGAAAGGTCCCCTCTCTCTTGGGGGGAGTCTCCTTCTACGTCATGCTCCTTTATTCCAATTCCAAAAGAACATCAGTGCGGGCAACAGGACCTGTGTGTTACATCATCAGGACGAAAAGGAAACTATAGTCTCTTAATGACATTTTTGTAAACCTTGGTCAGGTCAGAGCCTTAAAACGGATGTTCACGTTTCACAACTGCAGCTCCTCCAAGAAAAATCCCTCCAGAATAAAACAACAAGCTATTTTACCCAATAGTCCAAAAGTTCATGGCCAAGTCAAAAGCAAGGTACAATGGCATAATGGAGACATAAAAAGCCACTGGAGAGGGGAACCGGTGAGGGAAAAGGAAAAGAAAACGGGAAAACAACTACGGCAACAATAACAAACAGAATGTAAGCAGGGAACCAGAGAGATGGTCTAGAAAGAGCATGCTGCTCTTACAGAGGTCTAGGATTAGTTTCCAGCACCCATATCAGGAGCTCACATCCATTCGTAACTCCTAATCAAGGGTATCTAGTGCCCCCTATTGGCCTCAGAAGGCACTGCACTCACAATCTCAAATCCACACAAGGACACATGATTTAAAATTTTAAAAAACCTTAAAAGTAGAAAAAAACCCTCAGAACACAGGATGGTCCCCATTGCTTCTTCAATGACAGGCGCCCACACTACCAACCCATTCTACATCAAGACATTTCCAGAAGTCTCCCACCAGCTCAATTACAGCTGAGGTGGAGATGTTTCAGGCCTGTGCATTTTTCCTTTAACTGAGAGTGACACAAAGAAAGCTGAATTTTCAAAGAATAAAACTGCTAATTAGAAAGCCAGGATTTGCAGGGCAGTGGTGGCGCACGCCTTTAATCCCAGCACTTGGGAGGCAGAGGCAGGCGGATTTCTGAGTTCGAGGCCAGCCTGGTCTACAGAGTGAGTTCCAGGACAGCCAAGGCTACACAGAGAAACCCTGTCTCGAACCCCCCCCAAAAAAAAGAAAGTCGGGACTCACAGTTTCCAATGGCTGAATGTTAACGAGGTCCTTTTCTTTCCCATCTTTGGGGAACACAGTCATTCTTTCCATTCCTGACCCCACACAAGGAGTGTTGGCTATATAAGTTCTCGGGGTATGGTGGATAGCTCAGAAATGTGGTACCTAGAAGGACCAGGCCCCTGTGTGCTGCCTTGTGGAATAAAATTCATTTTACCCCCGAGTTAAGTTGATTACTCAGACTCTGAAAAGTCCTCCCTGCCCCCAACCCAGTCGAACTCACATTTTCCTTATGCTAAACGGCTCTAGGAAAACAAGCAAGGCATTGTACTTGGCTCCTTGGAATGAGATCAGTACTAGTTTCAAATTCCCTGGTGGAACAACCCCAAGGCCATAAGACCCTGTAAAAGTCCCAGATGCCTAACAGCTCAGGAAGGACCTAACTCTGACAATAAAGCATTACTTAAGTAATGGGGGAGGAACACCCCCTAACTGCTTTTGTAGACATTAAGCAGGACCAGGTCTACAAACAACCTAGTCTCAGTCTGGGCCGTTCCCTGGAGGTGGAAGGCAGAGCCTAGGCCTTATTAAAGGGTTGGGCTGTCATTTTCTGCACCTGGCACCATCTGTGCACACCCAGCCGGGCCTGTTGGCAGAGCCGGCCTTGCAGACCATTGCTAATGTGGTAGGGTCAGGGGGGTTGCTCCTGCAACTGGATGCCTATAGATTTCAAAGGCTAGCCTTGCCTCTATGCCAGCTCATCCATCCAGGGTAGAAAACAAGCATATTTTTATTTCACTTTTTTTTTTTTTTAATTTAAAATAAAAAAGCTGACTTTTAAAGATCTTCCTCTGAGAACTGTACATGATCTACGTGAAGACACCAGTGGGATCATGGGTGTTCAGGGCATGAACCTAACTCGTGGATCTTTTGCCAAAATTCAGGAATAAGTCCAAGAAGATAGCTTTCCTCAGACTATATGAGCTTTTAAAAGAGTGACCCTGGGGCTGTCGATGTGGCTTAGTTGGTAGAGTACTCAACGAGTACAAGCCCTGGGTTCAACAGTGGCCTGACATAAACCAAACCAGGCCTGCTTACACACCCCTATAATCCCACAACAAAGGAAGTGGAGTTTTGGGGATCAGAAGTTCAAGGCCATCTTCTCACTATCCAGTGAGCCACTCTAAGATACATGAAATCCTGACTTAATTAAGAGTTAGCAGCACAAGAAGGGCATTATGGGAAAAGGTTGAAAGTCAAAGTTGAAGGCCATCTGAAAGGCATCTCTAAAAGAACAGCCAAGGCCTCCTCCTAGGGTCTGACTAGGCCTCCCTGGGCAGCAAAGACGCAGGAGAAATTTGACCTCTCTGGCCAACTTTTCACAATTCATCCACTAACTCTGGCACTTACTATCAACTGACTATGGAGTCTTTCCACATGCCTGCTGTTTAGCAAGAGCTTGATATGCCCCCAAACTTCTTTTACTGAAGAGGAGTCAGGGCTCTGAGCTGAGATCCACAAGCAGGCTAGCTACAGGCAAGAACCACGAGTTCATGTGAATCCCACTTTTAAACTCCAGTTTGTAACAAACACACACTGACTAATTAGTCTTGTGGAAGTACTAAAGAATTTTAAATTATTTAGCTAATTGCTTAGGAATTTTAAATTATTTAACTAATTGCTTAAATACATTTTGTTGTTGTTGTTGTTGTTGTTGTTTGAGCGTGATCCCGTGGCCAAGGATTTACTTGTTTCTTTGTAAAATACCCCATTATAGCTCTCAGGTCACATGATGACTCAAACCCAGACAGTCAAACATCTATGAACCAGCCAGCCACAAAAGGCAGGCATGACTACACCCTCCAGAGAAACTGGATCTTTTGTTTACAATAATTAAAGATTTAAAGAAATTTTGTGACCCAGTACTTGGGAGGTGGAGGCAGAGGCAGGCGGATTTCTGAGTTCGAGGCCAGTCTGGTCTACAGAGTGAATTCCAGGACCAGGGCTACACAGAGAAACCCTGTCTCGGAAAAAAAGAAAAAGAAAAAAAGAAAAAAAAGAAAAGAAAAAAATAAAAAAAACCTTAACAGAGTGTAAATCAAGGTCAAGAGATGGGAATCAGGGAAATCCATAAGCTAAAACCAAATTAGTAATGTCTCTAAGCAAGATCACCTTCTTTGTAAAACCTACAATGCTTGCTAAGTGGACTGAGAGATTCGTGGGCCTGGCATAGCCATTTGGCATAACTGGAGAAGTAGGTTTGTTTAAGTTCATATTGAGTAATCTATCCTTCCAGTTTTTCCAGCCTCCAGGCAACTACGGATAACTCCAGGCTGACCTGGATCTTGTCATATTCGCACTTCCCTACTCCAGCCCTTCCATGAGTAGCTCATGCAGCATCCTCTAAAAATAACCCATTCTGTCACTTAGCTCCTTCGATTCCTCTGTGTCACAGAAACACTGCGGCCTCCACAACAGGCAGACTCTCTCTCAGCCTTGAAACTCTCCACCTGGACATCACAAGAGAGCTAAGCACATACAGCCCACAGGTCCATCCCAAAAGCATCCATCTAGCTGGGCATGGTGCCGCATACCTGTGGTCCCAGCATGGAGGATGTGGAAGCACAAAGGTCAGCAGTTCAAGGTCATCCTCAACTACATGTCTAATTCCAGCCTAGGCTACTTAGGGACCCTTCTCACAGGGACAAAATTAATAAATTAACTAAGCTGAAATCACCCAACAACCCTTTACAAACTCATCCTGGGAAGTCCCACTTAACTGGGAAAACAAACAAGCTCCCAGTTCTGAGTGGCTTGTTTCATTATTTCAGAAGCACCATTTTTATCAGGCCTAAGTTCCCACATGAGGCTCTTGGCAGAAAGCTTTTGTGACTCCCCTATTTGTCTCTTCCTTGTCCCCAGAAACTCCTTTCCTTCATAAAGACTGCCAGCCTCACCGCCCAGCATGCAGCTCCATTTCTCTGTCTGGTTCAGCTGAGAGAGATAAGAATCTAGACTGAGGCTTTTATAGTGTTTTACCTGTAACTTGTCTGAACCACCAACTGACAAACAGTCTCAGCCTGCACTCCCGGCAGGAATCCAAGACATGGAAAGAACCATGCGGCCCTGTGCTTTGTGGGCTTTATTTTGTTATTTTGGATTGGGCGTATGTGTGTGCCTAAATGTGTGCACATGAGTGCAGGTGTTCACAGAGTCAGAAGACGACATCGGAGCTCCAGAAGCTTGAGTTCCAGGCAGTTGTGAGCCAGCCAACATGGATGCTGGGACCCAAAGTCAGGTCTTCTGGGAGACAAGCAGGAGCTTTCTCTCAGTCTCTGTGCTATCTCCCTAGCCCCAGAAGTGTGATCCTAACAATAATCCCACCATAGAAGCAGCTAGCATACTAAGCAGGAGGTAGAATACTTACCTCTCAGAATGTTTACTCCTTGAGAAAGCTCAAAAGTATCATGCCCAAGGCAAGAAGGTAGCAAAAGAGCAAAAACATGACTGACTTAGGATTCGTGGCAGAAGAAATCTGTACAAGCAAGTCCAAGTGGAAATGGTAATCTGCCACATTTCTTAACCAAGCCAACCATTTCCAATGAGAAGACAGAGGCCATCACCATGCAAGACACAAGTCTCCCAATAAGAGCATCTCACTGTCCCCAGAGGGCACAGAGAGACCTTGAGGTTTGCCTAGCTCTTTTGTTTTTTAATGGCTAAGCATTTATTTAGACTCCATCAACCCTTTACTAAAAGGTAGCCTTTAAGAGTTAATTTCATATTAACTATTACTGAGTGCGAATTAAAAGCATGAATTTGGGATGGATTTATAGCTTAGGGTCACCGTGAGTTTAGCATGTTCAAGGTCTTAAGAGATAGACAGACACAGACTTTTAATAAGAAAAGAAAAATTCTCAACAACACACACACTGTATGTATATTTTTGGGGGTGATGATGGTTTTGGGGGGGTGGTTTTGTTATTTTTTTTTTATATATTTTACTTCCCTGACCATTTAGATTCTATCTGTTTTAAGGAAAACTCCTACAGGGCCCTCAGAACCCCAATCCAGAAGAAAGGAAGGAAGGAAGGAAGGAAGGAAGGAAGGAAGGAAGGAAGGAAGGAAGGAAGGAAGGAAGGAAGGAAGGAAGGAAGGAAGGAAGGAAAAAACCCTCTCACTCTATGTTACGTACTGTGTAAGAAGACAGGAATCTGCTCTCTCAGCATCTTGTGATGATGGAATGGAAAAGCCCCCAGTTCCTGACCACTGTGGTTTTACTTAAAGAAGAGTTGCTTGCAAGAGTCTGACAAACTTCTTTCCTGTCTTGTTTAAGAGAGAAAAGGAGAGGAAGATGCTGAGAGCTAAAACTCTCAGGAGCACTTTGGCTCCTCACGAAATGTCTACATTACAACGGATCAAAGGAACCAAAAAGGGTCACTTCTTGATCATGGAGACATTAACATGTGCCCAAGGGCTGTCTCTGACAAATCAGATGGCTTGCCCAAGGCTCAGATAGGGGTGAACAACTGGATGGTCTGATTCAGAAAACACACAAAAGTACCAACTTCTTTTAATATTTACTGTATTAGTTTTAAATATAACTACTCTCTCTAACATGGTCTTAAGACATTGCCATATAAGCCCAAATTTTCACTCAAGAAAACTAGCTAAGAGCCAGAGGCTTCAATGGAAGTGATTTTGGATAAGAAATTCTAGTAAGAAACTCTTACAATACTATGGGGAAACTGAGATCTAGAAAGGATAGCTCCATCACAAGGAGAACAAAGATTATCATAGGAACAGAGGCAAAACCAAGCAGGTTGGGATCTTGCCGGGACTGGGCAGTTACATGCAGAATGCCATCCTGACTAAAGGATTTATTTAGAAGCTCTGGCTTCCAACACACCATCTAGAACCCACCAAAATACCACTGCAGGGACACCAAAATGATTATGATAGGGCTGGTTCAGAGCTGGCATTAGTGCAGCTGCATGGTACCCAGCATGACAACAGAGTCAAGGTGCTGAGGCATCATCTCTGCTCATATTAAAAAAAAACTTTTTTTTTTCCAGATGGCCCATCTATTTTTGCAAGCATAGAAGCAATTTGATAAACAGAGCAGCAAAGATGTGTGTGTGTGTGTGTGTGTGTGTGTGTGTGTGTGTGTGTGTGTGAGAGAGAGAGAGAGAGAGAGAGAGAGAGAGAGAGAGAGAGAGAGAGAGAGAGAGAGAGAGAGAGAAGGCCAGAAATCAACCTCAGGTGTTACTCCTCTGGAATGGTCCACCTTGTTTTTGAGAAAAGGTCTCCCATAGGAACCTGGAGCTTTCAGAGTAGGCTAGCCTGGCTGGCCAGCAAGCCCCAATGATCCTCCTGTCTCCCCTAGCACTAGAACAGATGTGGCAACCACACCTGGCTCTCTCCTGTGTATGTGCAGGAGAGTGAACACAGATCCTCGTGCTTGTGTGGCAGGCGCTTTACATACTAGGAAATGATTCTGGTCCCATGACTGACTCTAAGCATGGTTAAAGATCATGCTGTATCATAACCTGTATTAACTATTCGAGACTTTGCCTTCTCCCCATTGCTACTGCTAGACAACTAGCAGATTTTCCAGCTTCATCTGGTTTTAAGTGTCGCCTTTAAACTCAAGGGACCCTAGCATTCTAGCTTTACAAAAATGAAAATAACGTGGCAAAGCAAGTACAAGGTCTTCCTCTTCACAGAAGACACCCAGACACAGTTGAGTGACTTGTTCAAAGCCACACCATTAAACACTCAGTTCTATGAGCTAAACTCATACACAGACTAAGCAAATACACCTTATGTTTTTTGCTAATTTATACAGTAAAGCATTCTAAATAGCCCACGGTTCTTTCTTGAAATATCTCAATTCATACATTTTAAATTTTAAGTATTTCGATCATTTAATGGGGTAGTTAGATGGAGTGTTTTTATAATGACCTTTCAAAGCTGAGCACATGTTGAGACTAACTGGACCACCCAAGTTTAAAACCCAGTTATTCCATTTAATGTTTATTTGGTTTGTTTCTAAATGTGTATTTAAGTGGCAAAGTCATAAAGGGAAGAATTAATGATAATCAATACCAGATCTTCAACCATAGAGCTCTTCATGGGATTGCAGTATTTAGTGAAGTCAGCCAAAATGCATTCTAAAACGAGAAAACTCAAGAGTTCTTTAAAAGCAAGTCCCCAGCCATATGCTGGATTCTGAAACCAGTATTAGCAAAAGTCTAGGACGTCCTCAGATCCCTAGAAAGACACTCACCAAACTAAGGCAAGATCGGGCGTGTGGGACAGCGTGGATCTTACAGGTATGGAGTAGCAACTAAGATCTGATGCCAGAAAAGAATATGCTTTGTGCCCTTCTGATAGCTTCAAAATGGCATGTCACCACTCCAGATTCTAAAATGAAGTGTAGATAAACTTCAAAAGACTCAGAAACAAAGCATGCATTTAAGCACCTAAACCTACAGATGGTTCACATTCCTACGGAATGTTCCTCATTTAATCTCATTGAAGCAATTTCTTAAACAGGGATTAGGTTTCCAGACTAACGTACAAAAATAATCTTTTTTTCAAATTTCTTATATGCCTGAAGTAATTAATATTAAACTGTATTTGAGAAAACAAGAAAAGTGGAACTATCCGCCTGGGACAGAAAGAGGAGGGAGATGCTAGGGAGTACTGTACAGAGGAAGCCAGCTTCCACTGCTTGAGAGTCAGTCCTCTGCCTCCGTGCTCTTCAGCCATACCAGTCCTCAAGGGAACAGGGAAACTGAGGCAAAGAGCTTCCAATTCCACTTGCCCCTATCTCTTCCAGGCCTAATAAAGCCAAGTTGAACTGAGGCCTACACAGCAGGAAACAAGGAACCTCTGAGGCTGTGGGAGAAAAGAAGAAATGGAAAATAACCCAATTCCTGAAGCTAAAAGGCTTCAGGCAGCCCCAACTCAAGTCAGGCACACAAAGCCCTTTAGAAAAGCAGGCTCAAGCACTGACGAGCAATGCCAGTTCTACGGATAGCTAAGACATGCTTTCAGGAGATGGAACATAACTTCTCTATGAACCATCAGAGTCCAAAAGGAGGCTGGACATAAGAGCATCTTGCATGCTTCACTAAGAGACATAGTTTCCAGAACTGCACTTTGGATACCTAAACCCCATTACCTACCTTGACACATTCTGCTCTAGATTAAGGCCCTGGAAAAGTATCCCATGCCACCACTGAAAACTCTTGATTTCCTAGGCACAGAGATTACACAGGGCTGGAGTCCATTTAAGTTGTAATACTGAGCAAACTGCCTGAAATCCCCTTAGCACATTATATAACTACAGAA
>CM052714.1:31280491-31295394 GCA_028551405.1 Uromys caudimaculatus | reverse complement strand
CTGTGTGTGTGTATCTGTGTGTGTGTGTATCTGTGTGTGTGTGTATCTCTGTGTGTGTGTGTATCTGTGTGTGTATCTCTGTGTGTGTATCTCTGTGTGTGTATCTCTGTGTGTGTGTATCTCTGTGTGTGTATCTCTGTGTGTGTATCTCTGTGTGTGTGTATCTCTGTGTGTGTGTGTATCTCTGTGTGTGTGTGTATCTCTGTGTGTGTGTGTATCTCTGTGTGTGTGTATCTGTCTGTCTATATGTGTCTTCATGAGTCTTCAAGTGTACCTGTATAGGAGAGCATCCACATCTGTGAGTACTTGTGTGGAGATCAACCTTGGGTATGGTTCCTCAGGCACCATTCACCTGGTTTTGTTGATGTCTCTCACTGGCATGGAACTTACTGAGGAAGCTGGCTTGGCCAGCCAGTGAGCACTAGGGACCAGCCTGTTTCTGCCAGTGTGGCATTAGGATTACAGCACTGATCACCCTGCTTGGGTTCTAGGAACTGAACTCAGATCCTCTTGCTTGTAAGACAAGCACTTCACTCGCTGAACCGTCCTTCTGGCTCCTGTTCAGTTCTTACTTTTTGAGACTGTGTCACTGCATAGCCCTGGCTGGCCTTAAACCCACTTTGTAGACCAGTGCCATGTTCTTAAAAGGGAACAAAATTCACTAAGTCAAAATCAACCCCTCCCTCAGGTGCTCAAACAAGGCCCAACTTGGAGCTTTCCCACATGTACCACTGGGCTGCAGCCCTTCAGTTCCTGCCTCACAAAGAAGCTGGAAGAGAGAACTGTACAAAGAGCTGCAACAGCAAAGCCAACCCTGGGTGGTGAATGATATCCCCCTAGGCACCCGGTTCTCAGACCACAAGGGGTGATGATTTACCACGTGCTATAGAAGCAGGCTTGAGACTCCGGCTGACATGATGAGTTAATTCAGCTGGAGCAACAATCCACATCTGTGCGGGTATTCTGAAGTCCCATGGCTCCCGCAGATCTCCAGATAACCAGGGAAGCTGTATGGCATTCCAGAAAGGCATTGGGCTGAAACGCAAAGCCCTGGATTTCTGTGCTGCCTCTGCCGGCTCAACCCCCGGGAAAGGGCAGACCACTCTCTCCCAGGGACTAAGGCTCCTCAGCTGTAAAACAGAGAGCAGATGCTTGCCTCTCTTCTAGCACAGAGCTCTAAGTAACATGAAAAGAGAAATTAAATACTATTTCTATGCCCTCCCCTGCCTGCCCTCTGCCAGGGGAGCCTCCACGATATTTGAGCCAATATATCCAGGGCTTCTAAAAAGATTTGCCACAGTGGTAATAACCATGCAAACATGTGAACAGCACTAATCTTAGAACCGCGTCAAAATACCAACTTAAAAAGGTCAAACAGGGAAAAGGCCAGGCGTGTATTACTGGGCCTGCTCAAGACTGGGCTTGTCAATAGCCAATCAAGCCCATGGGGAGCAGTTCATGGTGCCCTTCCCTCCCTGCTTAACTACTGTAATCTATGGATTCTGGGAGAGGGACAGTGATTGCTTTCAGTTGTATATGAAATGATGAACTTATTGGCTCTAAAGCATAGTTCCAACGTCATGGTCACACAGACATTACTGGTTAAAATCAGAGGATCGCAAAACAAAAAGGCATACATGGTATGAAAGGAAGGAAGGAGACAAAAGAGGAAGAGGTAAGAGGAAACAAAAATAGACAAAAAGCACAGTATCCACGTACAATCAAAACTGTCAAAACACAAATTCAATCAATTTTCTAATTAAAGAAAAAAAGGGGCAGGCTTGGTGGCTCACCTATGGGGTGGTAATCCCAATAGTCTTGAGACTGAGGCAGGAGGATTATGTTGAATTTGAGCCAGTATGGACTAGATAGCTAGACTCTGGAAAAAAGAGACAGAAATGGAAACACATACACATGAATGCACGCACACAGCTGGAAGGGTGGCTGAGAATAGATGTAGCTAAGTGGTAGAGTGTTTATCATGCTTAAAATTATGCTAAATTCTCAGTGTAATCCCTAGTCGCCCCGTCCTCCACACCCCACACCCAGTAAAGAAATCACAGTTATTTAGCTGAACATGTCAGCTCCTATGTGTAATCCCAGAAGTCAGGAGGCTGATCCAGATAGATTACTACAAATTTCAGGCCAATTTGGGCTATGTAGTAAATTCTAGCCTCTGACACAGTGTGAGACCTGGTCATTTAAAGAAAGAAGTAGGTGCATGCCTATAATCCCTCAGCACTTGGAAAAGGATTAAGGAGGGAGATCAGAAGGTCAAGGTCAGTTTCCACTAAAAGGGGAGTTTGAGGCTAGCCTCAGCTACATGAGACCCCTCTCACCTCCTTGCCAAATATCAGCAGCCAAGTCTCACACTGCAGTAGGAAGAGCATCACGGAAACACACTGAGGCTGCTCCAGGTGCTATGAAGTTGCAGCACAGCTTGGATTTCTCCTCCAACTGCACCCTCTGGCAGAGAACTCCCAGCAAGACAGCTTTATTCTACCTGGCCAGTGATTAGGTCGAACCCCATGCCACTGTGGTGTAGGAACCTGTGTGTGTGCTATACCTCCCTCACAGGCTCGGGTAGCTTAAGGGCAAGGAATAAATACATCCATCTCTATATTAGGATGGCATTTAATGAGGTGACTCAATACCTGTTAAGCAATAAACACATCAGTCTGCAAAGAGCCCGAGGTGTGTCCTGTTGGTGTTCCAGCCCTGCCACGGAGTCCTTTAATCTTCTGCATGGGTGGAAACTGTCCTAGGATGCCCTCCCTCCAGGCCTCCTCACTCTCCTTTTCCTTATCTCATTCTGCCTCTGCTTGGGTTTGAACTTGCCCTCCGGATAATGCACAAATAAATGCAGCTCTTCTCTCTGCCTTCCTACCCCAAACTGGAAGGACATGGTTCTATGCTTAGTGTGCAATCTCACCTGCCCATTGATGGTCTACAGAAAGCCACTGCAAATTCTTTTTCAAGTCCAACCTTTGTACCGTTTAAATCAAACTAGTCTTTTCAACTCCAAAGAAAGTAGGCAATTGGCCAAGATTAGGTCACAGTCCTAGCAATCTAGGCACAAATATCTTACACTCCATGAAGAGGGTACCTGGATTTTATCGAAACTCAAGAAATGCACTTGGTGGAAAATTGGGTCTCAGTCTGGAGAACCACTTTGTCCTGCAAAGGACAATTACAGTGAGAGCCTGCCCAGAATCAGTACCTCCTCCTTGCTTTGGTGTTTAAAAGGAAAAGCAGCTTCCCCTATTATCCTCTCAGCTTCAAAAGCTAACTACCCTACTGCTCCTTTTTCTTCTCTGTGATTCTTAACAGTGTCCCCTAGGATGGATCTGCTCCCAAAACTTAAAAGTAGCCAGGAAATCTCAAGCCAATGAGATTTAACAAGTTTTGTGTGGTGTGCCTCAACTGCCAACTCTTTCACTCAAACCCTAATCCCCTTTTAAAATCTCAACAGAGACAGGGGGGTGAGAAAAGGGATTATATGCAAGATAAAACCCTAGGGTGCTGAAACATGAAATCCTGCAACTACTTCTCAACTCCTTCACCAGCTCTCGGCAAAACATTAATAGAAGTGTTTGGTATCCCTTTGTGAAGTAGCTTTTTAAGAAGCTGTGTTGACTTGGTATGGTTTGATGTCTAGAGTCTTCTTTAAGCAAATAAGTCTGGAGTCTCCTTCAATTCAGTAGTTAAGTACACATCTTGGTATTATTTTATCTATCTTTTTATGTGTCTCAGGAACTGCCTTAGGCACTACTGACAATGGAAACCCCATTCTTAAAGTGAAAACATTTCCATTTGTGTACAAAGAGGCCATGTATATCACAAACAATCCTCTTACACCAAACCCTAAAAGCATGGAGAATTTTTTCATCTCGGACAGGATTCACATTGCCCACAATGTGAGCAGGTCTACAAACCCAATGCTGAGAAAATTTCCAGATGCTGATTACGCATCTGAAACACCTTTAACTTCATGTGGATGGAGGCTAAATCTTTAATGTCATCATGACATACAAAAGAGAATCTGTGAAAATGTTGTGTTGTTACCATCTCAGCAGAGTGCCTGCGGTGGTTTGAACAGGTATGGCTCTCACAGACTCATGCATTTAAATGCTTGGTCCATGGGGAGTGGCACTATTAGGAGATGTAGCCTCCTTGGAGGGAGTAGTCACTGTGGGGACTAGCTTTGAGGTCTCCTCTATGCTCAAGCTCCACCCAATGCGGGACAGAGTCTCCTGGTTGCCTTTGGATCAAAATGTAGAACTCTCAACTCCTTCTCCAGCACCATGGCTGCCTGCATGACACCATGCTTCCTGCCATAATGATAACAGAGCAAGCCTCTGAAACTGTAAGCCAGCCCCAATTAAACCGTTTCTTTTATAAGAGTTGCCATGGGCATGGTGTCTCTTCACAGAAATGGAAACCCTAACTAAGACAGTGACCAAACTTTTATTTTTAAACCCCTTTCTTATCTTTAATGACACCTTGGGTAGATCCCATAATTGGGGAGGTCATTTTTACTTATTACACTCTAGGTGGATTTAAATCTCATTCTCAAATTCTACTTTTGTTTTGCATAAACTAGGCAAAGCTATAACCCGAATTCTAACTAGGAAGTAGTAGGTTTTATTTTCTCTTGTTTACCATATCCCTCCTCCATTGAGGTAACTGTTAGGGGATGGAAAAAAGAATGTCTTCCTTTACTATCGACTATGATAACTTCTTTGGCTAAGCCACTAAATCTTCTAATAATGACTACGTGACTTGCTGCATATATAACATCCCTGATAGAAGAGTTTCCTATTACCAAATGCCAGCTAGCCTTCTGGAAATGTTGCAGGCAGCACAGATCAGGACCCACCACTACTCATAGCCTCACTGTCCTCCGAGTGAGCTTGCTTTTTCATGCCAACCTACACACAGGGCAGAAAAGCTGGTCCACTCAAGGTCTCAAAGTCTCACCTCCTGTCTTTCTCCTGTGTTCAGTTTCCTGCCTTCCTACCTAGAGATAGGGAGCGAGTCTGCCAACCAAGAAGGTCAGTACTAGGCTTGCCTTCTTGCAGACATCCAATTCTTGTGGGTGAGTCTTGATTCCCTCTGATTTTCTATAAAACACTGAATAATGAGTCTTCTTCCTCTTCTAGTTTTCCCAGCCAACCTGTAGAGATAGAAAAGCCCAGGATGCAAGAGAGGGTCATCTTTGGCACATCTGCAAGATTTGCTTTTGCTAAGTTCTCTACAGAAGAATCTACCAAATGCCCATGGCTTCTCTCATAAGCCAGAGAAGTTTCTTTTGCCTTCTCTTGGATCTGGAACCCTGAACATCTGTTATGAGATAGCAGACAGTCTAAATCATAACAAACTCAACACTATAGATTAGACAGCTTATTCAGACATGGCAGTAACAGAATGACACACTCCTAGAAATAAGTGTCAGATGATTAAAAAATTCTCAGGATTATAAAAAATATAACAAAACCCTTAATTCTACTTATTATCTACACCCACCAACTCTTTTGTATCCTTACTTTGTAACTGTTCATTTGCCTATGAGGCACTAAGATGTTTCTGCCTAGTTGTTAAAATTGCATTTCGGGAAATCAGGGTATATAGCTCAGTTGGAAAGGAGCCTGACTAGCCTGTAGATAAACACTAGTTTGATCCGCCAGAACTACACCCCACCAAATTGAATTTTTGTTTTTCTTATTTCTGGTTTGGACATTACAATTTTTGCTGCTGTATTCCATAAAATATCACTAGTAAACTTCTGTTTCCGTTATTTATAAATATTACTTTGGGGCTGAGGAGATGGCCCAAATGGTAAAGTACCTGCTACGCAAGGATGGGGACCTGAGTTCTCAACCTAACACCTACTGAAAAGCCAGAGGTAGTGGCTGATTCCTAGCACTGGGGAGGTAGAGACAGGAGGATCTCTGGAGCTTGCTGGCTGCTCAGTCTGACAAAAACTGGTGAGCTCAAGGTTTAGGCGAATGACAGAACTTGTCTCAAAAAAAAAACAAGTTTAAGAACAATAAAGGAAACATCAACATATGTGCTACATGAACACACTCGCACACATACACACACACACACACACACACACACACACACACACACACACACACACACGGGCATACACCATCCAAACACATACAAAATCAGAAAGATGATTTCAACTACATTCTCTACTATCTTGAACTGTAATGCAAGGTCACCTTAAGAAACAAACCTTTAGCTTTAAATAATTTAAAATAAGGACTATACCACCATATCTCAACTATTTTACCAATGGGAAGTCAACTCAAAGGGCTTTCTCCAAGCAGAAGCGCATGTGTGAGTTTCCCAGCTCTGCTGGCATGCTACTTTGCCTGTGCAATCACCTCACTTAGTGAGACAAGTATATTTATCTCCCTGTTAAAGAAGCAAGCATTCAGATACCAAAGAACTGAAAAGCATCCCTACATCCAACAGACTAGCTGGGTAGGAGGAAAAGCAAGATGGGGAACTTGTCCTTTATCTCAAGATCAGAAAAGAAAGCAAGAAGAAGAAGGAAAGGGAGAGAGAAGGAGGGAGAGGAAAAAGCTTAACTGCTTGAATGAAGCCAAAGAAATGACCAGTGTCCTTCTGTGGGTGCGCAGATTCCCAAATGAGTTTCCTGCTTCCCATTAGTTACAACTGGATTCCAGGAACGACTCCCTTAATTTCCCAGGATTATAAGTGTATGGTATTTTTAGATACACCCAACAACTATGTCTTCCAATCATTGCACCAAACCATTTGGAAGATAATAACGGTATTGCAGCGCCCAAGGTCATTTTCAGTATAACAATACATCAGCACATTTCTCACATTATCCACGGTTTGGGAATGCTCAAAATAAATTTAAGAGATTGAGTAATTTATTGCAAGTCTCACAGCTAAAAAGATCACATTTCAGATACAAATCAGGGACTCTCACTTTCGACCCTATGTGATCTTCACCCCAATGGGGTATATCTCTGATAGCACTTAGCACATTGCATTGGACAGATAGTTACTCATTTTTCAACTTGTGGGGTTCTAATATATACCTTATCCACTTTGATTTCCCCAGTGGCCTCCAAGGTAGGATAAAATATGCTACCTGTATTAAAGATGAGGAAATTGATGCTTAAAATAGCTTACTCGTCAAAGGCCTTCCAAATAGAAAACAGCAGACACTTGAAGCCAGTCTTCTGACTTTGACTTTACCTCCAGTTGACATTCTCCTCTACCATCCAGAGATTTCATCCAAGCTATGAGTTCATACCCGTTAGCCAAGAGCCCAGTGAAATCAACCAAAGGAAAAATGGGTAAGACAAGGCCTTGACTCCCAAGTGTTCATGAAGTTAAAAACCCCTGGGAAAGGACCCACCTTCCCTGCTTTGCCCACAGGCAGCAAGGGAACCTACAAAGATGGGAGGAAGCCCCAAAGAGCACCTGAATCACTTGCTCTTGAATGGCGCTTATAGAGTATGATGTATCTCTCAAAGCAAGCTGAAGTTGCTGAAAGGTCTTAGCGAGCCGCAGAGAGAACTGAAGTTATTAGAGATGGCTCTGGCATTTGAAAGCATGTGTGCTCCAAGTTGCCTGTGCAAGAACTCACCCTCTAAAGGAAAGGAGTGTTTAATTAGTGGGCCCCTTGAGGAGCTGATGAGGTTATGGGTACTCCATATTCACCAATGGGATTTGTGCACTTAAAATTAAGCCTGGCAAAAAGCTGTCTTCCTGTTCTATCCTTCCATGGTGAACCCAGCATTCCATCACTCACGAGCCTCTAACTTCCCACATTAAGAGGTTGTCTTAGTCAGGGTTCCTATTCCTGCACAAACATCATGACCAAGATGCAAGTTGGGGATGAAAGGGTTTATTCAGCTTACACTTCCAATTGCTGTTCATCACAAAAGGAAGTCAGGACTGGAACTCAAGCAGGTCAAGGAGCAGGAGCTGATGCAGCGGCCATGGAGGAATGCTGCTTACTGGCTTGCTTGCTTCTCCTGGCTTGTTCAGCCTGCTTTCTTATAGAATCCAAGACTACCAGCCCACAGATGGTACCACTCACAAAGGGGCCCTCCCCCCCTTGATCACTAATTAAGAAAATGCCTTACTGCTGGATCTCATGGAGGCATTTTCTTAACTGAAACTCCTTTCTCTGTGATAACTTCAGCTTGTGTCAAGTTGACACACAAAACTAGCCAGTACTGAGGTCAAGAGCAACAGCATACCATTCTGATTTTCTTTTATTAAGGATTTATGTACATGTGTGCATGTGTGTTTGGGGGTGAGGTATGTTCATGCCCCTGGAAGCTAAAATAGAGAGACAGATCTCAGGAACTGGAATTACAGATCATTGAGAGCCACCCTGTGTGAGTGCTAGAAACTGAGCCCAGGTTCTCTGGAAGAGCATGGAGTGCTGAGCTTTGTCTCCAACCACCAAAATGCCATTTGAAAGTAATGAGACTAGACACTGAATTTTTAGTACCTTCATCTGGGACTCTCAAGGTCCAGTGGTGAGGAATGTCTGTGGATTATAAATTGAGCTATTTTACATAACTCCATCTGAGTTATTTCACTACAGCAGCAGGAACAGACTGAGACAGATAAAGAAGAGGCAATGCTGGAGAATTTCGAAGATCCTTCCCAACATCTCAAAGGAAGCTCCCACGTGTAGTTATGAGATAAGGACTGGCATTGTGGAGATCTGGACATCTCTAAAAGTCAGAACAGGCAAGAGATACTGACAGGCTGGTCACAAGAGGCAGAGGACTGGGACTTATAATACAATGACACATCGTGCCATGACAGCCTTGACCTCAAAGATGCTTCTTCAGCCACTGCTGGCAAACAGACTTCATGTGTTAAGTTCATTCTTTCTTTGATATAGGTGGGACACAGGCATCTTCATCATCTCACCTGACATGTCAACTGGACCACCAACTCAAGTAATCACACAGATGACTCAGGAAGGAAGTGCCCACACGTGGCAGGGAGTACCCTCCCATCAAAGTCAATACTTCAAAGGCCATAATCTCTGAGAATGGCACAGTGGTTTAATTTCAATAAAATATGAATAAAGAAGAACACTTAAATGTATTATTAAAGTTCTATTTTTGGAGGAAACGTTGAAGGACAAATAGCCAGCTTATCAGTGAATTTAAGGTGCTAATTAACAATAGCCTTCAATCACAAAAAGAGTTTGTCTTGGTTTCATTCCCTTGGTTGTGATAAAATATCCTGAGATAATCAACTTAAGGGGAAGAGTTTTATGTCCTCTCACAGGGCAAAATTATAGTACATCATTATGAGGGAAGTCACACAGGCAGGAGCTTGAGAGAGTTCTTGGTATCACATCCACAATCAGGAAGAGAAAGCACTGAGTGGGTGTGTAGCTCACTCTGTTTTTATAGAGCCTTGGACCTTCAGTCTAGTAATGATGCTACCCAAAGAGGGCAGGACTTCCCATCTCAATTATACAATCAAGTCACTCCACCAGAGGCATTGTCAAAGTGCCCCACCCAAACCTGGTGGTTCTAGACTCATCAAATCAACAACTGATTCAAATCATCACCGAGTTAGAGACAACTCTTAGAGACAACATACAAGTTTTGTACCAGATGCTTAGAAAGAGGAGATAGCTGTGAGTTTATTTGTTTGTTTATGCACAGAGTGTTTGAGACAGGGTCACTTGTAGCCCAGGTCTGTCTCAAACTCACTAAATAGCTAAAGATGACATTGAACTCCTGATCCTCCTACCTCCACTTCTTAAGTTCTGGAACTACATTTGAGTACTAACATACCCAGTGACAGTAAGGTAATAGAATGACAACTTGGTAATGTGGCAAACTAAAATACCTGTAAACTAAGATTATCTGTATCTACCCATGCTAGGTCTGGATTCAGAGGTCTACCAGATAACTTAGAAGCCTCACTTGTATTATCTTCCACTATTGCTCAAAAACAACCAGAGAAATATGAAGGGCTTTGGGGTCCTGACAGATAACAGTGGATCGATCGATGAAATCGCCCTGTGTATGCTGTTGATATATGTATGACAATTTTACCTAGAAATTGTCTGAAATACCCCTAGACCTGCACTGATAGTATATAGTGTAACACCCCTTTCTTGTGACCTAAAAGCTTTCTTTTGCTTATGGTTGCTCTTATTCAGATTAATATTAGGAAACTGAGGGAAGAAATGTGATTTAATCTTAAGGTATCCATTCTTATAGCAGTCTTGTTTGTAAAGTAAGGTTTTTCAATGCATTTCATATACATCTGTAAGATTCTGGGGAGCCTTAACTTACCAGAGACCCCTGAGTGAACACCATGGAGTTGGGGCAAGAGGAGTTTATTGTTCTGGGGTCACCCTGCACACAAAGGAGGGAGGGAATAACCGAATGCAGAGCTTTTATAGTTTTTAGAGCAGCAGCCATTAAGCACAATGTGATTGGCAGGACGGTGTGACTTTTAAACTGATTGGTCTTTAGGAAATGAGGTAGTAGGGGCTTAATCAGCCCCTCCCTTCCAGCCTATGTGCTCTCTAACCTATTTATTCCAGGAAAGGAGGGGTGCACACGTATTTGGGGGTCTGGTGGAATTTTCCAAAGTTCCTGAGCTGACCTCTTCACATCCCACACTAAATACATGGCCCAAGTATTAAAGCCTGTCCCCAGTCTTTACTTCGCACCCTGTGTTAATGCCTTTTCATGCTTGTATTTGTCTTATACAAAACTTGAAGCTAAAGAAACAACATACTTACCCCTGCTTCCTGTACAATATTTGTGCACTCCCAATGCCAAAATCAGAACAATTCTATTGGGCAAAAAGGGCCAAGTGCTCTGCCCAAACTCAGCTTTTCTATACTTTACTGTAAATGAGCTTCGGGTGAAAATAGGAACAACGTGAGATGGTGGCGAAGGGCATGATGCCTATGATCTGGTCAAGACCTCGAATCATGTTGGAGACAAATCTCTGAGCACATCTGGAAGTGGGTTTCTAGCTTAGTGTAACTGAAATAGGAAGACGTGCCCTAATTGTGGAAGACACCATCCATCGGATGGGATTCTCATATCACATTTAATAAAAGAAGAAGAAAAGAACAGCTAGCTAGATGAAGAAGGACACGCATGCCTTTCTGCTTCTTGAATGCAGGCAGAACATGGCCAGCCATGCTCCTGCTCTCATACATACCACCACCATGACGGCCATTATCCCCTCAACCCGTAAGGCTAAATACATCTTCATTAAGTCGTTTTGCTGTGCACTTTCCTTACCCCAGGGAGAGGAATGACTAATACAGTGTCTGGTAGGGAATGGTAGAAATACATGGTTAGAAGTGAATTACCAGAAATTCTGCAGAATTAAATCCATACGCATTCGAAAAGTCTTGCTAATCCGTGTTCTCCTTGACTTCCTAACACACAGGCACTGAGACGGACTAAAGACAATGCTCATTTTGACACCATGTGTACTGACACTGGGTCAATTAGGAAAGAGTAACAGAGACCCTGTACAAGGATGACCCAGAAACTCATAAACTGCTCTGTGGATACTAATCATGACTGCTGGCTCTGGGACACGTTTTGTAGAGTGTTTTCAGAGAGCATTAACAGGCCAGAAATCCAGCTGAATACAGGCCGCAGCATCCCATGGGCTAGGGTCCCCGACTATATAGAAAAGAAAGCAAAACACCAGCATCCCCCTCTCCCCTTCCTGATCGTGGGTGTCATGTGATCAGTCATCTCACACTAAGGCCACCACACCTTCCCTGCCATGATGGGATACACCTTCAAGCTGACAACCAAAATAAGGGTTTCTTTCCGAATGAAATCACTCTTGTCAGGTACTTTATCAAAGCAACAAGAAAAGTAACTATTAACGACTAATGGTCAGGTCCACATTTAAAAAAAAAAAATTAAAAACCAGGAGAATTAAGGGTACACTATAAGTGCTCAATAAAATTAGTGAAACAATTTGAATGGGGCTAACCTTCTATGAAGTGACTGCCAAACTACAAATCCAAAGACCAACCCTGCTTACAACCTCAGTACAACACAACAGAGCACTGGAGTAGATTTCCTGGGGTGGAATTGCAATAGCCTTAGGGCTATCAAGGGGACACTCACAGGACAGGAGCCTCAGAAATGTGGCACATTTGCAAAGCTTGTGGTTTTGGTCCCCAAACCAATGTCAGAAACTAAGTGTCTTGTGGTGACAGTGAAGATTGTGGAATGGAAGAAAAGAAGGCCGTGAATCTCAGAGACAGACCTCTGCCTGTGTGGGAGTCAGAATTCCCTCTCCCCACCTCATCGGTCTCTGTTATTGTTCTTGTCCCCCCACCCTTTGTTTTAATGTCAGAAGAAACAATAGAAGTCATTTTCACAAGTCAATCAAGGACTGGCAGGGCTGGGGCAAATGAAAAGTGATAGATAGAAAAATGGATCACATCATCTAGCTGCACCAGGCCCAGGGCAGTTGCCCTTGGGTGGAAGCAGCAGTCTATTTACTGTCAGTCCTGGCGGCAGGAATCCCAGACACTTCCAGCTTTTCATGAAGTCATGTACCACATCAGAGAGAGTGACCAGAAGGCATTGTGTCTGTGTGTGGGTCTGTCTGTCTGTCTCTGTGTGCGTGTGTGTCTGTCTATGAGCACCCATGGAGGCCAGAGGTCAGCACTGGCATCCTATTCAATCACTCTTTTTATTGAGACAGGGTCTTCCTGTCAACCTGGAGCTGATTCAGCTCCGCTCACTGCCCAGTGAGTTGCAAGGATCTGCCTGCTTCTCCTTTCCACTGGAGTTACTGAGCCAAAGGACCACACCAGCTTTGGCATGGGTGCTGAGATGCCAACTCAGCTTCTCACACCTGAGTGGCAAGTACAAATGAGTCTTTTCCGTGGCCTCTAGAAGGAACTTCGGTACAACTCCCCTGTCAATGATGTAGTTTTCCACATGGGAAGCCCATGCTCCCCAGAGCTCCTAGAGAATTCAGGACTGCAGGAAGGTAGGTAAGAAACTCCCTTCCACTTTTCCTAATCACTGGCAGATACTTGCCTCAGGCCTCCTGGTGGGTGAACGCTTGGGCTCCCCCTCCCCAGTCCAATTGATGAAAATCAACAGTGAGTTTGATGCCAGGAAAGAAGCTCCAGGTGTGGGGAAAGAAAGCTCTTTACAATTAGCATTTTCTCTTTGAAATATCATCACAGCCCTGAAATATTATAACTCAAGTATCCTTCATTTTCTGCAGATTCTCGTTTTGCAATGTGAATCAGATGCTCCAGCACAGGGAAGACTCATCTCATAGGAAAAAGACTAGCAACTTGGAGGGCTCTATGTAACCACTTATCTTAAAACCCAGGCTCTCAGACACAGACTTGGATGTAAATATGACTCTAAGTTCAACAGCCCAGACTTCACACGCAGAGTGAGGCATGGGAGATTGAGCATAGAGGCCCCAGCCAAACATGCCAGAAATCTGACAAGAGTCACTGCTAATGAGCAGGTGTCTTTGAATAGAGTACCACTTCTAGTTTAGTCAGAGCTACCCTAGATCTCAAAATCAGATTGCATGCATGTGTGTGAGAGACAGAGACAGATGGGACACAGGGAAGAGGGAGTTAATAGTATTTGCATGCATGTGTGCATTTGTGCAAAGTCTGTCAGCCTTATTCCCTGAGACAGGAACTCTCGATGAAACTGGAGTGGACCATTTTTAGCCTATGCTGATGACCAGCAAGCCCCAGGGACCCACCCCCACCTTTACCATTATTTGTTCCACAGGGTGAGATATGTTTACGTAACCTTTGGTGCAAACTTCAGATTAATGTTACACTGAAACAGGAGTGTTTAGAGTGTCCTAAAAAAAAATAGATTGGCAAGTTTTTAACTTCTTAACTACCCCAAAAATATGTACCACAAACATACCTCATCCTAGACCTAGTGGATCAGGCAGGGACAGGATGGATAGGGAAAACCATAGGGCAGAGTACTGTGTGGCACAACAAAAAGTGAGATGCCAGCTGCTCCCCTCCGCTGCTTCCCAGAGGAGGCTCGTGCCCTGTCCAGGAAATAACTGAGTGAAGACTTGCTGGACATCCTCTCACTAAACGTCCTTTCTGTTTGACACTTCCTATATGCCATCGATACGCTTTATTTCCATTAATAAACAAGGAGCACGGGTCACCTAGACCTGGGAAACCCCATATCTAAGGTCAACTGTGACAACTAAGCACAAGGATCAAAACCATCACAGTCCCCATCCCACAGGTCCAGGGTAGAGAGCCAATAGGAGGCCATGAGTGGATCTAAGGAAATAGCCTCAAATTCTACCTTCTTTTTTTTTTTTTATTTTTTTTATTTTTATTTTTTGATACTTTATTTACATTTCCAATGTTTTCCCCTTTCTAGGTCTCCTCTTTGGAAGCCCCCTATCCCCTCCCCCTCCCCTGCCTCTATGAGGGTATTCCACCTCCCACCCACCTGCCCACCCACTCCCATATTCCCCCCTTAACATTCCCCTTTACTGGGGCCTCTAACACCCTCAGGCCCAAGGGGCTCTCCTCCCCCTGATGGCCAACAAGGCCATCCTCTGCCACATATGTGGTCCGAACCATGAGTCCCTCCATGTGTATTCTTTGGTTGGTGGTCCAGCCTCCAGAAGGACCGTGGGGGTCAGGACAATTGACACTGTTGCTCCCTCCATGGAGCTGCAAACTCCCTCAGATCCTTCAGTCCCTTCTCCAACTCCTACATCTGGGACCTCACTCTCAGTCCAGCGGTTACTGTAAAGTGAAACTTGGATATTCCGAACTTTTGGGCTAATACCCACTTATCAGTGAGTACATACCATGTTCGTTCTTTTGTGACTGA
>CM052714.1:31165032-31279991 GCA_028551405.1 Uromys caudimaculatus | reverse complement strand
GGGGACACGGGGTTTCTAAAGAAAAGGGGAATCATCGGAAATGTAAATAAAATATCAAAAAATAAATAAAAAAAAAAAAAAAAAGAAAGACAGCTCAGGAGGCTCTAGATAAGTGTCTGAGGTAAAAAGGCTGCCCGTCATCATTCCATGGGTCAGGATTCCAGCCTTAATAAAGAGGGAGAGCTAGCTACCTGAGCTCGCACCGTTATCACTCTCTGCTTCCTGATGGGAAGCACTGTGCCCAATCAGCTCGCCTCCGTACCCTGAAGAAGCACTGTACCTCAAACTGTAAGCCACCATAAACCCTCCCACTTCCTTAAGTTACTTTTTACAGGTATTGTTGTCACAACTGCACAGTCAATAATCCAACAGTCCTGAACTCGTAAATTAGCAATGAAGAAAACAGCTATCCATAGGCTTTTAGGTTCTCTAAACTTGGGGTCCAGGCCAGTTCTATAGAAAGGCAGAAGGCCCGGCCACACCCACTCTAGTAAACCAAAGTATGCCTGCTAAAAATTCCCCAGATGCTTCTTATTAACTTTAAAGGGCTCTCATTGAGTTCAGTCTTCTTTGCTTTTAAACATGTATCAATTTTCATGTTCCAGAAATTCCAATTTCAAAGAAAAGAACAGTAAGAGGGATTTATTCACCATATGTTACAGCCAAATTAGAAAATGTCTGCACAGGAGACACAAACGCTACAAATTAAGAAATAGAATTGGACTTCATTTAGAATTTGTCCGTTGTACTGACATTAAATGCAATCGTTTTCTTTATTATAAAGTTTTATATCTTTGATTTCATTTACATTATAGTATAGTAGTATACATGTTTATAATTTTTATTACATATATGAACATTGAAAATTAGCCAAAGTAACCAATTGGTATTACACTCTGAGTCTAAGATTTATTTATTTATGTAGTTAGATAAATAGGTAGGTAGGGAGAGAGAGAGAGAGAGAGAGAGAGAGAGGCGGGTAGATTCACAGATAGGTTTGTGTGTACAAGTCCTCATAGAGGCCAGAAAGGGTATTAGATCCCTCAGAGCTGGAGTTCTTACATTTGTTAGCTCCCTGATATGAGTGCTGGGATCAAAACTCCAAACCTTTGCTGCAGCAGTAAGCCCTCTTGCCCACTAAGCCCCAAATTTGTGAGTTTTAAAAGCTGGTATCAAGAGATTTTCCTTTATGGCAAACCTAGTGGGCAAATGTATACCCCAGCAGACTGGACGTGGAAGCAGAGCAGGGATTTAAGGCTAGTCTCTACTACCTCCCTCCCCTCCCTCTCTTCCCCCCCCCCCCACTCATTTAACACAGGGCTTTCTCTATGTAGTCTTGGCTGTCCTAAAACTCACTCTGTAATTAGGCCAGGCAAGCCTTGAATTCAGAGATCCCGTGGTCTCCAAGTATTGGGGTTAAAGGCACACAGCGCCACTCGTAGCTTTTCTTTTTGTAATAGCTTTATTTTATTCCATATGAGAATGTACATGAGGTTCACCATTGCAATCCCCTTCAGTCCACCACCACAGTGGGATGAAGGTCCTTCATATGACTTCATCACGACCACTGCCACCCAAGGCAGAACTCGTGACCTTACAAAGTGGCACCCCCGAATACATCCAATATTAACACTGCATTCTTTCGCCCCAACTCCCAGCAACCGCCAACCTCTTTTTAAATCTGTGCCTGGTCTAGATTTTTCCTAACTCAGACGGAAATCACATGGCATTTGTCCTTTCTCTACGGTTCATTTCACAGGGCACCATGCATATGAAATAGACTTTTCTGCCTTTGTCAAGGCCAAATCATATTCCATTATATGTACATGCTACAGTTCATTTATCCATTTACCCCTTCATAATATTCAAGGTGCTCTTCCCTTGGTGACTTGTTTTCAAATTTATTTATTCATTCATTTACTTATTTGTTTGTTTGATTTTGGTTTTCAGAACAAGGTTTCTCTGGCTATCCTAGAACTGGCTCTGTAGACCAGAGTAGATTATTTATTTATTTTTGAGGAAGGGTCTAATGTAGGCCAGGCTGGTTTGGAGCTCTCTATGGAGCTGAGGATGACTTTGACCTTCGATCTTCCTGCCTCCATCTCCTGCATGAAGGAATTTCAGGAGCGTGCCAGACGCCTGCTCTGTGCGGTGCTGGGGCCTAAATCCCGGGCACTGTGCATGCGATGCAAGCACTCGCATTTTATCAATGGGACATCACCAGCCTGCCTCAGCTCCTACCTCACAGCTTTCTGAAAAGCTATCTCACCAAGATGATGAGAATATTTATTGTTATTTTAGAAACAAGTGCAAACAAGGAAACATGAGGATAGCTACAGGAGCCGAGAAGATGGGAACAACTATACATCTGAAAGTATAAATACAATGGTACCTTCCAAAGTGTGGCTACACAACCCTCATTTAAAAATAATTCTCAAAAAAAAAAAAGCAGGCAGTGGTGGCACACGCCTTTAATCCCAGCACATGGGAGGCAGAGGCAGGCGGATTTCTGAGTTCGAGGCCAGCCTAGTCTACAGAGTGAGTTCCAGGACAGCCAGGGCTACACAGAGAAACCCTTGACATAATACTACCTGAGGACCCAGCTATACCACTCCTGGGCATATACCCAAAAGATGCTCCAACATGTAATAAAGACACATGCTCCACTATGTTCATAGCAGCCATATTTATAATAGCCAGAAGCTGGAAACAACCCAGATGTCCCTCATCAGAGGAATGGATACAGAAAATGTGGTACATTCACACAATGGAGTACTACCCAGCTATTAAAAACAATGACTTAATGAAATTTGCAGGCAAATGAATGGAACTTGAAAATATCATCCTGAGCGAGGTAACTCAGTCACAAAAGAACGAACATGGTATGTACTCACTGATAAGTGGATATTAGCCCAAAAGTTCAGAATACCCAAGTTTCACTTTACAGTAACTGCTGGACTGAGAGTGAGGTCCCAGATGGAGGAGTTGGAGAAAAGTCTGAAGGAGCTGAGGGAGTTTGCAGCCCCATGGAGGGAGCAACAGTGTCAATTGGCCTGACCCCCACGGTCCTTCTGGAGGCTGGACCACCAACCAAAGAATACACATGGAGGGACTCATGGTTCGGACCACATATGTGGTAGAGGAGGGCCTTATTGGCCATCAGGGAGAGAGGAGAGGCCCTTGGGCCTGAGGGTGCTAGAAGTCCCAGTAAAGGGGAATGTCAAGGTGGGAATACAGGAGTGGGTGGGCAGGTGGGTGGGAGGTGGAATTCCTTCATAGAGGCGGGGAATGGGGAGGGGATAGGTGGTCTCCAAAGAGGAGACCTAGAAAGAGGGAAACATTGGAAATGTAAATAAAGTATCAGAAAATAAAAATAAAATAAAATGGAGGAATCACACTTAAAAAAAAAAAAAAGAAAAAAGCAATAATAATAATTCTCCACTCACTACCTGACAGAGAAAAGGATAAAGGGAGGGGGGCTCTGTGCATTAGTGAAGGCACCAAATTACAGTCCCCCTCTTTTTTCAAAAGCAAACCAGTTTTATTACTTTCAACCTATGGGAAGGCAACTTCCAAAGGAGCCCTTAGGCTCCTATTTTAATGAACACAGGAGAGTTGTATATAATTACCATATCAAGTGCTGCTATGGAAATGGAGACTTCTGAAGTACTTAAGAACACTTCAAAACAGTTTAGACTGAGGATTTTTAACACCAGACCACCAGCTCCACCAGGAGATATTAGTTAGCTATTAATTTGCAACTCTAGAGAAAGGCTTGCTGAGAGAAGACCACATTTAGCCCAACATTGGGGATTAACAGATTTCATTATATTCTAATTTACAATGAAATTCTACAGTCTCAACAAATGTATGAGGAAAACTAAAAACCTCTAAGGGAAACACAGAGCAGACTGTGATAAGTGAGTTATCTGGGTACAGGTAAACAGAAGCTTTCTTTGCATGCCCCAAAACTAGTAGGAGAAAAAAAAAAAATAATTAATTTCCATGACCCAGTACAAGCTTATGGGAAAAACAGAAGTCATAACATAACTAAATTAATGTCATAAGAAAGGGCGATCACAGACAAAGGCAACTACACAACAGGGTTACCCAGCACACAAACAAACAACAAAGCCCCTGAAGCTGTTTGGCCCTGGAAGGCTGTTTTCTCTTGCTTTCCAATGGTTAACTTCAAAGGTACAGTAAGAAAGAAATGTCCGCATCAATGACTCGCACAATGATACCACAGAACCAAGCTATTCGTTCCCTTTAATTTGTTCTCCCTAAACATTTCTGAGCTGACAAGGGTCAAAATTCATCAAGACCATTGCTACCCACTTGGATTCGGCATCCTTTAGGGTGAGTGAAGAGCTCTTTTTCTGTCTCATGAACATTCTGCGGAGATGCAAACCAACCAACAGCGGCCATAAGCACAGCACTCTCTAAGAGCGCCTTCTGCATGCTGTACAGACACGGCCCTTTTGCATCTCAAGAAGTCTGTAAGGCTGGTATCAGCGCAAGAGGGAACAGGCCAAGTCCACAACTGGGTAAAACGCATCTGTTCCATACGTTATCACTATGGATCTACGAGGAGCTACGAAGAGACAACGTACTTGGTTTCCAATAACCTTGGTTCCGAGAACCATGGCAATTTCAATATTGATACTGGGGACTTTATTGTTTGAGGCTGGGGTCCAAAAAGAAAGAGTAATGTGTGGAGATGGAGTATAGTGAGAGTTTGTGGCAGGGGAAAAGATGAAGGGGGAGCTAACAAATTGCTCTTTATTAGTTTTTATTCCCCATTTCTGGTTATTAGAAGACAAAAATAATGTGTACAAATATTCTCAGAGACACTATTTATTCTATTTAATGAGGTAAATAGTGAGAACCTTTTAATTAAAGAAAAAGTCTTTAGTTATTAGTGCCTACTCTTGTCTCACAGGGTAGGAATCACCTCTGAAAGTTGTCACCTCCCCTCAGAGGGCTTATTCTGTATGGGTGATGAAAGTGAGCACCTGCCCTTATACACAGCCTTCCTGGTCCAAGTAGAAGATACAACATCCTTAAGAATGTCTCATTTGATGGGAAAAGGATTGACTACACCATAAACTCTAGATGCCTTTGCCTGGCGAACAAATGAGTTACGGAAAACCTAGCCCTGGCTAAAGATACCTCTGCCTACTTCTCCATCCCCTGCCCAGCCCCTCCCCACCCCGTGCTCTCTCACTTTACATGATTTCCAGGTACTCTTTGAGCTCAAGCATCCTGTTTACCACTCTTCCTTCTTTTACGCCTGGAAAAACCCTGTAGACTCCTTCTGCACACCAGTTTAGATATTATCTCTCCTTGAAGGCTTCTTCAAAGCCAGCTGCTATCCAGACTCTTTTAAAAGTGTGCTCAGTGCTGGGCAGTGGTGGCACACACCTTTAATCCCAGCACTTGGGAGGCAGAGGCAGGTGGATTTCTGAGTTCGAGGCCAGCCTGGTCTACACAGTGAGTTCCAGGACAGCCAGGGCTACACAGAGAAACCCTGTTTCAAAAAACAAAAACAAAACAAAACAAAAGATTATCAAACCTCAAGCCCAACTTCCAGTGACCCACTTCCTCCAGTGAGACACCACCGCCTGCAGGCTCTATTGCCTTCCCAAAGAGAGCCAGGCACCAGCAGGGGAGCAAGTGTTCAAGCACAAGTGCCAATGGAACCATTTCATACTCAAATCCCTACAACACAGGCTCAAACAGACCTGCAAACCACGGGGCTTTCTACTGTCTTCAGTTCTGACAGTACACGCTCTGACAGTCTGACAGTAAAGCCCACTTGTTCTTGTCTTTCAGCATCTCGTGTCCATTTCATGATGGGCATTTACTTCTCCTGTGAATCTAGAACTTTCTGGTACCCCCGTAGTATGGTCTATTGAAGGTGTGAGGGGATAAATGAATTCTTACAGAGACATCACTTGCTCATTTACTTGCTCAACTAGAACATATTGAGCTTCTTCCAAGGGTGTTCATGGGGGTGGGGGGTGGGGCTGCCACTGATGACTTGATCTCTGCTTCCTTCCTCAAAGCAAGATTCCTAGTGCCATTCTGATTCAGGACAGAGTGGGAGGCAACTCACATTTTTAGCTCTTAAGAGGAGCTCAAGGGCTCAAGCACTTTGGCCATATGTAGACAAAGTGTAGAGATTATATACTAAATATAGACCAGGGAGAATCTCTGTGGTATAATTATGGATTTTTACATTTTGATCTCCAAGCCACAAGAACTTAGGGATCTATTCAGAGTAGTAGATTGCTTAGCAAATGCTTTATACTCACTCACCCTCACGCCCAAATCGCTCCTTTTCCTTCAAACAGATTGGGTTCTAGCCCAGACAATTCTCAATTCTTATCTTTTCTCTCCATATTTCTCTATTAATGCTATTTGGCTATTTATACATTTTCTCCCACAAATGGTAACTGCCTGCCCCCTCAGATGAAGGCAGTCTCAGCATTTGCCAAGTGCCCAAAGCTTTAAGTGTGACTACACACCTGGCATCTAAGTTAGTTCTCAATAGCCATCAGTAATAGAGAACAAAGAAAACTGCGATGTGGCAGGTTTTCTTTTTTCTTTTTGAGGGGCAGTTTCAGACATTGAAAAATACAACTTAATGGGGGGAAGGGTTCTAACACACATCAGGATCCCATTTGGCCTGAGCAGAAGGAAAAAGTGGTCTGTAAACTCCAGACACATCTGACAGGGAGCTCTTAATGAGAAGGCCTAATATGGCATCCGGCTTTTGTTCATGCCTATAAGCATCTTTTAGGAAAAAAAGGGCCCAAGTACAAGGGGAGGAAGTGGCTGAACCACTGATTTCTAATTAGCTCCTTCACATCACTGGAGGAAGAGGAAAACGGGTCTGGCTACTGTTTCCTTAGAGTTTGTGGCTGCTTTATCTGAGGGTGAGGCGTGAACACAGCCTCCCAAATGTTGTGTAGTGTACTTGGGTTCAAAAGTTCAGCAATATCTGGACAAAAGGTAGCCCTCTCCTCGGGAAGGACAGTCTAGGGACCGCAGATGGGGCTGTGAGAATTGAATCCTGCTCCTCCCACACCCACCATCTGCAAAAGCTTGGGGCTTTGCAAAGGCTCTGACCTTCAGGCCCAGAGTCTTTACTCAAACTGCACCTGCCCAGGATTAGGTTTCCTGCCACTGAATGATGGCTTCTTTCATTTAGTCTGCAAACAGCTGTCACATGATCAAGTGGGAGCCAGGCAGAGGGAACCAGACAGCCCCTTGCAAAACGGCTGAGCAGGACACTGACTTGGGTGATTCATCTTCAAAAACCTATTCCTGAAATGCTTTTGTGTGTTGATATCACTTCGTGTCTCAGCTCACAGATAATTACAGCCTGCCAGAGACACAGCTCTAACCTGGAAAAGAGACCGTCCCCATGACTCATTAGAGTGTCTAAGGATGAATGAGACTCATTGTCTCTCCCTTTTCCCTTTGACCCCCAAAGATTGCTAAATCTATGGTTTCTAACCTTGTGAAAATGAGGGGAAACTTGAAAAGGAATCCGGCAGCTCCCTGGAACCTGAGCCTCTGGAACCTGAGCCAGGGCTGCATTGCTGAGATCAGCTGCACCTGCTGGCGGGACATTTTGCTAATTCAAGTGATGTGCCTATAGCTCGTGGAAAACAACCTTGGACAGCCAGTTCATCAGGGACTGAAAGGGACTCACAAAGACATTTCAATGAAGATAGGACTGGAGGGTGGCGGGGAATTATATGACATTTGGGTACGGATCTGGTAAGATCCAATAGTCCCAGACATACAGGGAGATGCGTTATTGTGGTCACTCACGAGCAAAGTGAAATATTCCAGAAAAGGAAAAGGCTATTTATTCAAGCAAACTTTATAACAATGGAGAATCATGACTTTCCTTTTAAAAGACAGTTCTGTATTCAACTGAAAGAGCTGTAGCTATACACAAGTCTTCCCAATGGATAATGGAAACAATTAAAAATATAAAGACAGAGCCGATAGGGATGAAAGATTGTCTGTTTCAAACTCCCAGACAGCCAAACTCAATTCAGTGGTCAGAGAAATGCCAGGCATTAGCTTCCCTCCTGAGAGCATCACTCCCAGATACCCAGAACACTATTGGGTTTTTCCTATACATACCTAGGATATGTCACAAGTGTGTCCCTCTTACTCAGACATGCATTTGCGAATAAACATCCCAGATCAGCAACGATTAGATACAAAGGCAGACTGATTAAGATTTGACTATCGCTGGGCAGTGGTGGTGACCGCCTTTAATCCCAGCACTTGGGAGGCAGAGGCAGGCGAATTTCTGAGTTCGAGGCCAGCCTGGTCTACAGAGTGAGTTCCAGGACAGCCAGGGCTACACAGAGAAATCCTGTCTTGGAAAAAAAAAAAAAAAAAAAGATTTGACTCTCAACACACAGAAGGCATCCGAGTCCGAAAAAGAAAATCATGATTTAAGAAATGAATGCTAAAGGGTGAGGGAGATGACTCAGTCGGTAAAGCGTTGGATGTGTCAACATGAGGGTCGGAGTTGGGTTCCCCAGCACCCATAGGAAAAGCCAAGCCCAGAAGCATGCTGCTGCTATAATCCCATCGCTAGGGAGGCAGAGACAAGATAAGACCTGGTGCTTGGTGGCCAGGAAGCACAGCCAAATCATGGCGTTCCCGGTTTAGCGAGAGACCGTGAAAAACTAATGCGAAGACTGATAAAGACACCCATGTCTACATCATACCCCCACACACTCGTGCATACTCATATACACAGGTACACACAAATGTGCACACATGCATGATACACCACACACACACACACACACACACACACACACACACACACACACACACTGAGTTTTAGAAGCACTTTCCATTATCCACCCCTTGTTCCATACACTGAAAGTGCCAACCTTGGCTCTCAGCACACTCGGATGTGGCAAGGCTGACAGGAAGGAATTCCTATCTTCTACATTAGCACTTAGTGTCTGCAAATGTCAACTGTGGTACCCAGGTGTTGCAAAGCGTCTGTCTTCCTCTTAAGCAACAGGATGCGACAGACTGAACGCCTGTGGGTGATTACAGCAGTGTTCAAGTGAAGGCCAAAAGGACAAAACACATGAGAAATATAATAATTTTTTCAAAACATCCTAACTGAAGTGCCTCCTTTTAGATGACAAAATGGATTTCATATATTTCAGATTTTTTTAAGGAAAAAAAAAAAGTATAAGGGGTAGGGGGAGAAAACAGGCAGATCAGTTTATTTTCTGAGCACAGCATTAATGACAAGATGACATCACCAGCAGCCAATCAGAAAGCTCTCTGGTGTCTGGTGTTCTAACACCATTTCATATTTATGGATAAGCACCAGAAGGGTGTCAACCCAGAGCTGCATTCCCCGCCCCTACTCACTTCTAAATAAAGTGCCTGCTTTCATTCAGCAGCCAAACTGAAAAGTTTTTTAAAAGGGATGGGGGAGGGGAGACTCATCCAGGCTCTTCCTCCCCCTCACAGACGTTTTCGGAGAATACTGAACTGTATTTGCTGGGCAAATGGCTCGGACCTGTACCATTGCTACCCGCAAGGTTTGCCAAGGTCCTCCAGAGGATCTGCACAGTCCTTCACCATGGAGCGCCGCCTGGGCTTCATTGGCAAAGCCCTCAACACTGAAAATAACAGAGTTGTGCACAAAAGGGGTTGGGGAACACCTTACTGGAGAAATGGATGCTACTGACTGCTGGATTTTTAAATTATTCTCTGGTTCCTACTACAAATCCTAACCTGTAGTAGATTAGAAGAAAAGCTGATCCAGTCCTAGTTAATCCCAAGTCAAGCCCAGATTGACTGGAGCATTGTAGCTCAACCTACCATCTCACCAGATCTGTGAAGGCCAGGGATCTTCCAGGAACCCAAGGTCAATGCAACAAAACCTTCATATACATGATAGTTACATGAGAAAGAGCTACAACTTGGCATCTTTTTAAACTCCTGCTTAAAGACAATTCCTTTGCTCACAGTCCCCTGAACCCCGCCTAGCAACTAATGCAGCTCTTCCTTTTGTCCACACCCCTGAGCAGCTGATGTCACATCAGGGTCTCTGGATTAAGCTCAAAAATTAGAATTATGACATGTAATAAAGACACTTGGCCATACAGCGAAGGTGACAGGATTTGGCCTGCTGGCCTACCGCCAGGGGCGACAGAACCTGAGCTGGTGTTCTTTCCCTACAGGCTGAATGGTGCATAAGGAGGCAAAAGATAATAATCTGCTCAGAGGAAAGGCAACAACCCCAGGTTCCCAGTGCTCTGCCACTGGCCAGCCTGCCCCACACCCTACCTTGATGCCAAAAGTATCCAAATGAAATGACAATAGCCTGGCCCTTCTCATAATTAATTTGTTTCAAAGGTAAAACTGATACATAGACTCAAAGCGGGAATAGCAGGGAAATAAGAATCTTTGCTGTTTGTGAGCTCTAAATAATGCATTAAAATAATCTAAATTCTCTCCTATCCACTCGTGCAAACCACACAGAGGCCCCTACCACACTTTAAATACAAGTCACCATGCTGCAGCCCCCACAAATCTGAAGGTTCTCCATACAGGAAAGGGTAGGCAGTTGTGTGTGAAGCAAGGAAGAAAAGAATCGGGGCTGCAACCTCTAAATCCTTAGGTCGTCAGCGACAAAAGTGGGGGAGAGTGGTTACTGTTGAGTTTGTAAGACTCTTCATTTTAACAAGGCACAGTGGGGGGAGGGTTCCCCTACCCCACGTGCTGCAAGCAATGGGGGCTGTCATTTTGAAAGTTATAAAAATTCACATCAAAGACAAAAATCAAAAGCCAGACATGAAAATCAACTGCATACTCAACAAAAAGGAACAAATTAAAATGCAGTATGCTGGAATCATAAATCCAAAAATAAATATGTAGACAAGGGCTTGGAAAAGCCAGTCTTCCCAACGTGCTTTCCCATTGCAAACGGAACCTCTTCCAAAAGCAACCTATTAGAAGGCCTTGTCATTACTCTTGCTAATCTCAGTGCTCCGTGCTAGCTGGCAGAAGGGGAAACTAATTCGGATCATCCAAAAAGCATTTACATTTGGTTTTAGTTGCATTATACAGGGGTGGTAAGTTGGCTACACATTTCCCTCCTTAATTAAGTTGAGTTTAGAATAGATTTAAATTTTCTATTCACTCAGCACAAGACAACTAAGGACTTCAGACAGTGGTCGACTAGCAAGGGAAAAAAAGCCAATTGTGGATTTTGTTTTTTAATTGTCATAGCTAAGTTATCCACACAGAGACAATCCTAGTGACAGAATTAGCCTTAGCTCAGGATGTAAGCGTGGTAGGCATCCAGTGACATCCAGTACATGCAAGCGAAGGTGTGAGCAGATGTGGCCAACTGTGATACAGCTAAGTGGGAGAGACCATGATAAATCATAAGGACATGACTTTGTCATTAGCACCACACCCCTTTTCTCAATGTCGCATGCTCGTGTTCTGATCATCACCCTAGTCTATCAAAGCTAGAGTCGCTGTATTCCAATTCTGATTCCAGAGACCATGTGCTTACTATGGCTAGTGATTGGCTAGAGCAGACACAGGTGAGTCAGGACCAGGATGAGATTATTTATAAAGCACTAACAGATCCCAATTTCTATGTTTCTGTGCTCAGGAATGTGCTTGCTTTGCTGTCTTGGTCCGACTGAGCAGTTGGTATAGAAGTACATAATGTTTTTCTACTCTTCTTATCTCAAGTAACCTTTGTCTTTTCACTCACCACCCCTGCCTTTGTTTTGTTCTTATTTTTTTGTTTATTTATGAGTATAAGTTGTTTTTGCTGTGTATATTAGTGGGTACATGTATGTCTGATGTCCTTGGTGGTCAAGAGAAGGCACAGAATACCTGGAACTGGACTTATATAGAGATAGTCGTAAACCGCTATCTGGGAGCAGAACTCGGAGACTCTCCAAGAATGACAAGTGCTCTTAATCTCTGGGCCATCTCTCCAGCCATTGTTTGTTTTTTTGTTTGTTTTTGAGACAGCATCTCATGTAGCCCAGGCTAGCCTTGAATTTGCAATGTACGGGAGGATGATGCTGAACTCCTAATCTTCCCGATTCTACCGAGTCCTATGATTATAAGGACACACCGCCATGGCCAGCTTCCTGCTTCATTTTCTTGTTATGTGACCCCATGTGAGAAAGGCTGCGTGATCCTGTGTGACAAAGGCATAAGTACCATTCTGAAATTCATGAGAAATAAGTAAAGGAATTTAGGAAATATTAGGTGCACATGAAGAGACTTCTCCATGAGACTACCATCATCACAACTATAGATCTCTTCCAGTGCCCCAAACCTAAGTTTAGGGATTTCCTGCAGCCATCACCATCAGGAAAATAATTTAGTTTGAGACAAATCAATGGACTAGTCAAATATGTATATTATCTCTGTTATTCATTTGACACATACAAGAAAATATTTAACGCTTTAGAAAAAATGTAATTTACAATACATACTTTTAGATACCTAGTAATTGTGTGGAGGGTGAGAATATGAGAGATGCATATTTAACTCGACTTGTTCTCCTATAGGCAGCAGATCATCACTACACATAGAAAAGTTAAGCTATAGGTTTAACTTCTAAGGACCGAATAAAACCAATGTTACAGAATAAAAGAGGGGTAGAGGGGAGGGGGGAGAGGAGAGGCAGAGAGGGGGAAGGGGGAGAGCAAGAACAACTAACTCATCCCCTTCTGTTTCTGAGCCACTTCCCTAGTTTGCCAAGAGGCCACTCCGTCATTGTCTCTCAAACAAACAATGGGGCTGCATCCATTTGCAAAGAGAATGAGCTTCACCCAGCATCCAGCATCCTGTCCCCCCAAACAGGAAGTGAGTCACAGAGCAAAGGAAGTACCCTATCATTTTCAAAGGAAAAAGACACAGAACTTCAGAGTCGGCTCTTTATTCTGAAACAATACAACTCCTACACTAAAAACTATCTTTTCTGTTTATAATGACCCATATCATTGTTATAAACATTTAATCTAAACGCTTTTCCTGTTCTGCAATTTGATTTGATTTTCAGGTAAACAAGGTCTTATAATGGGAGTAGCAGATTCCTAGTTACATTATCTCTGTTACATTCCCAGCTAACAGTCTGTATGTGCTGGTTATCAATGTAGCAAAGATTAAAGGAGGGTGTGGTTATCTCAAAGTAATGAGCCATGCTTTTCACAGACAGGTAGGAAAAACAAAGAAGTGACCAGAATGGTGTTCATCCTTGAAAAAGAAGATCCGGTTATTTGCAACAATGTAGATGAATTCCATCATGCTATATTAAATGGCTGAACCAGACAAAGGAGACAAGCTACTTGATCCCATTTTTATAAGGACTTAGAAGTAGCGGAGTCCACAAGATCAGGGAGCAGAACCTGAGTTCCCGAGTCATGCTAGGGAGGAGACAGGGAGGAGTCAGACAAGGGGTACAAGATTTGGCTCCTTATATGAGATGCTGAGATGCTAAAACAAAACTAACAATGAAATCCGGAAAACTAGGGCCTGCAGTTAATAATCTAGTGGTGCAAGAGTGTAGAGCTCATGCTAAATACCTGTACTGCAAAAGAAACAGATTTTCTTTAAAACAAAAAATAAAAGACATTTAAGAAATAACTTTAGAGGTGATAAAAAAAATTGGCATCTTGATCATTAACGTGAGTGCACAAGTCTTCAGTCACTGCTACCTATTCAAGGACTAAGCAGACACACTCACGCAAAGATCATTAGACAACAGTCAACGGAGTCATTAAGTTATATTAATTATTAAGTACGTTATACTTAAGTGCAATTTTTATACATCAATCATAGCTTAATAAAATGGCCAAAATGAGTACACAAAAGGTCTATGTGTGCATGGTGAAGGGAAACTGTCAATGTTTCTTTTCTGGTTTCTTTTTTTAATTTTTAAAATCACCTTACATCCCAGTCATAGTCCCCGTTCCTCCCCTCTTCCCAATTCCACCCGTACAAATCCCTACCCCATTGCCCCTTCCCCTTCTCTTCAGAGAAAATAAGGCTCCTTGGGTCCCATCTCATCTTGGGGCATCTAGTCTCAGCAGGTCTAGGCACGTCCTGTCCCAACTGGACCAGTGTAGAAGGGAAGGGGATCCAATGTCAGGGAACAGAGATTGAGACAGCCCGCACTCTACTTGTTAGGGAACCCACATGAAGACCAAACTGCACATTTGCTACAAATATGTCCAGGGGTCTTTTCTGTTTTCTTTGTTTGTTCTTCCATGTGCAGTGCTGGAGATCTATTGCAATGTATCTTTAGGTCCCCAAGTTCAATGGTGTAAGTCCTTGTTTCTCTGTCTACTAGGCTCTTCAGTATATGTTTCTCTCACTGCAGGTAAACTAGAACATTTAGAAAGATAGGATATGAATTGTATACAAAATAAACAAACAAAAAACAAAAAAACCAAGGAGCTGGGGTGTGGCTTAGAGTGGTAGAGAGTATCTGCCTAGCATGCACAAAGCTATGGGTTCCCTCTCCAGCACTACACAAATCAGGCCTGCTGGTATGTGCCTGTAATCCCATCACTCAGTTCAAAGTCTGGGCTGAGCAGAAGGCTCAGTGGGAAAAATGCTTCCTGTACAAGTGTGAGGACTCAAGTTCAAGTCCCCAGAATCCAAGTTCATCTGGGAGATGTAGCCTGCATCTCTAATTCGGGTGCTCATAAAGTAGGATAGAAGTGCAGACAGAGAATCCCTAAAAGTCCATAGGTCAGATAGCCTGGCTTACACAGCAGCTGACGTCCACAAAAGGATCCAGCCACAAACAAGGTGCAATCGGCAGCAAGATTCTCCTCGGATCTCCACATACATGCTGTGATATTCAAGGAACCACACTCAGATAGGAGCATAAACACGCACACACCCATATACAAGAAACTCAAAGTCATTCTTGGTTAAACAGGGAGTTCAAGATCAGCCTGAGCTACAGGATAAATGAGTGAATGAATAAAAAAATAAATGATTGATGATAGATGGATGGATGGAGGGAGGGATGGATGGATGGATTGACAAAAACTTTCTTGCCCAGGCATATAGTGTTTACAATCACCCACTTTAAGAATTTGAGAGGCCAGCCATGGCATCCACACACTTACCTGTTCTGTATAGAACATGATGTCAATGCTTAAAATTATCCACTGTATTGTGAGGGAGGAGGAGAAGTACCACATATCACACTTTCTTGCAAATTGTTACATAGAAAACGAGCAGCAGAGCCTGCAGTAGTGACACACGCCTTAATTCCAGCACTTGGGAGGCAGAAGCAGGTGGATCTCTGAGTCCAAGACCAGCCTTGTCTACAGACTGAGTTCCAGGAAAGAAAGAAAATAAAGAAAGGAAGAAAGAGGGAAGGGAGGAGGGAGGGATGGATGGAAGAAGGGAGGAAGGGAAGGAGAGAGGGAGGGAGGAAGGGAAGGAGGGAGGAAGGAAGGAAGGGAAAGAGGGAGGGAAGGAGGGAGGAAGGAAGGAAGGAAGGAAGGGAGGGAGGGAGGGAGGGAGGGAGGGAGGAAAGAAGGAAGGAAGGAAGGAAGGAAGGAAGGAAGGAAGGAAGGAAGGAAGGAAGGAAGGAAGGAAGGAAGGAAGGAAGGAAGGGGGAAAACAGTAGCTCAATGTGTACAATAGTAGTTCTTCAGATCATTTGCCTATCCTAATAGTGTGAAAATTCAGAGACATGTTCATAGATACAATGAAAGGCGTTAGTATCAGACCAGCGATGCTTTGCTAATCCTTGTCATGGTTTGGACCATAAATATCTCCCACAGCTTGTGTGCTGAAGACTCAGGAACTGGATGGTGGCCCTACTATGTTGTACAGGGAATGTTAGGGAAAGATGCTGTTGAGAGGCATTGGGAGGCTACTCCAAGTGTTCTTGGCTCTGCCCTTTTTCTCTTGCTCTCTTCTGCTTCTTCCTTTGATTTTCTTTCCCTCTCCACACTCTCCCTCCCCAGCTCCCTGGATGTTTCCTAGCTGCCAGGAACATCAGCATGAAGCCACAACTGGAAAACTCCATACCACAACTGTTTCATGCACAAAACTGATGAAAATATTGTTTAAAAAATATCTTTAGGTTATATGTTCTAAGGCCCATATGGGGGCAGAGGGGAAGCGAATTTAGTTTTCAAACTTGAGTCCATGTCTAAAATATCTCATTATGTTTATGAAAACACCACAGACATGGAGCCAGTGGGATGAAGAGGTAGGTATGTTGTTGGCAAACTTGATAACCTGAGTTCAATCCTCGGGGCCCACATTGTAGAAGGAGAAAATCAATCATACAAACCAGCCTCTGGCCTTCACACGTGTTACTGTAAATGCCTACACACAAGGAAAAACAAATAAATAAGTAAGTAAAAGTACTCCCACCATGATGTTTGTCTTGCTATGGGTCCAAAGCAATGAGGCCAGAGACTTCAGAGGGCAACTGTGAGCCAACAAAAATGTTTCCTCCTCATAACCTGATTATTTCAAATACTTTGTCACAGCTATGAAAAGCTAACACATGCCTTGAATATTTTTGATGCTCTTCTTAAAATCAGGAGTGCATTTTGAATACTGAAGAAAAATTCAGATTAAAAACAGATTGATACCAATCAATGACATGTTCAGGCCCCCTTCACAGGCCTGAACTGTATGCCTTGAACAACCAAGCTGAAGGAACACGGTGAGTGAAAACGTAGAGAGCCACTGGCAGCTCGATAGACGCCCACAGCCTGGAGCCTGAAGGGTACCTACCTTTCCTATTCCAGGCATTCTTAGAAATTGTGTGGCCTGGACAAGGTAACTTGGTATGTTATTAGTTCATTGCTGAGGTATCTGAAGCCAGATTATAAACATACAAACTGCACACATATATTTGCATAAACATGTAAATAGCATAGTTTGGCATTCTTTATCCAAAGTGACAAGAACCAGAAGTCTTCCTGATTTTGGAATGTCTAAATACACATAGTAATAATACCTTGGGGAGAAGACCAATATTCAAACACTAAGTACATTTATTTTTCACAGATATTTTATATGTATAGCCTACAGACCATTTTATATGATATGTTTAATAATGTTGTGCCTGAAACAAAGATTCATGGCATGGAATTTTCCACTCTTGGCTTCAGGCTGGTACTGAACCTGTTTAAAGTTTGAGGCATTTCAAGTCTTAGATTTGCATGTTAAAAATCCAACCTATATATGTCAAGTCAGTACCCATAAACTTGAATCTCTCCAACTCAGATATTGTAATGTATAAATGTTCAAGATGAACTAGCCACTTATAATTAGGAGGCTCTCTATGAGGAATTACTGAGCCTGGGTTATTTGGAACTGTGTTAGGATGAGATTAAGCTTCACTGGCAACTTGATTCAATTTAAGGTCACCATGGAAACACACTTCTGGGTGTGTCTATGTAGGCCGTTCATGAAAAGTTTACCTGAACAAGGAGGACTCACCGTCAATGTGAACAGCAGCATTCCATGGGCTCAGATTCTGCCTGAGGAAAAGAGGGGCAGTTGAGCCCCAGTATTTATCAACCTGTGTCTGTGTGACCCGCTACCTCATGTCCCCAAAACCTTTCCCTCCATGATGGAATTTATTCTCAAACTTCAAGTCAAGTTGCATTGATCGGGTGTTTTGGCATAGCAATGCCCAGAGTAACTAATACAAGCAAAGAAGAAAGGAAAAGAGATGATACACACAGAAGGCATAGTAAAGATTAACACTAAAGTGTTGAGAGTCTGTGCAAGATAAAGAGAAGAAGAAAACGGAAGGTGTATCCTTGGGCAACATGGAAAAGAAGGGCTAAGATGAACAGACGTGGTCCTCACACTGCAGCTTGCTTTCCGTTTGCCAGGGAATAAGTAATTTTGGTGACTTAGGATGGGTGCAGGGGGGGGGGGGTGCGCTCAGGAAGCCAGAGCCACAGGTACATCTGCTCATGCACCATGCTGTTTCTAATTCAGGCCATAGATTCTGTGCTCAGCTCTAATAGAATCGTGCATTTGCTCCCTACTAGTGATGATGGAAGCCAGAGGCAAAGCATGGGGAAGTATCCACGGGTTTCATCATCTTTATAGCAAGGACAAAAAATAGCTTTGGTATCCGCTCTCCCTGCCAGTGGTCCTTCAGGACCAACTTCCTACGTGAATAAAATCACAGTGTTAAGTGAGGACAGTGCCTGCTGTTGGAGCAGAACCTGCAACCTCTGCAACCTCCTCCAGGTACATGGAAAGGAAGAGACTTGTTTGTCTTTTTCAAATCTGCAAATTTCTATTACATTTATTATCACGGGTCCCCAAAATATCCATTTATCCACAAGTTATTCAAAGCCAGACAAGCTTTGAAAAGTATCCTAACTTTTGGAAGAGAATATTTTCTCATGTTTAAACAGACACCCTTGAAAATTAAATGTCACTCACATTCACTCTCCTCTCACCCGACCCCCCCAAACTCCTGGATAGGTTTCTATTACAGCGAAATAATTCTGCAGTATTAAGTAAACCAAGCAGCTTGATTCTGTTCAACAATAATCACTAGCTTTGCTTCTTTATTAGTGGTTTTATAGAGAAACTACTTTTTGTAATGAAAAAGTTTGCTTCGGGCTCAATTCTTGCATACCAAGCTTCAGTTTGTGGTGTAGCTCGGCAGTCTCCTATGAACCCTTGAATGTTGGGAATTGGGTGACGGAAAGGCTGACACATTAGCCACAGCTGGCGCTGAAAAAAAAATCTTTCAAGTATGTTCAACCCTCCCCTATGAAGTCAATCCCCAGAGCCTAGAATTTCATGATTTTTTTTTTCAACCATAAAAGCAAAACTCACCAGCAGTGAAAACCACGGCACCAGCTGAAAAGGTTGACCTCGATCTAAAGGCATTTAGTGTTGACTAAGAAATGCATGCTTAAAAGAACTTCCTGGGTTGGTTACTGAATGATCCAAGAAAGGAAAGAAATGGAAAGAGTTCACATAAGGCAAAACCTTCACTTGACAGTGGAGAGAAAGATGTTGGACAGAAAGAAAGCTACAGAGTCTGGCAGGTAGAGGTCAATGGCTCGACAAAGACAGTCTGTTTGTGTTGAAGTCTATATAGTATCTCTAAGTTCACACTGAAGGAATGAAAGGGAAGTCTATGCAGGAGAAACAACTATGAGACAACAACAAACTCTCACTGAAGATACCTAGCCCCTGGCAAGACAAAGCAAAGGCAAGCAAAGAAGTGACTCGTGTGGCGTCTTCGTGGTCAATAGAGCTTGTCAATGCAATATTGATAAACTGCCAGACAGTGTGTAGACTGGTACCTGTTTCCATTTCCAGCGCCTTTGTTATTTCCTAAGCCATGTTGCTGCTAGTTTCTTTCAGGTGTACAGACAGTCTCGAAGCTGGAGAAGCAGCAGAGATGGTTCATGCTATATTTGAGCACACGTACAGTTTCTTATCCTACGCCCAATTAAGCTTATTCAGCAAAAACAGGTAACCACTTTCTCTTTATGTGAATTCCCCAGGGCAACCTGTCTTTAGCAAAACCTAAAGTGGGTCCTCAGGAGTTTGGGAGTAAAATTGCTTAGAAACAGGGTTTTAAAAAAAAATCTCAAGCACACACATGCACAGATAATCACCTACATACATGTAGGTATGTGCACACACACACACACACCCATATATAGATAGACTCTTATTTATGTGTATCTGTAACACATAGTGTACATACATGTGTATACACACATATACATGTTAACGAAAAGTTTTTATTCTACCTCATACATATGAATACCATTATGCCTTTGAGGCTGTGCTCTTCAGCTACAGACACACTTCCTGACAGTAGTTGACATGATTTTTCTATTTTATGATGTTGTAAAAAAATGATTTATCAAAATTCAATAGAAAAACTACTTCAAAGTTTTCAGTATCTTTTTCTGAACTAATGTTAGGTAGTCCAATCTTTTCCTGTGCTCCTGGGCAGTAGCCATTGAGGCACGTGTCCCAGTAGACCGAGCAGTCATAAAGTGATATAACAAGCACTCACCAGTGTGCCTAGCCATATTCCACAGATTTGACACACTGATATGTTGGGGGGGGGGGAACCTACAAAATAAATACCTAAGTCTTCCACAAGAAATTGAGTAGTTCCCAAGCTAAAACTACAACCAACACTTATTGTGTGCTTTCCACAACAGCCATGGTGGCAATGCCTATAATCCCAGCACTAAGGAAAAATGAAGCAGGCGGATTGAAAGTATGAGGCCAACCTGCTCTACATATCAAGTTCTGGGTCAGCCCAGACTACCTAAGAATCAATGCATTCATCAAATAGCTTGCCTTAACACTTCCACTCACTGCTAAGCAATCACAGAAATACACTCAATATCTACTTTCTTCGCCAAGTTTATGTGTTGTACCCGCTATAGCATTGGCAAAAAGTACATTTGCACATCCATGTCTATTGCTCCACTAGTCAGCCATAAAGAAAAACAAAATTATGATTTTTTTTTAAAGGAGAATAAATAGAACTCGAGATCATTGTGTCAAACACAATAAGCCAGACTCAGAAACACAAATATCACATGAACAAATATTTCCCATGCAAGCCTAGATTTACTTTTAAAGTTAACTTCTCATTTTGGACAGGCAAGAAGAAGTATAAGAAAGGGTAATGGTTGCCAGGCAGTGGAGGTGCACACCTTCAATCCCAGCACTCAGGAGGCAGAGGCAGGGAGATTTCTGAGTTCAAGGTCAGCTTAGTCTACAAGACTGAGTTTACAAAGTGAGTTTCAGAATAGCCAGGGCTCCACAGAGGAAACTTGTCTCAAAACACACCGAAGGAAGGATGGATAATGGTGGATGAATATAATCAAAGCACATCATATACATGTATAAAAATTACATAATGAAATCCATTTTAATTTACAATAAATACATGTTAAAAAAAAAAGTCATGGAGACTGGGGATATAGCTCAGCAATAGATCACCTTCCCAGTACACACAAAGGAATACGCCCAAATCCTAATACTGGAGAAGAAAAAGGAAAACTCATGGAGGAAAAAAAGTGGGTGTATAATGAATATATACTAAATTCACAAAGAAATCACTTCTACAGGAAAAGAAAAGAAAAAAAAAAAAAAAAAGCCAGAGAACTAGTATACATCCATGATTAGGCCACACCCCAGTACAGCTAGCCGCTCTTCTTCTCATGCGCTGACTTCTTTCTAAAGTCTTGTAAACATTGATATCCTCTGTAAAGGCTAAAAATGCTGCTTCTTCTATATACACGCTTAGCCTTGAGGGCCACCAGAAACCCAAAGCACTCACCTTGCCTAGCTACTTATTTTTACATACAAGATACATGACTAAGTACTGCAGTTCCCCCTGCTTTAGAAGCGAGCATAACAGCAGTATCAGGGAGACTCAATGCACATGTGTGAATATTTAATAAAGTTTCTCTCCATCCATCTTGTCCTACTCCTGATGCTTTTGGTAAAGATGGTCAAAGAGGTCTAATGAGGAGTGCTGGTGTATTCTCACGATTCCACGGGTCAGTCACTGACATCTGTCCCAGTCCTCATGAAGCAACGCAGCTGTGTTCTTTCTTCTGCTCCCTAAATATGCCATTAGCTGTTGGAGAGCTGAGAGAGGCCTGTGCACAGTCAGGCCACTTCCTGTGAAAGAGTAGCCTCACACTGCCATCAGGTAAGGACCAACACTGCAGAGGGACACTATCTGACTGTGGGAAAAGAACTGTGTACACAAAGCTATTCAACCACAGGGCTGGAAGAGACTCAAAACAAGCCAAAGCTTAATTAGTGTTGAAGATTTCCCGGCCGGGATTCATGTCAGAGGTCAAGCTCCAAAACCATCACTAAGGACAGTATGTCCATCCCAGACACACAGACACAGAGCCAGGGACTTTTAGAATTCTTCATGTAATCCTCCATGTTCGTCAGTTCTTCTCCCTCCCTCTCTCTCTCTCTCTCTCTCTCTCTCTCTCTCTCTCTCTCTCTCTCTCACACACACACACACACACACACACACACACACACACCACTGAACTCCTAGCCCTGATAAAGCTACATGCTTCCTACTTAGTCTCTTTCCTTCTCTATAAATTGAATTAATGAGGAGTTTTCTAAAAGCATACATTCCTTTAAAGGCTCTATTATTTAGAAGTTAATGGCTTTGACAAGGAGCCAGGCCAAACAGTCCCAAGCAGCAATAACTCTTACAAGAGCTCCAAAACGTACCCTCGAATGTCACTGAGGCCCTACGCTGACCTTTCCTCCCTTTGATTATTGCTAGATGCTTTCCTCCCTCCCTTTACACTTTATAGAGAACGCAAAAGCATCAAAGAAACCAGCAAAGGACAAGAAGATGAAGAGCCATGGTCAATCTCAATGTTATGATTTTACCTTCCCACAACACATTCTAAACCCAAAAACACAATCACAAATGCTGTGTCACACAAATCAAAACAGCAAAATACAGCTAAGGAAAGGGGGAGGGGCATTTCTCATGTTTATCTAGTTCTCGGCACACATACTTGTCACGTATGATAGGATAATAATTTTTTGTCTTTAAAAACTTATCCTTATTATTATAAAAATGATTAGTGTGTGTGTGTATGTTCAGACACATGGCCCTGCATACCACAGAGTGCACACTGGTAAGGAGCTCAAAGGAGAGCCTCTGGAGGAAGAGTTCTCTCCTGCAGTGTGATCTAGGGATGGAACTGGGGTTATCAGGTTTGTGCAGCGAGTGCATTCATGGGCCATCTCTGTGGCTCAAGTTTAATTTTTTTACAGGACAAGCAAGTGGACTTCATCAAGCAACGCTCCACAAAAGCAACTGCTTCCAATCACCTTCCTAGACCAATATCAGTGAGATGATGACTAAGACGATGGGAAAATACAAACACGACTGCAGAAAACACACTGAGAATTCCACCTCCAAAGAATACCCATGCTCCAAAGGCATCTCTACATGCATGACCTCATTTCAACATACACAGCAGGCAAAATAAGCACAACAAACCTGCTCAAGTTCTTTAAGCCTAAAATGAGGGAGGGGGTAGATGCGTGTTAATAAATGGGTTCTTCTCTCCTGAAAATATAATTTTAAATAACAATTTCTGGATAAAACAGATGCAAATTTCTGCTTCTGCAAAATGTTCTAGAAAACTGGGCTGATATACAGAGGTTTAGGACACATGCTCAAAGTCAAAGAGAAAAACACAATGAACAGAAAGTTTCAGAGCGGGAGACTCTCAGGGTTCAGTTGGTACACAAGCATAATGTGGGTGTAAGAACCCACACTTGGGGGCTGGAGAGATGGCTCAGCAGTTAAGAGCACTGACTGCTCTTCCAGAGGTCCTGAGTTCAATTCCCAGCAACTACATGGTGGCTCACAACCATCTGTAATGAGATCCAATGCCCATGTCTGATGTGTCTGAAGACGGCAACAGACAGTGTACTCACATATATAAAATAAATAAATCTTTAAAAAAAGAAAAGAAAAATAAAAGAATCCACACTTGATCTCCCAGAACCCACAAGGAAAGCCCTGGCCCAGGAGCACACCTGTGACCTCAGAGGTGCTTGGGAGACGTCAGAAAACACCATGGTGTTCTTTTGTTTAGTCCATACGTTGTTTTTTCCCATATGCATAATTATAGAATTCTATTTCTGAAGCCTGGAAAGCATTTGCATACATTACCTCATTTGGTCCCATTAACAGACACGGAAGAGGCATATTGACGTTTCAGATGAGAAGGCTGAAGCTTAGGAATATTTGATGACTGTCTGAATCTAGTTTCTATGGCCATAACAAATATTCAAGGCTGGGTTTTAAGAGATTTGAGTTGAGAAAAGAAAAATAACAGGTAGCTACATCTGTCTGGCCCTGTTGATGGCCTTGGTGAGAGTCTGGCGTGGTAATGGCTAGAGCAGATGAAGAAAACATACAATGAGATAGGATTCCACAAAATCAATGATCAGGATTCCTTTTTATCATAAAACCCACTTCCGTACAAATCCACTCCTAGAGACCAACCCCCTTGATGACCTAATTACCTCCAATAAAGCCCATTCTCACAGGGTCTACCACCTCCCAGCATCGCCACACTTCCCACACACAAATGCCTGGGGAACCCTCCCAAACCATATCACACTAGACCAGGGGGTACAATATACAGCTTCTGACTCCTAGGTAACCATTTGCACATGTATGGTACTTTCCAGTTTACAAGAATAAGGAAAATGAGAATTTACGATTAAAAATTAAAAAGTATGTTTGCCAAGTTAGGAATATCACAGTGGATTTAAACAGGAAAATAGGTAGTGAACATACATCCTCATTGAAATAAATAGGGAGCTGAAAAGATTGCTCAGTGGTTAAGAGTGTACGCTGGCTTTGCAGAGGACCCAGGTTCATTTCCCCGCATCCATATTGGGGTGCTCATAACCTCCTGTAACTCCAGCTCCATGGGATTCAATGTCCTCCTCTGGCCTCTGTGAAACCTGCATACATGTGATGTGCATGCATGTACTCAACTGCATACACATAACACACATATAAAATAAATCTAAATACAATTGATATATTTTCATTTAATAATTGTCTTTTGAGTCTGACTTTGTTTCTACCCAACATTACAAAGATTTGTCTGGTCCACAGGAGAGGGATGATTCTGACTCTAGATTTATGATGTTGCTGGCTATTAGTGAAAGCATCCTCAGGAAAGCATAGGATGTTTCTTAATACATCTCTCTGTAAGGTAAAAATGCTCAGCATTCTACAATAGGAAAGGCCCTGCCATGTCTGACATAAACTCATCTGCTTCAAGGGTAATTCGTGCACCCACTTAGGATCAAAGTAATAGGAACTTTCAAGCACCCACATTAACCATGTGCACCTATCCCAGCAGCTATTACTTATTCAATCAAGAGGTCTCTTTGACATTGGCAGGGTGTCTCAGTAGGCCCTTGCTAGGCAAGTGTAGCTACCTGAGTTCAATCCCTAGAGCCCAGGTAGAGGTGAAAGGGAAAACTGACTCCACGAAGTTGTTCTCTGACTGGCCCATGTGCCCCCACATACATCATACACACAAAAAAAATTATACTAAATAAAACATTCTAAACAGAAAACAGGTTTGGTTTTGTTTTGGGTTTTTTGTTTGTTTTTTGTTTTGTTTTGTTTTGTTTTGTTTTGGGAGTTAATCTACACCTCTCAAAAAGTCTTAAATTCAGAAGACCTAAAGTCCAAAGTTCTACAGCTAGGTATTTCTCACCTACAAACCACCTAGCATTTTTTAGTGCTACCATGGTTCCAATAAATTTCCACTAGCTTTTTCTTCCTCACCACCATTCTGCACATGGGGTAGCACCCAGTGACCAGCATCCAGCACCCTGTATGTGGTACCCAGCATCCCAGTGATCTTTAAGCACATTATCTGTGAAGTCTCTACAACCTGGTACTCTCTCCAGCCCAGAAGCAGAAAGCAAAGCACTACACAGCAAGGGATTAAAAGACCACAGGCTTTTCCTTGTAGCATGCTTGGGGCTCTAGGTGGCTATTTATTTCCTGATTTATGGGGACTGAAAGACTTCTCATACTTGACACTGCTACTGTCACACTGTCGCAGACAGAAGGACCAAGATTCTGTTGCCACCAAGGAGCCAGCATCTGGATGAGATTACCTACAAAACTAGGAACATTAGATGAGCAAACCAAGAAAATCTGACTCCAACAGAGCTGGACAGGCTGCTAAATCAGAGTAGGGAAGCTCCTTCCAGTGAGCAGTAGTAGACAGAAACAACATGAGAAGGCCCAGGCAATGACCATGCTTTTCCACCTCTGGAAGATCCTTTTCCTGTGTCAGCACCTAGAGGGGAGAAGCTCATTTTGCCAAGAACTTACTGGCCATCCAGAACTTAGATAGAAGCTCTACCAACACTGTCTGATGTAATTTTTCTTCCTACAAGCCTTCAGATGAGGAAGAACAATCACTTATTTTGACCTGGGATACAAAAATTCATGCAATAAGAGCAGCTGCAAAAACTTAAGGTGAGCCTCTGTTCCTGGAACTCCATGAATCTCTCTTAAATGTGTGACTTCCTTAGGCTCACATGCCTCACATCTGCTGACATGAGAACAAGAATAGCCACCAGCTACCACGGGCCTCTTATCAAACCCAGGTTGTATCTACCCCATGCAACCTCAAGCAGTTTTGCCACGTTCTCAGACTCTTAACACACATCTGAATTCATATAGCTACTCTATCACTTCATCGAGATTGGATGAAGAAAATGTGGTGATCACAATGGAATTTCCTCCATCCCTAAGAAAGAATAAAATTATGGCATTACCTGGAAAATAAATGGAGCTGGGGTTCACTGCGCTAAGTGAAATAAGCCAGGCACAGAAAGATAAATAGAGCATTTCTCTTGTACATAGGAGCTGCATTAAAATGTATATAGAAGCATATATCCACAGGACATAAAAAAACAAAAGGGACCACAAGATGGGAGGAAGAGAATTTGAAGGGGGTGTGGGGGGGCAATAAGACAGGGTAATAGGATGCATATGACTGAGAACAAAAGGGGGATTATCTGGGGAAGAGAGAAGGGGCCAGCAAGAGAGGGAGGTAGGAGGCAGGAGAGTGCAGAGATGGAAAAAGAAGAACAAAGTATAGTCATATATGTATGAAAATGGCGTATGCCAGAATGAAATCCATTATCTTGTAAACTAATTAAAAATTTTTAATTAAACAAAGAGCAAGATAAAGCAGAGAAATATTTATTAAAATATTTTAAATAATCACGTGTGATATAGCAATAGATGTAACTGGATTAACATACTAAGTAACCAGAAATAATCACAACTATACCTTCAAAATCATAATGTGTAACCCTGAAATCAGCAAACTGAGAACTACAGACTGCTGTATAAATAAAGTTTTATTGAAACACATAAATGTTTCACCTACTATAGCAATTGAGTAAAGTCTTCAGCTGACAACTTTCCATGACTTAGTCTACCTGTCTGTGTCAAAGTAAGTTTATTCCTCCTGAGGATATGACTCCATTGCAAAGCATTTGCAGAGCATGAGGAGAGGGGAGAAGAGAAAACTCTGAGTCTCCATTCTGTGCCTTAGCTTCTAGTCTCCCACAGTCCAGTAATAGTGAAGAGCTACTGGCAATAGACACATTAGCTTCTTTGCTGATTTAAACAAACCAATGAAGTGCCTTTCCCCAATTTCTTCACAGGTGTTCAGTGTAAAATAACAAAACTCAGTTTTTCCACAATTAACTGAAATGTCCAGAATTTCTTACTGGAAACTTCAAGTCCATGTCCTTGGTGTTAGCAGAGTAGCTCATTTGCTAGAATGTTTTTCTGAACTGCACACAACTTTGGCACTAGCCCCTACACAAAGAATAAAACACAAACAGAAGGCATGTTTTCACTCCTGCCCCTGAGACGACCTGTCTTTAGATGGGCCTTGGTTCACAATCAAAAAAACCCCAGAACCATTAAAGAGATCCCTCAGATGATGACTGTCATCAATTCTGATGCCAGGAATTCCCTTTTAGAACCTGTAGCAGTGTTTCTACTCACTGTGTCCTAAGCCCCACCAAGCACAGCTTTACAGAGGGCATTTCCAGACTGTCAATCATATTCAGAAGCTCCTGATGTTACACAACACTGAAATGTCAGCCTCAGCCAACACTGGACATTAGTGGCATGTGATCTGCTCATCCAGGTGGCAAGTACCAAAGGCATGACGTCCCTGGGCTCATAGAATGTCTCTCTGGTATCTCTTCAGGTTTTCCCCACTCCTGTGTACATCAACCTACCAAACTCTAGCAGATAGAAGTGGCCCCTCTACAGAGCAGTTCAGAGGCCTCTGCTTAGCTCCTGCAAACTGTACTAAGAGACTAGATCCAAGCCAAGTCACACCTGGAATCCCACTGATCAGGCCGACACAGACACAGGAGGAGAAATAAGAGCACTTGGGAGGCAGAGGCAGGTGGATTTCTGAGTTCGAGGCCAGCCTGGTCTACAGAGTGAGTTCCAGGACAGCCAGGGCTACACAGAGAAACCCTGTCTCAAAAAACCAAAAAAGAGTTTGAGACTAGCATGGCCTACATAGCAAGACTCTGCCAGAGGAAAACAAGCCAAGGAAGAAAAGGAAAAAAGAAAGAAGGCAGGCAGGGGGCAGGGAGGGCAGGGAGCAGGGAGACAGGGGCAGGGAAGGCACGGGGTTAGGATGTTAGGGGAAGCGAGGGCAGGGGACAGGGAAGCAGGGGACAGGAGGCAGGGAGGCAGAGAGGCAGGGAGGCAAAGAAGTCAACCGCAGAAGAGCTCTTTCTATATTCTGGTATTTTCTAGTCCTTTCCCTTCCATTAACATCCTGCCATAATCTAGAAAAAGACAGAGCCAACTGTTACCTAGAAAGGACAATACTGACCCAGGAATGCTTGTGTGGTTCTCCAACTTTAACAGGCCTGAGAAAAACCTGAAAGGTGCTTGTTAAAGATTTCAAAACTTCACCCAGAGGTCTCTGACTCAGCAGGTCTACAGTGGGAGCCAGGGATTAACAACTTGATCAAGAGCCACAAGTGATGAGGTACTGGTGGTCCCGGGACCACACCTCAAGCGAGAGCCCAGCAGAAAGCCCAGTGCAGAGAAAGAGCCAAGAGGGAGGTGAGCCAGGCCTTTGGAATTCTCAAGTGGCTTAGCAGTGTTTACAGTCTAGCCCAGTGCTCCAAGTGTAATGCCTGCAAAGTTAAAAATTCACCAAACAGCCACAGGCAAGAAGAAGGTTCACATGAAAGCCCTGGTAACACTAATGGTGGTGATGGCATTTCTTGAAACAGGGCACTGTGTGGACCTAGCTGCCTCCTTTTAAGATGTTTGCAGGCCCTGCCTCTAAGCTCTCTCTTCTCTGGGGTAGGAGGCTCTCATCTCTGCTTTCCTTGGAAACAGTATTGTTCCCTAGGAAAACTGTTCCTCTTTATTTCTGTCTGTCATTTTACAACTGACATTTGCAGCCAGGCATGGAGGAGCATGGCTGGAATCACAGCACTCAGCAGGCAGGGGCAGGAGGACCTACTGCAACATGCAGGCCAGTGAGGGCCACAGAGTGGATTGGATGCTCGCCTAGGCAACTCAGTGACTCATGTCTCAAAAACAGATGTAACTAAATAACAGGGGCAAGGAGTGTAGATCAGTGAGTAGAACACCAGCTTATTAAGCCTGAACTCCTGGATTTGATCCCCAGAACTGCTCCACACCTACAGTCCCTATGCTTGGGAGGTGGCAACAGGAGGAGGAGGACAGCTTCAAGGATACATACCAGGTTCAAAGTCAGCCTAGGCTACAAGAGACCCTGTTTTTAAATATCTTTTAATAAATAAATGATATTGGGTGCAGCAATTTTATATTTTTGCTACCATCTGTAGTTTATGTGGTGAAATTTAGGCACATACAAATAGTAAAAAAAGAACAAGGAGACTGGTGAGAACACAAAATTGAATCAGACACACACACATACTCTAACAAACATGGGCGACTTAACGGGTTAATTGTAAAATCAGAGGGCAAAATCTGAAGGGCCAACAAACTATCAGTAAGAGCTGAAGTGCAGGAAGCACAGAAATAGTCTCAGTGATGCAAAGGTATTACTTAATGGACTAGTACTAGCCCATTAAACATTTATAAAACGCGGGCATTTAGTGAAGGGCTGTCAAAGAGCAGAGGCAGGAACCCACTCTCCAAATTCCCAACTCTCCTCACTAAATCAGGCGAATTCCATCCACCATCTGAACCAGGGGGAAAAGCCCTGGCTATTTTCTAACAGTGTGGCTGAAGTACTTCTATATTAAGTGCTTTCAGTACAGAGTCCATGCTATAAGCACCCATTAACATTTAGGCAGCTTCATAAGTACCTACACGGCAAGGTCAGACCAATCCACATTCAAACAAACTAAACACTCCCAATCACAAGTCAGAAACTGGGCCAATATTTACTCGATAATTTGACACTCATTTACCTTTCTTTTCTCCCCAAAATAACATCATTTAAGAGTTTTTCCTCCCCTGTGACAGGAGATTGTAGTGTTACTAAGAACCAAGGGAGATAAGCAAAGAGGTAGAGATACTGAACTTGGAATCTGAACTAAGCGTGACCAGGGAGTGTAGCCCCTGGCGAGTCTGTCTCATTGGTTTGCTCACTCCCTCCGACGGCATTGACTACACAATTCATCAAATGCTTGTGTATCTGCCAGGCACAGTTCTTGTCTGAACAGACAGTCAATATCCTTGCCAGACAATGCTTATGTTCCAGCAGAGAAGCCAACAATAAGCCAGTCAGCAAACAAACACTAGTGATCAGACAGCATTAAGTCTAGGAAGGAAAACAGGGTAGGAAAAGGGGAGAGGAGAACAAAGTATCTGGGAGCCAAAATTGGCATTTTACATAGACTGGCTGGAGAAAACTTCTCTAGAGCCTTCGGGTTAGATATAGGATAAAAGCAGCAATGAGGTGGGGCTTACTCCTGGTACACATGCATTCAGTATAAGAAACTGTCACTTACTTATATTTAAGTGAGTTGATATGGATCACGGAAATACAAAGAACAGAGGCACAAGGCCAAACTAGTGCCAGAATGGTCAACCAAACAGCAAAGGTAACTGGAGGGACAGACAGACAACAGGCCCTTGATCTGCCCCAGTATAACGGACATGTAAAGGCTTTGTGAAGTAGGTCACACAGAGAAGACACAATGGATCCGAGGAGGGAGCATGTTATTTTTTATATGTATTTTTTTCATTTTATTTAATTTGTTTTATGTGTATGGGTTTTTAGCCTGTGTAGCATATTGGTGCAGCATCTGAAGAGCCAAGGGCAAGTGGGATGGCCTATGACAGGAGTTGCTAGCAGTTGGGAACCATCGTGAGTGTTTGGGATGGAACCCTGGTCCACTGAAAGAGCTCTATGTACTCTTACTATGGAGCTATCTCTGAAGCCCCCAAATCGTGTTCTTTTAGAGCTCCCCTTGCTGGGGGCTGGAGAAATGGCTCCACACTTAGGTGCATACACTGCTCTTGCATTGAACCCAAGTTTGGTTCTTAGCACCTACATCCAGGAGCTCACAACTGCCTGTAACTCTAGCTCCACAGAATCCATGTCCTCTTCTAACCTCTGCAGATACTCATGTGTGCAAACCCACTCGCAACTCATTCATACACATTATTAAAAAATAAACATAAGGCCAGATATGGAGGTGGGAGCCTTTAATCGCAGGACTGGAGAGACAGGCATGGGAGAATATATTGAGTTTTAGGCCAGCCTGGTCTGCACAGAAAGTTCTAGTTCAGACAGGGATATATTCTATTGAGATGTATACTATATATAGTAAATAAAATTAAAAAAAATAAAAACATGTTTTCAATGTTATCTTTTCCAGAACAATCCTTGAATATAGTCATTGGATCACGGAATACAGTAGTTTCTTGGTGTAAATAAGATAAACATAGGAGACTTTATAAATGATTTATGAATTAATAGAGACTTCAAGTCTTTATACAGGAGGAGGAAGCATGTACACTTTATAAAATTCTAGTGTCTGACTAGGGGTGTAGCTCAGAGAGAGGGGCTCACCTCCTTGAGCTCAGTCTTCAGGACAAAAAAAAATTTTAAAAAGGTAAAACTATCTTTTTAACAGTGAGTATCTGCTAGGCAGTGGTGGGCACGCCTTTAATCCCAGCACTTGGGAGGCAGAGACAGGCAGATTTCTGAGTTTGAGGCCAGCCTGGTCTACAGAGTGAGTTCCAGGATAGCCAGGGCTATACAAAGAAACCCTGTCTAGAAAAACAAAAACAAAAAATAAATAAATAAAAGCGAGTATCTTACATTAAAGCACAGGAAGCAACCACTTTAGATGTTTGCAAAGAGAGCGATCTAAGGCTTTGGCATTTAAAATGAAATAAACATCTGAAAAATCTGCAGCCACAGAAAAGCCATAATCTATTTCAGATTAAAAGACACAGTGAAGTCATCGCTTTCTAGTTGCTGTGATTATAGTTTGGGTAGAGCCTCAATCATTTATGCTTTTAATCTGAAACTGGTCCTTAAAAGCTGTAATGAATTAAACAACATCCCACCCACAGAATCAATTGTAAAATACACTGTAACTAAAAGCGTAATGACTCAATCTGCTTCCTTCCTCGGGTTTCCATAATCCATTTGACCCCCTTCCTGTCACCTAATCTAATCACTGGCTCTCTCTCCATTAACTTAAGATTCTCCCTCTTATGCTATCTGAAGTCACTGCACTTGGTTCTCCCAGAGTTGAGGGACCATTTTATAGATGTCACTATATAAAATTAAATTGTTAAAATGTAAAGTAGACACTGATTGGATTCATGACTGTGTATATTCCAAGAATAGGGCGGTGCTGGTAGACATAGAGTCTAGAAGAAAAATCTAAAAACATTTTTGGTGTGTTAACACTGTTCAGAATCAGCTGAAATATTCTTAGAGAAAGGCATGCTGTCAGGGTTGAGGAACAAGGCTCTCACATCTACAACTCCCTTCAACATCACTGCGACAACAGACAACAAACAGCATACTGCATTCCAATTCCAAGTCAGGTGCATACAGGACCCTCACCTGATCGCACTGCTGCCTTTGGCCCTTGTACTTATCCAAAAATCACAGATTAACACATTGCCCAAACTGAGTCATGGGGTTAAAGAACAGCAGACATAAAAAGCGGCTTTTGGTTTCATCCAAATCTAAATTGGTCACTGTCATAAACAGCTTATTTTAAAATAAAATTAAAGATACAGATACAGCTCAGTGGCACAGCATTTGCAAAACTGTGGTTGAATCCCAGTGCAGAAAAGAAAATCCTTCCAGCCAGGTGGTTGTGGCCCATGACTTTAAGTCCAGCATTTAGAAGGCAGGGGCAGGCAGATCTCTTTGAGTTCAAGGCCAGCCTGGTCTACAGAGATAGTTCTAGGACAGCCAGGGCTACACAAAGAAACTCTGTCTAGAAAAGCAAGCAAGCAAACAAACAAACAAACAAATCCTTCAAATAAAACAAAAGCACCCTTTTCTGTGAACTTGTCCATTTACTGACATGGAAAACAACTGTCCTACTTGGTGTACACTACAGAACAGGCAGATAGGAAAGGAAGTTAATGATGTGGGTACCAAATTAATAGTTTTATTCAGATCTCTGCTATACATTAAGAGTGGTGTGCAATCTTCAGCTGAAGGTCACACAGAGTAACACATTTCCCACAAATACACTCTATTTGCTTGTACACTGAACTGTGAGGCCAACTGGGTAAGGATAAGACCCCAAAGAAGATAATTCATAACTCATCTGTAAGGATGGAAAGTAACTGGGTAGATCATAAACGTCTTAAAGTAACTTATATCCGGCTCTTGGAAACTTTACACATTGGCCATATGTATTACACCTAATTGATGTGATCCTGCCAGTTGAGGAGTTCCTTCTACAGCTTCTTACCTACCTCTCCTACATAGCTTTCTGTTCTAGGATAAAATATCGCAACCCATAGCATCTTTGGAAGAAAGGGGTTCAATTGGCTTATACATCCGGATCACAGTCTTTCAAAAAGGGGACATTAGGGCAGGAAGGAACGTGGAGGCAGGGACTTAAGCAGAGGCCATAGTGGCTTGCTCTATTAGCCAGAACCACCTGCCCATGTGTGGTACCATCCATAGTGGATGGGGCCCTCCCACATCAATCCATAAAATGACCCGTAGACTTGTCTTGGCCAGTGTGATGACGATATCTTCTCAATGGACAGCTCTTCTTCTCAGATGACTAGCTTGTGTCAAGTGGGCAAAACACTAAGCAACTCACTGCCAAACAAAACGAAAACCCATCCAAGTAAAAGATGATTATAGATTATTCAGTAAACCTACAGTAACCAATTGGTCTTATTCTGCTTCCATTGTAGGCTTTGTTTCTGCCTCCTTTATTCACAGTGAGGGGTCTAATAACAATAAATATAATGGGGGCTTACACGTGTGCACAGCTTTAGAGCCTACAAATGTATTTCATTACTTCACTTGAACCCTCTGGTAATCCATAGTGCAAGGTAGCATGGAGAGCAGTACCTCAGTTTACACATTTCTAAGTGGAGGCTCATCTCTCTAATGTTAGTTAGACACTGTGTTAGTCCCAACTTAGTCCTATGGTCTTAAGCCACAGGCATATATTTACTTTATTATTGGCTCTGAAATACAATGTCTAAGGAAGTGTTCAGATGGTTCCTATATCTGCATTAGGAGGGAATGCTACCTACTCTCCATTACAAGGGAAATTGTGCTGTCTCTAGACTGATGTTTTCTTATCTTTCCATGGATAACTCTAGCATACTGTCTTACCCTTGAGTGTGCTGGGGCTGGTAAGACACCTGGTATACTCAATTGTAAGTATAGAATGAGGAGTAGAGTTCAATCCCAGCACCTATGTAAAACCCAGACAGTCGCATGTATTTGCAATTCCTGCACTGGGAAGCCAGAAAGAAGAGTATGCCTGGGGTTGCTAGCTCATCAATCTAGCCAAATCTCAACCCCTAGTTTCCATCAGAGATCCTGTCTCAAGAAGAAAATAACAGAGTAATTGAGGAAGACACTGGTAATGACACTTGGTCTCCACAAACATGCCTACACAAAATGCTCATAAGCACAAAGAAACACAGCACACAAATACACACACACAAACACAATGTATACAGATTGTTTTAAATTCCGAAGTTGTACAGAAAAAGAATAATTTGGCCCACAGACCTACTTAAAGATTTTGGTATGCTTTAAAATCACTGCCATGGAACTGGACTGGTTAGCAGCCAGGATGGTTATGGGGAAGAGAAGAACAAAGAGGGGAAGGAGGAGCAACCGGGAGCTCAGCTTATTACACACTACATCACTAAAACCTGGAAATGGAACTGGAGAGATGGCTCAGTTGTCAAGAGCACTTAACTGTTCGTCCAAATGTCCTGAGTTCAAATCCCAGCAACCATACGGTGGCTCATAGCCATCTGTAATGAAATTTGGTGTCCTCTTCTTGTGTGCAAGAAGACAGAACACACACACACACACACACACACACATAAAAAAAAATAAAACCTGACAGTGCATTTGCCACCTGTTTGCGGCCAAACATCCACCTCTATCTAGCAAATGAATCAGCTTATTTATTTATCTAACACTCCCTCAAGCCAAGTGAGCTATTTCTTGGACTCTGTGTCTTTTAATAGTATTGACAGCCATTTGGATATGCTGTCTAACAGGATTTACTTAAATTTATCAGTCATGGCGCCTTTTCATCTGGGAAACTGACCCACATATGTAGGAATACAAAACAGGTATAGAAATCGAACATTAAGATGATAAATCAATACCCGGGAAGGCCCCCACCCACTCAGAGAAGGAGAGGGAGGGTGAGGGGATTGAGGGAGGGGGTGACAGGGAGGGGGGCAGTGAGCAGGGTATAAAGTGAATTGAGTAAAAAATAAACAAATAAAGCAAAAGAAGATAAATCATTAAGATACTATATTGTGCAATTATTTTTATTTATAACAGTTTTATAATGAAGTTTAAAATAAAAAATGTAAGGTAATAATAAAAATAGACTATAAATGAATAAGATTAAATGGAAAACTAATAAAATAAAGGTAATTATTTTAAAACAATGGTATATATACAATTTTACCGCTTATTAGCAATGAAAACAAATTTCTATACTAATGAGATGGATATGTTTAACATAATACAAAGACATGATAATTTGATATTTACATGCTGAGGAATGAGAGCAGGAAGATACTAAGTATTTGTCTTCGGTAATTAAACCATTATGTTTCCATAAGAGCAGAAAATGTATGCACTTCTGCAAATATAATATGCAAATACATATTCACATATTATATGTAATATGTATATCATATATGCACACACACTGAATTTATAAGACACAACAGCCTTGAACCTGAGTTGAGGTGTTTCAGGCTGTATCCAGTGATGTAGCACCATGTTTCTAATAGTCAGTAAAAGTGCACATGCTGTGTACTCAGAGTCGGCCACAGTGAGACCACGTGATACAGCGCCGGCAAGCACTGCCAGGGACACCTCTGATTTGTCACATGTTTGATATTTTAAAGTTCATAGCCATCACACATTCAGCAACTTTTCACTGTTGCCAAATCTTCCCAAACCCAATCAATTACACGAACCGCAATTTAAGAAGCGTCACTGTAAATATCCTATGGCTAAACACAAATTCCTTTTCTAAAATTTCTACCAGTAAGTGGGCAAAAGACTTAATCAGACATTTTATCAAATAGGACTCAGTATTGCAAGTAAGCACAGGAAAATATGCTCACCACTACCTATCACGGAAATGCAAACCAAGTCTATAATAACATACTACTTCACCTTCAGAGAGAGAGAGAGAGAGGGAGGGAGGGAGGGAGGGAGAGAGAGGGAGAGAGGGAGAGAATACAAAATGCTAGTAAGATGTACAGAAGATGGATTAGGGAAAGATGGCTGGTAGAAGTGTAAGAGGGTACAGAGACTCTTGAAAATGATGCAGTAGGTTCTGGTAAACTTAAACACACAGTTACCATTTGATCCAGTAATTTCATTCTTGGCCACTCATACCAGAGCAACAGGAACTTCTACCCACATGAAAACCTGTACACAAATGTTCATCACACTTTTATTCATAATAGTCAAGGTTTGCAAACAGTCCGGATACCCTTCACCAAGTGGATGGTGACACCAACTATGGTCCCTCAAGACATAATACAGTCCTCTCCAATAAAGAGAACGAACAACCTGGATGCCTCTCTGGGGAACTGGAAAGATTTTAAAAACATAACCACTAAAGAACTACGTGATTCCATTTAGGTATGTAAAGATTTTGGATTCGGAGAACCAATTAATGTCTACAGAAGCAGAGAAGAGAGTGGAGGAAGGAGGTGGGTGTCACTGTCGCAGTGCAACCGAAAGGAAACCGCTGTGCTTAGATTATTTAACATATTCACAGTGGTGTTAAAAATACAACCTGCAAAATATGATAGTTATACAGAAACACACACACACACACACACACACACAGGAACATAGGTTAAACCAGAAAGCTGAAGAAGATCAACAATCACGAGTACCTATACTTCAGTCTCATGAAATGGCATCACTGAGAACACCTGGGCAACGGCTCTACTGGATTATGTCTTAGGACATTACATTTATTAATATATCAGTTAAAAATCAGATCAATAACAAGTGCTTGTAAACTTAGCCATTTCAAAACAATAAAGGTAGAAGTTTTTACTGAGTTAGCATCATGAACCTGAGCTTCATTCTAGGAAGTCAAGATGGTGGAAGGAAACCCAGTCTCAAAAGATGTCCTCTCACCGCTGTCGTCAAATATACTTAAAACAATAATAAAATAATAATAATTTATTAACTGTATCTGTTTTTCTAAAGTCCATTTGTTTTCTCCACATGATTGGTTTACCCATGGTTGCTAGTATCTACAGGTGACTAATTAAGGTTAACTTTATGAATGAAAAAAAGCCTTCAGCAAGAGAGTCCCTTTTAGCGCTCACATGTGCATGAAGTTTTAATACAGACAAATCCACCCTAAGAAAACAAAACAGATCAGAACATTGTCTGCCTTTGGGAATAGGAAGGCAGTGACTGACTTTACAAACCATGAAAATGGTTAGCTTCTCCATCCTGATGGGAAGCCCTGACTACACAAGTGTGTGCATTTGTCAAAACTGAAGCCATCCGCCAGTGAAATTTTTGTTCCTCGGTGTATGGAAATGTCCTACATAAAAATGTAGACAAAGACAAAATGAGGCTTAAATTACTGACTCGGAGACTCTAGGCCTGCGGTAAGACATCATGGCTTTAGTTATGTGAAGTCACCAAAGTAAGTCATTAAAATAAACTTAAAGTGATCCCGTCTCTTTCTTGTGCACTCTTTTCAAAGAAAGGAAATTACAATCAACATGGTTACTATGAAGCGAATTCATATTTTAAAAGTATCATTAAATGAGACTAAATTAAATTAAAACAGATGTAATTAGGGCCCTCTGTAAGTCATTTTGGCTGATACTTTGTTTATATGCAGTATAGATGTAGCAACTACTGACCTCAGGCACTTTTAGCTGTTGCTATATTAATCATTATATGTGCTTTTTATATTCCAGCTCGCCGGGCAGTGGTGGCACATACCTTTAATTCCAGCACTTGGGAGGCAGAGTCAGGTGGATTTCTGAGTTCAAGGCCAGCCTGGTCTACAGAGTGAGTTCCAGGACAGCCAAGGCTATACAGAGAAACACTGTCTCGAAAAACAGAAAGAAAGAAAGAAAGAAAGAAAGAAAGAAAGAAAGAAAGAAAGAAAGAAAGAAAGAAAGAAAGAAAGAAAGAAAGAAAGAAAGAAAGAAAGATGTATATTCCAGCTCAAGATATCCTCTACAGGTCTGTAGCTAATGTTTGGCTGCAAGGTTACTGCAGATAAGTCTCAGCTCCCACAGCAGGAAATGATCCCAGGGTACCTACCCACATCTTAATATGGATGCACATTCAGTGTGAGTAAGAAGTGTGTGTTTCTGTCAGCTCATTCTTGACTTTCCTCTACTTAGGTATGTATTTGTTTGTTTGGACAAAACTAAAAGATGGATGGTGAACTGTTCTTACTTGTAATTATACCAGCAGGACCCAACCCAATCCACTTAATAGCTTCCACTGCAGAGACATGTCTGCTTAATTGGCCAGACAAGTCAAGACGCTGATGGGAATTACTGCTTGACCCTATGAGCGATTCACACACAAGATAACAACGTTAGGCATTTCCAATGCCTACTCTGCATTAGGTCCAGGCTCTCTGTAACTTTCTCAGTGGCTCACTCAGGATAACATAACTGATCACATCCTACTGCCTGAAAGTCCTTCTCATCCAGGCTGCTTCTCAAAGTTACTGCCAGTTTGAATCTTCATCTCATTTCAGTCTTCATCCTGACACTCCAGTCTTACACACTGTCATTCATAAAATCCAGCAACCCCTATGATTAAACTCTGTTCATGAAGAAACAAAACTTCAAACTCTTCCCCTCAGGGTGAGGTATAGTAACACAAGCCTGTAATTGCAGCATTGTGAAGAGGTGGAGGCAGGAGGATCAGTGGAAGTTCAAGGCCAGCTTGGCCCATGCCTCACGTTCCAAGTCAACCAGAGTTATAAAGAAAATGGGAGTGAGGGTGTGTGTGGAAATTCCTTCTCTGTGTGTTGATTTGGGGAGGTGACTCAGAGCAATATTACCAATCACTTTCAAATGAAAGGTTTGCCTAGGGTAACAACCAGGACAGCCAGATTACACCTTGTAATGGCCACCAACCAGGATGAAAACTAAGAGTCCTCTGGCCCTTTAACAAACAGCTGGAGATGTTCTCATCTGTAGGCATGCTTTTGAATTGCATCTGTACCTCCCCAGTGGATAGAAGAACATACTGTTCCATGAATTATTATTTTTATATTCAGCACTTCTTCAGAACTGAAAAATATCCATTAGGGAATCTTTGGCTCTTTAGACTGCAGAGCTTGATATGACCAGGAGGCCAATGAAGGCTGGTACTTCAATAAACTCAATCTCTTAATGACAGGTGTCAGGGAGAACAGAAATGCACACAGTAATCATGACTATTGAGCTGTCCACGGTCTGTCTTCATGTCTTCAGCAGCTTCTTCTTCTCCTCCTCCTCCTCCTCTTCCTCCTATTCTTTGCTAAATTTGCAAGATGACAAGTCTGAAGTCACAATCCACAGTTATTAATCAAATCTATCACAGCACACACAGAGACACAGGAGATCTGAAGCTGCAGTCCATCTAGGCCCTCGACAGCCATGTTTGTATCCTAGATAGAGTATGGAGTAGAATTGGGTTCTCTCTTCTCTCTTTTGGAGAAAGCATGAGGCATTTGCTGATAGGAGAATTCATATTAAAGCAAAGATGTTGCAGAGGTGGGAAGCTCAAAATTCTTCACTGGAGCACCCCTGATTTTGGACAAGAACCCTACAGTTCACCATCTTGTTGTAAAAGTGAAGGTCCCCACAGTTCAGTTCAGAGCCTCTGCTCCTCACTGTTTGTCTAATCCAAGTCCAGCTGTCTCCTATTAACCTTCATTGCCACCACCAGGATATCACGATGCTATAATCTGTTGCCTAGGGTGTTCTGGTCCAAATGGATAAAGTATCCTCTATGATTATGTATGTAACTTCCACACCCACCACTTTATCATAAATAGTACACAGGGCATGCAAAGACACCAAGCCTCTGGGCACTCCAAGTACTACAAAGGGATCTGGCTGATGATTACCAGCAGCAGGAAGACATACCTTAGGAGGTCTGTGTTATGGCTCAGACAGTAAAGTCCTTGCCATGTAATCTTGAGTGGGTGAGCCAAGAAAGCCCAGATTAGTGTTTATTCTTGACATGGGAAAGTCTTGTCAAGAACTTCAATGTGTCAGACCCACAGGAAAGGCAAAGCCTTCCCCAGGTGAGGCTCAGAAAGCTAGATAAGACTTCCTCGGGTCCAAGTATTGATGCTGACAGTATGTACAGAAATTATCCACCACGGCTTCTTCCTCCCAGGGTGACCATGGCCTGACATTGTTCACCTACAGGATCTCCTACAGAGAGTAGCTACGCCTGCCTCCTTGTTCAGCCATAAACCATAAAGCCACCTCCTCAATTCAGACGTGTAAAATAAACATGCTGACTTTCATGGTTGTTGCACAGTGGTGTGTCTCTATTATGACACGCATGGACTGCCAGAGGCCAGCTGTTCTGTCCATGAGCCTGTGTGCCTCCTCTCTCTTCGGTCCCTCATCAAGCCAGTCAGGGTTTGGGGACTGAGCTAAACAGGGAACATAAGGACCTAGTTTTGGATCCCCACACACTCACAGAAAAAAAACAGATGAAGCAGGCAAAGCCCATAATCCTTGGGGGTGGGAGTGGGAGTGGGGGGCAGGAGGATCCCTGAGGCTTACCAGCCAGCCAGTCTTGCTCTATCATTAAGCTCCAGGTTCAGTGAGAAACTTTGTCTGAAAAAGTACAGTGGAAGGAAAGTGAAGAAGACCCCTGAGAGAAGACACCTCAGGCCTCCCGTGCGCCCAATGTACTTATTCCTGCATATATATATACAAAGAAGAAGTATGAACAAGTGGATGGGTCACCCACTGAATGCACGCCCTTGAAGGCTTGGGGGCTGGAGCTAGTCTTTGCTAAGAAGAGCTGATGTACCTCATCTGATGAGAAAGGCAAAGTCTTGGTAAAATTTTATCCAAATAGGACAAAACAAAAACAAATAGATTGTGTGCAAGATTAACCAAGTGGATCAATATGGCTTTAGCAGAAGTTTGCAATAACTGAGAGCAATGGCTGTCATTAAATAAAAAGGGAAATTTGAGAAAATTATTCCTTTATTCATTGAGTAATAATTTTATTTCTCATATAAATGAAATTGAGGAATATATTCCTTTATGCATCAATTCATCGACACTTACTCACTGACTGCTGACTCTGCATAAGCCATTGTTCTAAGGTCCTGGAGAGCAGAAGCTGGGCAAGTATACGGGTTCTTTTTTTTTTTTTTTTTTCCCAGAGAAAACAGCCTTCAGATAAAGAGTTGATTCACACACATTCTAAACATAAACTATGACATCATTTCAATTCCTTTCCTGAAACCACAAAAGATGTTTTCAGTTCTGTAAGTTAGAAAACTTGATCTACCAGAGGGGGCTGGAATTCAGGCAGATGAAGGATGTCTTCCCACACTTGAGCCCTTCTACTGTCTTGTGGATGCCAAGTTAAGATTCTGACTGAATGGCGAGACTGTGAAGGCCAAAGACCACTTGGTAGAAAACAAAATAAATCTCTTTTCTGTATTTTTGAGCTATGGATTTCCTTAAAGAATAAAAATTCCATGGACAACAGGACAGTGCTACTGCCTCAGCTTCAGGAAACATATTTTTAGATGTATATGTATGTGCACAGGTGTGTGTTTGTGTGTGAATGCTTGTGGAGGCCAGAAGACATCCTCTAATGTCATCTTTAGAAACACCATCCACCTCTTCTGAGACAGAGGGTTAACTGACCCAAAATGGTTGGACAGAGGCCTCATGGATCCTCTTGGTTTCCATACGTGGTCCAAGATTTCCAAGCACGCACCACCACACCAGTTGTTTTTCTTTTTGTTTTGTTTTATTTCGTTTTGTTTTTGGTTGGTTGATTGGTTGGTTGTTGTTGTTGTTTGTTTTGGGGGGAGCTTATTTTTGTTTTATTTTCATGGATTTAGGGGATTGCGCTCAGGTCTTCATACTACTAAGTTATCTCTGCAGACCAACCCATCCCCCTTTTAAGACAGGGTAGTCTCATGTATCCCAGGCTATCATAGAACTCATGGGCTAACAAAGGATGTCCAGGTGTGGGAGTAAACACCTTAGTCCTAGAACTTAGGAAGTAGAGGTGGGAAGAACAGAAGTTCAAGGTCATCCCCAGCTACATCCTGCACTAAAGACCAACCTAAGCTACAAGAAACTCTGTAGTCGTCACTGTCTTATCAATGTCAGTGATCATCAACATAGAAAAGAGGGCTGAAGAGATAACTCCAAAGTTAAGAGCGCTGGCTATTCTTCCAGAGGACCCAAGTTCGAGTCCCAGCACCCACATAGCTATTGGCAATTTGTCTGTGATGTCAGTTTCAGGGAATCTGACCCCCTCCTCTGCCCTACCTAACACTAGGCATGAGTGCAGTACACAGGCAAAGCACCCATGCATATCAGATAAATTAATCTGTAAAAGATGATAATAACAATAAATAAAGTACAAAGGAGGGAGGGAGGGAGGGTGGGCAGAAATGAAGGTTGCTTGGTTTGAGCCTGAGCAGTCTCACCTTCTCCACGACACTCTCCCGAGAAACCTAGATTTCAATTCTTCACAAGAATATCAAGGATAACAGATGAAAGCTCCTGTGGATCTCAGCATTCCTTCTGCCCCTTGACATTCCATTCCATTTAGAGAGTGCTACAGTCCACACATGCAAAGCACTATAAAACACTGCCTTGTGTTTATATACCACAGCCCTGGATCAGCCAGAGCCCATTTCCCAAACCAGGCACTATGGGAGAATCCATGGCACAGTCAGCTGTGCAGCTCACTCTGCTAACAACGTGGCATTTCTTAAATTCTCTCATACATATAATAAATATCTATGGCCCTACACAGAATGGTCTTCCTCAGCCCAGGATGGCACAGATGCCCCACTAGGGGATACTTTAGGTATAATTGATTCTTAAAAGTTAACTGATGATGACCTCTTTACAAAGCTTGAGTAGTACAGGCATTGTTCAAAATGAGAGTAGGTGATAATCCTACAAACTGACTGGCACTGGTCTTTGAAAGGACAGAGATATCAAGAAAGACGGAAGAGAAGGATAAATACAGACAAGAAATAAAATTGTGGTCCCTGGCTTCCATCGGATCAACTTCACAGCCTTCAACTCCAGTATGGCATAAAAGGGAACAGCATTTGGTAGAAGCTGCACGTCATGCTTGGGTCTTTTCTTGGGTTAAGGACATGTAGCGTGGTCTCCTTCCACAAGAGGCACTGGCAGTGAGGTTTTACTCCCAGGTGGTGCTGTTATCAAGAAAGGAAGCCCAGCCGTGTGCTGTGTGGCTGAACAGGGATGTCTAGTGGGTCACAGTTGACTAATAATATTTTCAGATAGTGTATTTATTAAGACTAATCCCATTGAAAACACAGGATCACCCCACCACCACCACACACATATACGCACTCAAACACCACCCACCACTATAATCACCAAACGAAGCATGCTGTTCCAGAGACTTCTTTCCCTGTAACTTTTAGGAATTGGGATGATAGCGAGGCTACAGAGAGCGAGCAGACGGGGAGACAGCTCAGTGGGTAGAGTATGGGCATGGCTTGCAAGTATAAGGATATGAGTTTAGAACATCAATACCCACATTTTAAAAGGAGAACAGAAGAAGAAAACAATAAAACAAAATAAAAAAGCTAGGTCTGGCTAGTATGCCTGTGATCCAAGCACCGAGAAGACAGGGAATCGTGGGAGCCCACTGCCAGTCCCTCTAGTTAGTAAATGCCAGGTTCACTCTCAAAAAATGAGAGCAATTGAGGAAGATACGACCTCTGATCTACACAGCCACAGGCACGGACACACACATGCATATACCAGAGGTGCACAGGGAGGCGGAGACAGAGCAGAGATTTCCATGCTAAGCGTCTAAGTCCTACTCTAGGTGTGTGTAGCATGAATGAGAAGAAGAAAAGGAGTATGCACTCACATCCGTTTTGTGCCATTTCCTTAGGTAGAAAAATGGAGAGACAGAGGTGGCATTAAATACATCAATGGCACGGGCTTTATGCCATCAAGCCACCGCAAGGGTGGTACAACTTCTAGCTCAGATGCTCTTGTGATGAAGATACAGGAGGAATAGGTACCTCTGCACTATATGTCAAGTACTGCTTGGTCGTTCCAGAACAGACAGTAAAGGCTTGAGCCAGCCACTGCACGTCATATTCAAGACAAAGCTGCTTTCTAGGTAGCAGCACATTTTTGGTTAAAAAAAAAAAAAAATAGTTCCTAAGCGATTTTAATTTGCCGTAGCATATTTTATAGACATCTCTGAACAATTAAAAGCATGTGTTGAGAACTGAAACTGCCCCTGCCTGGTTGCAATTTTTACTGCCAGATATGGGGCCCACAAGAAGCACTTAACTTTAAAGGTGACCTCTGCTTTCTGGTGATGAGTCATCTCCAAGTAAGCATCACGGATGGTCTCCTGGGCAGTGAAAATTGGATACTTGGCAGTGGACAACTGAAGGAGACGGAGGAACAAGAAACCAGGAAAAAGGCAGAAGCGTAATGGGAGAGGCGAGAGGGGACTTGCTCCAAATCCATGAAAAAGAAACGCTGAGCATTTTAGCAAAGGACGGAAATAAGTATTTAGAATGAAAGGGAGGGATGAGCCAGTGGATCATACCTTCAGTCCTTTACTTGGGAGGCAAAAACAGAACTGTCATGAATCCAGGGCCAACCTGGGCTACATAGTGAGTTCCAGGGTAGCCTAGATGGCAGAATGAGAACATTAAGCCATTATGAACAAAACTAAATCTAGTTGCTGGGTATGGTGGTACACACTTGCAATTGCATATGAGGTGCATGCAGGAGGTTTCAGGAGTTCAAGGTCAGCCTCAGAGACACGGTGAGTTCAGGGCCAGTCTGAGCTACCTAAAATCCTATCACAAAGAAAACTAAAACCAGGGGTAGGATTCACCACATTGAAGAAGAACTGGTGAGTTATCCCAGAACACTGAAAGTCTTATAGACACAAATGAACTTAAAACAGTAGTTCTTGAAGATTTAAAAGTCTTTTTAAGATTCATTGTGTTTATGTCTCTGTGTGTGTGCATGAGTGTGTATGTTTGTGCCTGTGTGTATCTGTGTCTATGTGTGCATGCTGTATATGTGTCTGTCTGTATATGCCTATCATGCTCATATGTGTGCCTGTGTCTTGTACACAAGTCATGTGTGTATGTCTGTGTATGTATGTCATGCCCATATGTGTGCCTATGTCTATGTATACATGTCGTGTGTGTGTGTGTGTGTCTGTCTGTCTGTCTACATACCATATATGTGTGGGAGGTGACCACAGAAAACAAAAGAAGGTGTTGGGTCCCCTGGAGCAAGATCACTGGGCACAAATAAGCTGCCTGGCTTGGGTGCTGGAGCCAAACTCTGGTCCTCTGGAGGAGCCACTTTCCAGCCACTGAGGCTGTTGAATTCCCACACTCATCTGAACCATGTCAGATAGTGAAGTAGACCAGACAGAGAGTCATTCCCTCACACTCTCATTACATTTTAATATAGGTTACATGTTTAAAAGGGGAGGGGAGGGTGTTTGCTCACTGTGGAAAAGCTGAGGAGAGGGGGCATGAAAAGAAAACACTTGTATGTGTCCATGCCCTGCATCAGCTACTGAAAATATTCAAGTTCAAATAAACGGACGTGCTTTGCAGAGATAATGGTGCACAGGCAGGTGTCCAGTTTCAATTATGCTTTCCCATCTAGATTTAAAACGCTGCCTACAAAGGAAAGCGAGGTCTCAGTGTTTAACATTTCCTCACAGACTTTCACTTCCATAACTTTCTCTGTTGATAGAAGATAGAAATGTTGACCTTTTACATTCAATGTGCTTTTTACATGGAGATTTCAAGTGCGCATCAATAAATTAGAAACCAGTTTGCTCTACCTTGTTTCTTTTTTCTTTTTTTTCTTTTTTTTTTTCTTTTTAAGAGTCTTATCTAGCCTGTGCTGGCCTCAAACTTTGTATAATGTAGCTAAGGCTGACCTCAACTCCTGATCCTCCTGCCTCTATTGTAAAAGTGTTGGGATGATAGGTACAAGCCACAATGCTTGGCCATAAGTATATCTTTTAAGGTCCCCACAAAAGGCACTGCTAAAACACCAGTGTGATGTGAAATTGAAGTTTTCTCTGAAATCTTAATCACTGAAGTGACAACTATTGGTCTGGAGACAGAGCTCAGCCAGTTAAGTGCTTTCTATGCAAACATGAAGACCTGAGTTCTATCCTAACTCACAAGAACAAAGCCCAGCATGGGGACAGGCCTCTGGAATTCTAGTGGCGGGGAGAAGGAGACAGGAGGGTTCCTAAAGCTGGCTGCCCAGCTAGACTTGCTGAAGCAATGAGCTCAGCTCACTGTTCCGTGTTCAGTGGGAACCACTATCTCCGGGGCGGGGACTGAAGAGTGAAGAGGTTGCCCTGGGGCTATGAGCATGCACTGTTCCTGCAGAGACTGAGTTCTGTTCCCAGCACCTATGTCTGGCAGATCCTAAGTGCTAACCACTCCAGGGAAGCAGACATCTCTGGCCTCTGAGGGCACTGTATGTAAGTGTACAAACTGATATTCATACATACACATGCAGACATAATATAAAATAAATAAAAATGAATATTACATCTAAAAAGTAATAATAATTAAAGAGACTCTAACAGAGGAAGACACCAATAAGCAATCTCTAGCCTGTATGTGAACTCACATACACATACATGCACACCCCATACACCAAACACACACATAAAATAACAACAACAAGCAACTTCTGTTACTGATAACCCATTAACAAGTAATGTAGGCTGGAGTTGGGAGAGCCTGTGTTTAGCATACACAAGGCCCTGGGTTCTCCAGAACCAAAAATAAGGAAATGTTTTTAATTGGCCTTTTAAATTCTACCATTTCAAGGCCCCAGACTGTATCACACTGTCACCAAGAGCGTGACAGTCACTTTGCTTTCTACAACATGGCTAAGGATGCTTTCAAGCAAATACAAGCCCCAAGCGGGGTATTAACAGAAAGAAAATATTGAAGGGGGTTAACCATGCCCTAAGGCCTCTACCATTAGTGAATTTTAGAGACGTCTTAACTCACTACTCATAACTGTCCCTGAAAAAAATATATTCTCTCATGTTAAGTGGAGGAAGAAACAGAGTGCATGTTTAATAGAAGGCAAAGGGGAAGGGTGAACACAAGAGCAGGAGTTCACAGTAAAGCCAGAGCGGAGGGGGAGCCAGGCACACGCTTTATGAGCTCAGACAAAACAGAGGAAACCCTTCCCTCTGCAGCCTTCTCCTTGCTATCTGCCCTCACCCCCAGGTCTGAAGTGAACCTGAGCCAGGAGCCTCCTGGTGCAGCAACCCTCCCAGAACTTACAGCCTCAGGCCCAGCCAGCAGCTCCTAGAGCCTCAAGGTCATAGCTAGGGTTGGTACGTGTACACACACACACACACACACACACACACACACACACACACACACACACGAAAATAGGTCAGGAAACAAGAATAAAGGAAAGAGTCACTTGGCAAACCAACATCCACAGAGAATTAGCTTCTGGAAATCTTCTGAGCAAACAGTTCACACCATAAAACAGCTGCTGCTTGCCATCTGTGGGTCACAGACATACAAACACACACACACACACACACACACACACACACACACACACACACACACACTTGTGCCCAGTGGTGCCCTGGCTCTTAGCTATTTCCTGTCCCCTTCAACCACTTAAGCATTCTTGGTCAAAAACTAAGTCACAAACTTGCAGGCATTTGCAGTGTTCTAGAGTGGATTCTGTCCAAGATGTTATGACAGTAATGGAAAAGAGCAAACAGGCCTTCAAGTTCTGGCATCTGCTCACCACTTTCAAAAACTGGCTCTCTACCTTATTCTCACTTGGTTCCTTCAGGTCCAATCGGTGAACTCCAGCCCTTTACTGGACCAGATCAAATCATTTCCAGAATCACTGTATCACATTTTATTTAGTCTTTCTGTTTCTCTCCCCCAGCCTCACACTAACGGCTTTATGCCAAAGGGGGGGGGGGGGGAACTTTGCCGTTTGAGAAAGTCTCAGCATGCTTGATTCCTGCCAAAGTTTACAGCATAGTTCTATCCTGAGCCACGGCGAGGATGGGCCGTTGTGGGGGAGGGAAATGGAGCCAGGCAGCTGTTTTTTCAATAAACTCTAGCAGAAACCCTCCCACTTCCTGCACTGGCTTCAAAACCCCAGCAGAGAGAAGGAGGTGGCAGCCAGAGAGATCTTATTCCCCCACGACTCAGGCTACTGCCCCTGGCTCTGACTCTCCGACATAACTGACTTAGGTCCTCTCTGATCCACCCCTTGAACCTCAGGAGGGCAGCCAGAGGGTTTGTACCAGCTACTTTGAATGTTTATTCCTGGTCTCCAGTTCCCAGGAGAGTTTCACCTCCTCTCCCTCATCTCAGCCCTCTCCACCCTCCACCCTCCCGTCCATGCTCTGAGGCACACCAGGCATTACTGCAAAGGCAGCGAAGGAAGGGAGTACATTTCTCATCCCACACCTTCCAAGAATATGCTGGCCTTCCTCTCTGCAGCTGTGGTCAACAGTCCCTGGGCTCCTCAAACCAGCCTCTCCTCAGTTAAAGCCTCTGAGTTCAGGCTCTTTTCTGAAGTGGGAAGGGAGGGCAGGAACCTGAGAAGGCTGGAAAAAGCTGCTGCACCCACCAGGACGAAGCCGCTCAGTCAGCCCTAAAACTCTAATTTGTTAACCTAGAAACCCCTGGGGCATTGCAATCAAAGAGGGCTACACCCAGCAGCACCTCTGATCACTTTTTTCCCTGCTCGTGGGCAAGCAGAGAAGAGGGAAAACCAGGACAACCGTGTGCAAAACAGAACTACTCCGTAACACTGACTTGGCTCTCACAAGGCCCAGATTATAGACTCAACACCTCCATGTCTGTCCAAATGGAAAAGAAAAAATACAGGGTGCAACCTAGATCCAGCTGCCCAGACAGCCTGCCAACGAGAGCATCAGTATAACCCCAAATTGCTCCTCAGGCCCCACATGGCTTTTCCATTCCTTCTTTCTTTTTAAAGTTCTTTAGGGCTTTCTAGTTCATACTGTTAAACTGACTCTTTCATATCCTGGTTTTAATACTCTGCAAATCAATGGGCGATGAACCCTTGGTGTGAAAGGGTCTGGTATAAGCATACAAGTTTATGCATAGTGACTGTGCATGAAAATTAATCTTTCTTTTAAAAAGTCTCAAATCTTTCTTAAATGACTGAACAATAACCAAAGAATGAAAATTATTACGTCATAGTTCTGTTAATTATTGAAAAAAAATTTTAAAAAAGAGAAAATCCGGCTAGGGGAGATGGCTCAGTCCATAAAGTCCTTGCTGAGCAAGGGTAAATGTGATGTCCTCAGTTTGATCCCTAACACCCACATGAAAGACAGGCACAGCTGTGTGCTCCAGAAATCCAAGAGCTGGGGAGGGAAGGTGGGAGGGTCCTAGTGCTCCCTAGCCAGCTAGCCTGGCTCAACTGGTGAGTTTTGACTCCCATGGAAAATTCTGTCTCAAAAAAGGAAAGGTGGGGGAGGGGACACGGGGTTTCTAAAGAAAAGGGGAATCATCGGAAATGTAAATAAAATATCAAAAAAAAAATAAATAAATAAATTAAAAAAAAAAAAGGAAAGGTGGGAAGCAACTAACAATAACATCACATTGACCTCTGACCCCAGGCACATGGGCACATGAACATAATCACCTACACAAACACACACACACACACACACACACACACACACACACACACACACGAGTTGGCACACAACAAACCCTAGGTCACCCTGTATCTCCAAATATAGATCTCATATAGCCTAACTCACTGACTTTCATTAAGTCAAACAAACAAGGCTGAATTGTTTCAAAAGGCATGAGATACCAAAAGATGGTCTTTTATGATTTAACCTATTATATATATAACAATTTTTGGCATCAAAAATGGAATTTCTCAAAAAAAAAACAGTCTCAGATGGATGGTGTGTGCCCTTGCTACATACAACTCGGGTCCCACTGCGTCCAATGCTCAGGCACACCTCATTCTTCCTCAAGCTAAAAGAAGACCCAATCATGACAACTCAGAATTCCGAAGTACTGCTGTGCTCTAAACCGAGAGTCTAACTTTCCTTCTTATCTTCCTCCTCCATTTCTAGGACCATTAAACACAGAAGGGGAAGAGGACAAAAAAGAATTTAAACAGAAGATCTCTACAGACGCCAGGCTTCTACTCTGAGGTCTAGGCAGAGGCTTTAACAGCTGAGCTAATGACTCCATGAAATGGACCATTCTAGGACAGAGGCTAATTAACCTCTGCTTTAATTTGATGGCAGAAGTCAGTCAAGGTGTGGGAAACAGGAAGTAGATTTACAGTTCGGGCCTTGAAGGGCCAGCCACCTGAGTTCCTCCCAGTCCCTCCCTGTCCCTGCTCTGGGCCTACTTACTAATTCCCTATATCCCTCATTACTGTATACATAGTTATTTACAAGCAGGAAATCACATCTGTGAACTTAATGTGAAGTGTTTGCTCACAAACAAACTAGAATCTACAGCTGATGGCCAGGCACAGGAATACATGCCCGTAATCCTAACACTGGGAAGGAAGAGGCAGGAGGATTGCATCAGGTTCCTGGGATACATAGCAAGTGTGTGTGTGTGTGTGTGTGTGTGTGTGTGAGAGAGAGAGAGAGAGAGAGAGAGAGAGAGAGAGAGAGAGAGAGAGAGAGAGAGAGAGAGAGAGAGAGAGAGGAGAGAGAGAGAGAGAGAGAATAAAAGGGAAGGAGAGTATGTATCTCAATGAGCCCTGAGAACTTTCAGTAGAAATAACCCCAAGCGAGCAAACGAACAACACTGACAGTATTTCTGGGTCTTTAGATGGACTTAGACTCACTTAGCTGTCACACGTTTGAATTTTCCAACTATGGTCATTGCTAAGGTTTAGCCCAAGTGTTAGGCATTTACTCTCTAAAATGCCACTACTAGAAGGTGCTATGGACCCTTGGGAAAAGAAGCCCTACGGGCAGTCCCGTAGATCACTAGCAAACATGCACCCAAAGGGAATTATGGGGTCCCCTGCTTCTTCCTCCCCTTTTCCTTTCTAGAGTATGAGGTGAGCACTTTGCCAGGCTCTGCCTACCATGACTGTCAGTTCTTACTGTGTAAAAGCAGTAAGTCCGCCAAATCATGAACTAGAACCTTTACAAGCCAGCCACAAGAAACCTTTTCTTTTTAATTATCTCAGATATTTGTTACAGTTACACAGAACTAGCTAACACATATATCTACACAATCAAATTCATAAAATACAAATGAACAATACTTCTAACTCATCTCTCTTAAAAATTATTAACACCAGACTGGAGAGTTGACTCAACCATTCAAAGTATTCATTGCTCTTGCAGAGATCCAGATTTGATGCCCAGCGCATCCAGATAGTAGCTTCCAACCATCCATAACTCCAGGTGCAGGAGATTCGATGCTCTTTTCTGACATCCACAGGCTCCGGGCACACACGTGGTACACATACATATATGCAGGCAAAAAACATTTATACACATAAACTTAAAGAAAAAATCTAGAAAGAAAAAATTATAGCAAAATTGTTGTAACAACCTCAGCCACCAATCTGAAAATTTGCTTTTAATGTTTTTATTCTGTTACTTTAAAATGTAGATTTACTCTCCATATAAAACCACTTATAGAAACCAATACAGAATCCTATAAATCCCAACTACAATAGATATATAACTGACCAATGAGCAATGTCATATATTCAGCCAACATGTACAGAGCCTATTAAATATTTAGCACTGAATGGAGAGAGACCTAATGAAGGATCTATCCAAAGACCTCAAAGGTTTTATGCACAGTGCATCTCCAAAATGCTTTGGGAAAGAAAGGCAAATAGAGACACAAAATTCAACATGATTCAACAGCTTGCTCATATATAGCTTTGTAAAGTACAGGCTTCTACCCTCCACTGCCTTAAGTTTTGCAAGTAAGAAACTGAACACTGACATCAATACAGGGTGTGCCTGGTACAGAGCTTTGAAGAATGACTGTCTCTAGTATGAATTTCAAAAAACATAAATTGTGATGTTGCTTCTTAAAAACTACAGCCAGCCAGGCAGTGGTAGCCCATGCCTTTAATCCCAGCACTTGGGAGGCAGAGGCAGGCAGATCTCTGTTCAAGGCCAGCCTGATTTATATAGTTAAGTTCCAGGACAGCCAGGGCTGCTAAGCTGAGAAACCCTGTCTTGGAAAACACACACACACACACACACACACACACACACACACACACACACACACACACACGGTGTGTTGAAGATGGTTTGGTCAGTAAACTGTTTTCCTTACAAGCACACAGAGACCAGAGTTTGATCCCCAGAACCCACATTTTAAAAAAGGAAAGAAAGCTACATGTGGTTGTGCACACTTGTAATCCCAGTGCTAGGGTCATGGAAACAGGAGGAGCCCCGGAGCTTTCCTGCCAGTCAACATAGGCTGCTTGAACACTTTCAAGGGAATAGAAAGACGTTTTCTTAAAAACCAAACCAAAACAAACAATAACAACAACCCCCAAGGTGAATAGCAACTGGGGGAATGACAGCTGAGGGTGTTCTCCACAGGCTCATACATACATGAACGAACACATACACACACACACACACACACACACACACACACACACACACACGCACGCATGCACGCACGCACGTCAAAATGAAAAGAAAAATCCTACCATCAGTGTGTGGTATGTGATAGCTCTCATGGTGTCTTGTTTTTGGGGTTTTTTGGTTGATTGGTTAGTTGGTTGGTTGGTTGGTCAGTTTTTGTTTCTTTGTTTGTTTCTTGTTTTTTGAAGACAGGGTTTCTCTGTGTAATAGCCCTGGCTGTCCTGGATTCATTTTGTACACCAGGCAGGCCTCAACCTCAATGGAGATCTGCCTGCCTCTGCCATTTGGAGGGGGTGGGGGGTATTGAATGTATTTATGTGTATGACTGCTTTGCCTGAATGTACATCTGTGCACCATGGGCTTGTCTGGTGCCTCAGGAGATCAAGAGAAGGTACAAGATTCCCCTGGAACTGGAGTTATGGATGGTTGTGAGCCACCATATAGATATTGCGAGCCAAACCTTGGTCCTCTGCAAGTGCTCTTAACCACTGAGCAATCTTCCCAACCCTCTTAAAGCATTTAAAAACTAAATAAAAAAAGCAATCTTACATTCAATAAAAATGCTTACCCTGTTTAAAAAAAAAATACAGCTGCGAAATAACAAGTTTTATATCACCCGTAATGTGATTATGGCTACTAGCATGAAAGGGGGCTATTCATAACTGGAATAGGAAACTAAGGAGCAAAACTCCAGATAAGACAGAATCCCAAGGACCTGGCAACATCCTCTACCTAAGGAATCTCCATCAGTCATCACTAATGGTAACACCTTGGCCATCCATCGGTGACTAAGAGTGATGTCAATTCCTCTATGTTAAAGGGGGAAAGATGTGTTTCTGGATGCAAAACATAGTACCATGTGATCAAAAAGACAGGTCATTGGAAGTAGAATAATACTTGTCAGCAAATACTTTGGAGTTTAGTGCAGACTCTTCAGGATGTTCTGAAACTCCTTTCATGGAATCAGCCCATTTCTCTTTCTTCTGAAGCTTTCACAGGCCACAGCCAGGGCTGTCCTAAAGATATGGTGAATATCCTGCTTGGACAGGAAGCTCAAAAGTAGAAAAAAAAAGAAATACAAACAATTGAGAGGCTCAGGGTGCAGTGATGCCCTTTCTAGGGCTTTCTTCGAAAGGATGGTACCTACATAACATCAAAATGAAAGCTTCCATCTCAGGGACCTCAATGACAGCTCCACTCCAAAGAGCAAGGGGGGTAGAAATGCTTCCTGGTTTTACAAGGGAAGCATTTCCAAGCCATGCTTTCCCAAAGGAGAGAGAGAGAGAGAGAGAAGGACATATGTGTAGTGAATATGAGTGACACACATGGTTTCCTCAGAGGTTTCTGTCTACCCAACAGTCACACTGCTTATGTGAGCCATATTGTTAAGATGTAAATGTGATGGCCTTTAGAACACACTATATACCTCTGAGTGGAGCCTGGTACCTGAGGCTTTCATGTTCCCAAGGGAGCATGATTTGCCCCACCCCAGAGTCAGGTGAGGAACAGCCCAGCACACTACATACTAGGGAAGGTAGCTGAGCGTACCTAGCAGTCAGGATACCTATTCAGAATATGAAGAATAAAAAATGGCCAACTGACAGTTCCTGGTTCCAAATTATCTTACAAAATTATCATTTACTTAGTATTTCCACATTGGAAGTAGGAAGTGCATGAAAGAGCCCTGTATGAGTAAAACCATAGCTGGTGAGTAACCATCTGCGTAGACCATACACTGCGCCGCATTTACATGTTTCTCCATTTGATTCCCACGGCGGAGCAGGAATCATTATGACCATGATCACCACCTGTTAGAATGCAGCTTGAAGCTTCAATAAAAACAAAACAGCATGACAAAGGCAGCTGGGCTAAGGTGCACATAACAGTCAACATGTTTTCTCTAAGTCACTATGATATGTGTCTTTCATAAACGGGCCATGTACCAAAACACCAATCCCACTACCAGGTTAAGAAAAGGGTGTGGGCTGGGTTCTCAGGTGACTGAAGGAAAGCTTCAGCTGTGGAGTGAGGGGTGGGGAGTTAGCCACTGTCTTAGTAGGGGTTTCTATTGCTCTGAAGTGGCACCATGACCACAACAACTCTTTGGCTGGCTTACAGTTCAGAGGTTTAGAACACTGTCATCATGGCGGCGGGAAGCACAGCTACATGTAGGAGAAGTAGCTGAGAGGGGTCTACATCCGGATCCACAGGCAGCAGGAAGAGAGACAGTGGGCCTGGTTTAAACATCTGAAACCTCAAGGCCTGCCCCCAGTGACACGCTTCCTCCCACAAGGACACACCTCCAATAGTGTTATTCACTTCCCATGAGCCTTTGGGGACCATTTTTATTCAAGTCACCACTAGGGTGAAATCTTCAGTGTAAACTGAACCCCTAAATTCTCATTATTATGTACTATTCTGCCTGTGGCTAGGAAGCCAAAAATGAAATGGTATACTAGATGCTCAGTAAATATTACATTTCTTCCCCCAGTGCCCCAGACTCCCACTATGTCTCCTAAGAACAAGAAACTTTATCAAACCAAAACCAAACTATGCTTTGGAGAAGTTATATTTATGGTCATAAGTACTTCTAAATATGCTGAATCTCTGAAGGGAAATAATAATTATCATTTATTCACAGAGAAGAGCTCATGTTTGGAAAACTCCTTTTGGCTCCCTTTGATTTGATTTTGTGCTTTGTTGCTTTGCTTTGAGACACAGACTCTGTGTGTGGCCAGGCTGGCCTCTAACTCACCGTTACCCTTTTGCCTCAGTCTCCCAAGTGTTTGGATTACATGCCACAACAATTCACTTTGTTGTGTAATCTTGTGTTTCAAAAAGCCATCATTAAGAAGCTAGGGAAGGCTAGACAGATGGTTCAGTGGTTAAGAACATTTGTTTCTTGCAGAGGATCCAGCACACACATGGTGACTCAAACCCATCCATAATCCACTTTGGGGGATCAGATGCCTTTCTTCTGACCTTTGCGGCCACCAGGCACACACGCCATATACAGACATGCATGCAGGCAAAACACTAATAGACATGAAGTAAAATAAATCTAAGAAAATAAATAAAGGGAGATGGGCTGGAGAGATGGTCAGCAATTTAGAGGACCCAGGTTTGATTCCCAGCGTTCATATGGCAGCTGTAATTCCAGCTGCCTGTAATTCCAGTTCCTAGGGATCTGACACCCTCTTAGGCCCTCTGAAGGCACGGGACATACACATGCTATATTGACATACATTCATGCAAAAACATCCATACACATAAATACCTTTAAATTGTTTGATTTTTTTTTTGTATGTTTTTAAATAGAAATAGCTAACCCTGATGGTGGAGGCCTATAATCCCAGCACCCCCAGCACTTCTAAGGCAAAGGCAGGAAGTTTCAGATACAACACCCATGCCTCCCCTACCTGGTTTTCTCCAAACATCATTTTAAAACAAAGTTACCATTCTGCAGTCAGCCTTGGTCTCTATCTTACCCTTCTCTGTCCATTTTCTTTGGTACCATAGTGTCCCATCTTTACATCCCAGCACCTAGAGCTGGAGAGATGGCTCACCTGTTCAGAGCCCTGGCTGCTCTTCCAGAGGACTGAGGTTCAATTCCTAACAACTGACTGTAGCTCTAGTTCCAGAGGACCAATACCCTCACACAGGCCTACATGGAGGCCAAACACCAACGCACATTAATAAAAAAGAAAGAAAGAAAGAAAGAAAATCACAGCAGCTAGCTGTGATTTTTAACTACTGTTCAGTGATCATCAGTTGCAATGAAATCTTTAAAGTCCACCAAGAGCATTCTTAGGAATTAAAGCCTTCTCTTAAAAAGACTGGAGTTATTAAAATGGACCTTCCATGGCTTTATACAGAAGTGGCTGCAAGTGATTTTCAGACCCTTAATTATTTACGTTAAAAATAATCCCCTTTCCCAGTTCCACATGATACTACAAAGTTGAGTACTTGGTACTGGTTGGTGGTAGCCTAGAATCAGAGACACTGGTCAATGAAGCAGAAGGAAAGCAAAGCCCGGCTGTTGGTGATGTCATCCACACAGCCAGGGAGGGAAAGGATGCACAAAGGGGAAGAGGTCTGCTCCTCAACAAGGGCACCAGGGAAAACGGGAGAGCCACATGTCACGGCATGAGACCGGAATTTTAGCTTGTGGCATATGTAGATTAACTCAAAATAGATTAAAAATCTTTAATGTAAGTAAGCCCTCAACTTATAAAATTATCAGAAGAAGCAAAGAAAAGTCTCAGCAGAATCAATCTAGGCAGAGGTTTTGAGGATATGACATTCAAAGTGTATTAAACCCAGCCCGAGTATCTGAGGCTATAAAATGCCAAAAGGCTTCGGCTGGGCAAAGGGAATAAAGCGGAGAGGCAGTCCAGGACAGAAGACAAAACATCTGTAAATCACATATTCAAAAAGTGGTTAATCCATGAAATATAAAAGGAATTGATACAACTCAATACACTTTAAAAAAAAAAAAAAGCAAAAAAAAAGCAAAGGTATTTTTCCAAAGAAGGTGCTTCAGTGGCCAACAAGAAGATTCAGAAAGTGCAAATGAAGACCACAACAATGTATGAGGGCCAGGAATTTAAAGCCAGCCTCTGCTATAGAGTGAGCTTGAAGACAGTCTAGGCTACATTAGACCCTGTATTTAGAATGTTATCAAAACACTGCAGCAATGTGAGTTTTACACACACACACACACACACACACACACACACACACACACACCATGGAGTAACATTGAGTTAGATGAAAGGAAACTCTGCCATGTACGATGAGCCTAGAAAACATGACGGCTGGTAAAAAGACAGACACAGGAAAACCGGTATAGTAGGAGCTCTGTTATATATGTAATCTAAAAAGAAGCTCAACCTCTTGAATGAAAGAGAAAATGGTGGTAAGAGGAAATGGCAGGTGTCCCTTCAATGGCCTAAACGTCCCATCATTGATCAAACACATGGCACCATGACTACAGTTGATTATGCTATCTTGTTTACTTAAAATTTGCCTAGTGTTCCATAAGTGACTACAACCTGCGTTCCACACACATACAAAATGGTAACTAGGCATGGTAAGGGGTGAGCTAACTAATTGGATTGTAGTGGCCACTACGTAATGTCTGTCAAAACTTCACAAGATATATCTTGAATTATGTAAAAATTTTATTTGCCAATCCTCTTCAATAAAGCTGAAATAAAATAAGAAAATGTTTTAAAATTTTTAAAAGAATATTCCTCAACTAGAAATGGGCATAGGTGATATGTCTGACAAATCTTATTTAGCTTACTTCTAGTAAATTCTTTCATATTCATAAAGTGTAAACTTGTAAAGAAGTAACAATACCTCTTACAAAAGCAAACAAACACACAAACAAAAGCCTAAAACATTAACCATGGTTTTGTAAATCCCTTCTCTGTGAACTGTGTTCCTCTTTAAAGGTGAAATGAAGGGTGTTGTATTCATAAGAAGCTGCCATCCTACGTGGCAAACTGCTAAGCCACTTTGTGACCACCAGGAATAGCACAGCTTCTTGGAGAGATGCAGAGAAGTGACCTTAAAAGCTCTTCTTTTCATCACAGATAATTTGTCTTCTGGAGAATGCTGTCCACACTGTTTATCCATGAGATCAACAGTAAAGCATCAGGTCATATCAGCACTGCAGTCAAAGACACATGGTCTGAACTCAGAGACTTGGGGGTCAAGTGCCTGCCTGGCCAATTCCACGGTCCTGAGACAAGTTAACTCTCTCTGTTTCCCTCCTATCATTTGTAAAAAGAAGTCAGAGTGCCATCAAATCCATGGAGAGGTCAGAAGGATTCCCTGAGTGATTGCACTTACTAAGGCTTGCACGGCACCCAACATCTCCCACACACTGCTTATATGACAGCTGACAGTAACACCCGTAGCTTTGGCCCATGGCATGCAACAACCTCAGCTGGCTACAAGAAGATACTCTCCAACTCCTTACACCTGAGCGTTCTAAAAGAATCACACCTTCCAGGATATTCTAGAAGACAGATTAAAAACACAAAGAATATGAATCTGGCACGCTTTGTATGTACTCCCAGGGTGAGTGGTCACTCTTCTTCCCAAGAGACGAGCCTTAGAGCACATATCACACTCAGCAGGATTTTTGTCAAACAGAGAAGGTGACCTTTAGTGGTGGTAGAGGAGGTGGTGAGTGTATCTCCATGTATGTGGAGGCCAGAGGTTCAAGTCTGGTGTCCTCTGTTGCTCTAACCTTACTTTTTTTAAATGACACAGTCTCTCACTGAACTTGGAGGTCACAGTTTCAAACAGGGTAGCTGGCCAGTGACCTGCCATGGTTCTCCTCTCTCTACCCTCCAGTGATGGCACTGCAGATACACGCCACCTTCCTGAGTCTTTTACATGGGTACCACGGGTCAGAGCTCAGGTCCCAAACTTGCACAGTACGTACTTTATCCCGTGAGCCAGCTCCCCAGCCCCACAGTGGATGCAAAGTCTGCAAATCACTTTATAGTTTAATTACCTTGGGTGTCATGCAACAACAAGCCTTATATATGAGAATTTCACACATGGGTTTTCCACGGGTTTTCTGCAGAGTGAGTGAGTGATTTCCTTTACCCACACAGCTTCTCAAAAGCATCTTTATTGCCACATTTACCTGTCTGCAAAGGCTTGACAGACATTCACAATCTATGCTGGTCACTGTCACTCAACTAAAAATACTTATTATAAAATTAATATTTTTAAGACATTAAATCAGCCTCAAAGAGAGTCTAAGCTACTTTTCTACCACTGTGAGGAGACACCATGATCAAGGCAACTTATGGAAGAGTTTATGGAGAGCTGTCTTAGTCAGGGTTTCTATTCCTGCACAAACATGACCAAGATGCAAGTTGGGGAGGAAAGGGTTTATTGAGTTTACACTTCCATGCTGCTGTTTATCACGAAAGGAAGTCAGGACTGGAACTCAAGCAGGTCAAGGAGCAGGAGCTGATGCAGAGGCCATGGAGGGATGTAACTTACTGGCTTGCTTGCTTCTCCTGGCTTGCTCAGCTGGCTTTCTTATAGAGCTCAAGACTACCAGCCCACAGATGGTACCACTCACAAGGGGCCCTCCCCCCTTGATCACTAATTGAGAAAATGCCTTACCACTGGATCTCATGGAGGCAGTTTCTCAACTGAAGCTCCTTTCTCTGTGATAACTCCAGCTTGTGTCAAGTTGACACACGAAACCAGCCAGTACAAGAGCTTACCGTTTCCAAGGATTAGAGTCCATGACTATCATGGAAGGGAGCTCGGCAGCAGGCAGGGAGCGTGGGACTGGAGCTGCATCAAGAGCTTACATCCTGATATGAAAGTTAGAGGCAGAGAGAGCAAGACTGGGCCTGGCATGGGCTTCTGAAACCTCAAAGTCCCCAGTGACTCACTTCCTCCAGCAAGGCCTCCTTAATCCTTCCCAAACAGCTCTACTAACCAGAGACCAAGCCTTCAAACATCTGAACCTACAGGGGCCATTCTCATTCAAGCTACCACAAAGACTATCACATAATTGGAAAGTGGCATTTTTATAGATACACAGGTCAAAACTAGGGCGGGGCTACAGGCACATGCTCATTAAAGCATTATTCACAAAGTTAAAAGGTGGGAGGAGCACGTGGCCATGCATGGATGAGTGGAAGAACAAACTGTGGTATGTGCTTCACAAGGAAGAACATCATGCTGACAGAAATACAGAAATACCAAGTACACAGAACAAATACTGCATGTCCCCATTGATGGGGGTAGACAAACTCAAGGACATCAAGAATGGGTTGTCAGGGGCAGGCAGGAGATGGGAGTAGATTCAGTGCTTAATACACGTGGCTTTGGGTGAGGAAAATGAAGCTGTTCTGCAAATGGGCAGTTGTGATAGCTGCACAACACTGAGCAAACGTAAGATCAGTAAGACACAACCCACAGCAGGATGCTTTACATTAAGCTCGTTACAACCTAAGAATACGGAACCATCCCGGCTTAGCGCTGCTCACTCAGAATCTCAGCAGCATTTGGGTGGTGGAGGCAGGAGGATCAGGAATTCAAGTCATGAGTATACAATACTGTGCCAATCAACAAAAACAACAACGACAACAACAAACTATTGGCCTCTGCAAGTTGTAAAAAGAAAAAGAAGGAACAAGTAGCTATCAGTGACCTTGAACAATAGAAACCATTCAGGGGGACAGAAATATAACTCAGCAGGTAAAGGAGCTTGCTGCCAACTCTGATGACTGGAGTTCTATCCCAGGAAGCCACATGCTTGAAGGAAGGAGAGAACTGCTTCCCAGGAGTGGTCCTGTGACCTGCACAATGGTACAAGCACACCGCCTCCTTCACACAGAGTGATAAACAGATAACATTTTGTTTCCTTAAATCGGCTGGATAATTCTGAGCCAAAAGAAAAATGCTAAGAAAATCAGGGACCAATATCTCCTTCATTCTCATCTTTAAAAGAAGGAAAAGAGGGAAGAGAGGATGAGGAGGAGTACATGAGAAAGAGGAGGGGACAAATGAAAAGCAGGAGAGAGGATAGAAGGAAACAAGCTTCCTGTCTCCTCTCTTCAGGAGAAAGGATTGCTCGTGCTAACCACCAATTAATGAGAAAACAACTCCAGCTGCCTGAGATGCGAGCCAGGCCCCAGTCACCGGACACCTGTGCTCTGTTTGGTACCTGCGACAGTCAGAAGAAAAGCAATAGGAAAAAATTCCAGGGTCCAGCACATGCCACAGTCTCCAAATGGAACCAGAGCCATCCATAATCTTCACTGTCAAGGCAAGGCCTAATAAATTTCAGGAAGATTAATCCCACTTAGAGCTAGCATCACTAGCCTCCAGTGAAAACACTCGATTAGATCATAAGGGCCCAGCCGGTCTGGCTCGCCCACGTCAGCCACTGCTTCTCAAGCTTTACTGACAAGACATGACAGGAATAAGGACAGAACCATTTCTCCTTCTCTGTCCTTCCCTGCAGCCACATTTACTGGCATTTTATAGTCTCTTTCCAGCAGCAAGCTCCCAGGAAGCAGAGGTGAGGTGCTCCGTCGCCTTCACACCCCTCACGCCTCCCATCTCACTCTCCACAGAGTGGATTCAGAGGGACTGGGACTGGGGCCAGGGCTGACCAGTTATTTCTTTTGAACACTAAATAAAAGCTAACGAGGCAAATTATCTTTGCTTCTCAAAAACCCTAGGACTACACACTGAAAATCCCACTGTAGTTGGAACTGGAATGGGAAATGAATGGTTTCGTGAAAGACGATACTCGGGGACCAGCAACTCCTGGTTTTGATGAAGCTGACGCTTTCTCCTATGACAGGCTATAAATAACCATTTTTGTTTAAAGTGTGTGTGTGTGTGTGTGTGTGTGTGTGTAGTAACTCAAATGTGGAGGTTCTAGACACCAACACGATCCCAAGCTGCCCTCAGGAGGCTTCCCACTCCCCGTTAACATCTCTATCCGCTATCAGGTCAGCCCTTGACACTTGCATCCACACCTGATTACAATGACCCACACGAAAAATAAAAAGTTTTCATAGATGTGAATGATTTTGCAGACTCCTAACCAACAAGGCCAATACAGGTTTTTTTTTTTTTTTTTTTTTTGCATTCGTTCTGATTACAGGTTTTGTGGAATTAGAAACAGGTGGCATGTGATATTCAGGACTGCTGGAAGGAAATTTACATATCAACAGAAAACAGAAATTTTCTAATCACATAAATCATATATTGTAATCATGTGGGAAAAAAAAAACCATCCTTCCAGTTTCTCTTTGTGAGAAATGTGTTTTAAGGGGCAAGAAAATCAAACACGGTCAAGGGCAATACGACCTAAATAACCTCTTGTATGGTAAGGATTTTCCACAAAGTGGTTTGGGAAATACACAAATGTATGTTTATTTCCCCCAGAAGGAAACAGTTGCTGGAGACCACACAGGTAGATTTGGTTTGGTTTGGTTTGTTTGCAAAGCTGGGGCCAGAACCTAGGCCCTTGCCCAGGCAAGGCCTGCATGGACCATTGGGCTATATCCCCAGCCATCTTTTGACTTTTTATTTGAGACAGTGTCTTGCTAAGTAACCCAGCCTGGTGTTGAACTAATTCATTCTAGCGCCTGCTTAGACCTTGAACTTGAGACCCACCTCAATCTACTGAATAGCTGAGGTGACCAGCCTGTCCCACTAGGCAGACTCCAGTCAGGCTTCAGACCTCTGCTGTCAGTTACAAATAATTTCCTGAACTGATTAAACTTTCTCACCTTGGGAGATGAAACTGGGTCTTTATTTCTACCCCAAATGCAATCAGCAGGGAGATGAAAAGGCCATAACATAAACTAAGCACTGATGTCAAAGAAAAGAAAAAAAAGCTTACCTCCAACCCATTTCTTTTTAAACTGGAAAAATAAAATGGGTTTTCCACAAAGTCTTTTTTTTTTTCTTTCTTTAAATCTGTTTCTACTCAAGGCTAGAGGTCTATTTATTTTTAAGTGACACGCAGGAAACCTCCCAACTGCAACTCAGATTTACATCTGGCTAATCCCGAAAATGTGACTGACCAAATTCATGCTGTTTATGTCTAATGAGTTCTGTGATTTGGGGATAACAGTGTGAGAGTTGGAGAATTAACTACGGAGAGTCAGCAAGCAGCGAGCAAGTTAGCAATCTTGGAGGAGACGAGTCAATTTCTAATCATGCTTGCCAGAAGCCCAGGGTGGGAGAGACAGGTGATAAACCCTGCCAAGAACTTGTTTCCATTTCCTTTTCCCGTAGACTATTTCAACACTCCATCAGCAAACAGAGCTCAACTTTTCCTTTCCACAATTTTGGAGATTGCAAGGAAAGCTCTGGCCCCCTTGATAGTCTCAGAAAAATGAAAACACTTCTCAGTGCAAAATGCAGTGTCCGTCTCTGAAAGGCCCTTTCCTGGAGCTGTGTCCACTTATAATCAGAAAAGGACAGAGGTGACAGGGAATGTCACCAGCATGTTAGAGAAATGCACAGTCTAGCAACGTCGCCTACAGACAACTAGGAAACCAGGATCAAAATTTCACATACCTGGACACTCCCTACCTAGATATCATAGAAGAGTGGACACCAGCTAAATCTAACCAACAAACAAACCCAGAGATAGCACAAGAATGGACTTTAGATCAGGTCTCTTAGGGCTGAAGAACTGAAGTTCTCAGAACATTTACTCATATGACAGGTCAGGGCCTGCAACCATGACTGCACTTGGAAGGCCTTTAAACCCTGCCCACTGCCCCAATAAAATCACAGATCTCCTAGAGTCAAACAAGTGATTCAGATGTCCGTCAGCAGCTGAGAAACACAACTCTGAAAATACATCCTTAAAGAAATATGTCTCCTTATTGAATCCTCACAGATATTTAATTTCATTGTGTTGATCTGGAGGGAAATCTTAGCAGTTAAGAGCACTAGCTGCTCTTCCAGAGGACCCGGGGTTTAATTCCCAAGGCCACATGGCATCTCACAACTGTCGTTAACTCCCTGGGATCTGGCACCCTCACACAAACATACATGAAGGCAAAGCATCAATGTACATAAAAATCAATACATCTTTTTAAAAAATTCATGGTCTTTTCTGTCCCAGAAGATTATGGTCACCAGTTCAATTCCTAGCTCCTAGGTACACTTCATATCACAGAAGCAGGCTAAGTTTATATTTCTACACCTGGAGACTGAGACTGGCTTAGTATGGCTGATAGAAGGCGATAGGAGGCTGGAGGAGTCCAGGCGACACACAACACCCCATCTTATGTGAAGTGCTTCACGATGTGTTGCTGTGTTAAATACAATGACAAATGCAAAATAGGGTGAGCAGAGACTTAAAGTGTAACATGTAAACTGTACCAGCGATTTGCTTGGCTCCATCATCTTGAGAATTATCTGGAAGGCACGTTACAACAGTCCAAAACCAGAATCCCTGAGACAGTAGCCAGGGGATGGGTCTAATTATCTCCATTTTTTCAATTAACGTTTGCATTTCTAGCAGCTCACCTGTGATATAATGGCTGCTGACCATTTGGGGTCACATGCTTTGGATTTAACTGCCTGGCTTCGTCTGGACAACTGAACACTGGCTGCTTGCTACATAGGAAGGGCTTAGCTACAAGTGCTACTACACTGGGTGGAAGAATTGATACTTACATTTACAAAAAAAAAAGGTTCTCATCTTTAAAGGACTCATACGGAAAAAGAAAGTTCAAAGCAGTGTAGTTAGGATTGGGACAGATCAAGCAGAGTGACCTGCTTCCTCAGAGGCAACCTTTAGAGTTTAATGAATGTTAATTAAATGATGCATGTTTTATATTACCATAAGGTACACATATGAATACATAAAAGTAAAGCTATTATGATAGAGAAAATAGAAAAAGACACCCAAAATAAATACTGTGGAGAGGAGAGGAAGGAAGAGAAGAGGTTCATCTGGGACTTTGGGGTAACTCAAGCAAAAGCAAGGCACAGCCTGGAGTAATACACACAATCACAAAGATCGGTCATCTAGAAACCCTCCCATCCAGGAAAAATCTCTTACCTGAGCATGCTGGCTGTGAAGATTTCTGCAGGCATGTGGAAGTACTATGAAAGAAAGGGAAACTGAGTTACACATTGTAAAAGGAACCAAGGTCCTTAGAAGACCTAACACTGTCCCGCATTTGACTGTTCTAAAGCTACACCAGAGACTCACTGCAGAGTATTAACTCTCCAGATTCCTGAGCAAAGCTAAGAACCTTCAGCAAGGATGGGCACAGCTTCAGTCTGGCCACTCCTGTCTAAGGCATGGCCTGCAGGACATGTAGCCATCCCAAGCCTAGACTTTCATGAGCTGGTGATAAATTTCTCCAGAGTGACTCTCGAAGCTAAAAGGGCTTCACTACACTGGGGAAATTAGTCCTGAGATGCCATGGTGGGTGGGTGTTGGGTGGGGGTGGGCGATACACAGCACCTCCTGATGTGCCCTGGTGATTTTTTTTAATGTGTATGGGTGTTTTGCCTGCATTATGTATGTGTATCAGTCACATGCCTGAGAGCCATGGAGACCAGAACAGAAGAAGGAGTAGGACCCCTTGGAACTGAGGTTACAGATAAGTTATGAGCTGCCACACAGCTGCTGAAAATTTAACCAGGATCCTCTGGAAGAGCAGCCAGTGTTCCTTCTCATCCAGCCATCATCTCTCCAACCCTTACCTTAGCAGTTTATGGAGCTGATTTCATTCAGCCTTTAAAACAATTTTGTTAATCTAGTGTCAGTAGGGCTGGGGAGCTGGGCCAGCTGGTGGTACTTGCCATCCGAGTATAAGAACCTGCATTCTCTTCCTAACACCTAATTGGAAGGTGGGCAAGGCCATAGGCTCTTGTAATGGTGCTGGGGAGGCAGGCACAGGCAGAACCCTAGCTGGGTGCTAGCTTAGACTACTTTGTGGGGTCCCAGGAGAATCAGAGACCTTGCCTCCAAACCCAAGGTAGAGAGTGCTGATGAATGACATCTGATGCTGACCTCTGGCCTACACAACTTAGCACTGCCAGCAACAGAAGGCTCTAGAACTATAGTGGAGGAGAAACAAGAAAGTGTTCCCTGTCACAGAAGTACCAACGGCAGTCACAGATCAAAACCCCAGCTGGTGACCTCAGAGAAGAACTTCCTAATAGCACCATGTGCCAAACCCTGGGTGCCAGGCCACTGCTGTTGTCACATCAAAACCCTAGTGAACACTGACTCTAGGACTTAAAAAGAAATGCAAGATTATATCAAAGGTCAAGTTTGTTTCTATGCCCGGGCTTATCTTTTTAAAACTCTGGTATTTTACGAGCACATGTTTGATTACAAAATAATTACTCAATAGAGTAGAGAACAAAATTAGCTAATAACACAGTTACCCAGGCTTGGATATGCACACTTAGAATCCCAGCTTGGAGAGGAAGAAGCAGGGGGATTTAGATTTACAAGGTCATCTTTGGGTACTAAAAGAGTTTAAGGCTAACCTAACCTGGGCTACATGGGACTCTGTCTCCAAAAAAAGCAAACAAAAACTTGTATTTTACTTAAAAGCTGTACTTTTCTTTCCCTGATATCCCCCTTAAACACATGTGGCGTTCATAACAGCAAGTTTTTCTTGACACAGACAGAAACTTGGAAGCTCTGTTAGCCTTTACATTTTTTGGTGCCTCTACCATAAAGTCTTTATTTTCTGAAAATCTAATTCCAAGAAAAAAGTTCTTGGCAATTCAGGGCAGATTCAGCTACTTCAGGGTGACTTCTTTTTTGTTTTGCAGAGGAAATAATTGTCTAAGGATTAGAAATGTATAGAATTTCTTTTGGGCCGGGATGGTGGTGCATCTTCAGTAGGTAAACACACTTCAGAAAGCAACGTCAAGATCTCTGAGGCTCAAGGTCATTTTTCTCTCCTTGCTGGGCTACACACAATTGGCAAAGCACATTTGTCCTGTGAATCAGGTAGCAAGAGAACCATTTGATAGATCAGCAGTCGTAACCAGGACACACCTGCTCTGGTTTAAAATAATTCAGCATTATCAGCCTCCCTGATTAAGTACAACTAATATCCTGAAATGCAAAAAAAGAAGCTTGGGTAAATAGAATGGTTGCTACCGCTACACACAGCAGAAAATACCAACTGTGCACATGGTAGCAGCTTTCCAACTTCCCATTGACCTTGGGGTGCTAATGAGACAGCTCTGCAGAGACTGCATGAAAAAGCATCCTACACTTAGCTGGACCTAATGCAAATTCAGACGCTTCTCTCTTACCACAGCAGGAGGGCTTCGCTAATTGGGATGTGCAGGAGACTTGGCCTGAAATGTACTGCCCTGAGCACACCTCAGGAGAGTAATGGGCTGTACACATGCACTCGACTGAATGGCCACACATGCATGCATGCACACACACAGCTGCACACGCGCACATGCAAACATATATGCAAATACACATGCGCACAAATACAAGTGCAAACTCAGACACATTCTCTACACCCACTGCTGTTTTTCCCCCCAAAGCCCAGGTGGACATAATAAACGTAGTTTTTGATATTAAAGTATGTGATTAATTGGGGGTAAGCAGGTGGAGATGGGTTTTTGTAAGCATAAACCTCCCCCATAAGCCTGGTGGTAATGACCACAGACAGAAACAACAAAGGCTCCTGGTGAAAGGAGCCCCTCTAATCACATTAGCTTGCAGTTCTAAAGGAAGATGGTTGCTCTGAATCTCGCTTTATACATAGCAACTTCAAAAAAATCCCTATTTTCTTAGTACATCTTTATGGAGGAAAGCGTGCATGTCTTTGAAGGCTCACACAAAACAAACAAGAGTCTTTACAAGACCTCCCTGACCACCCAGGGAGAATCAAATAGTAATTTTTTTCCTCCAGTAGGCCACCCCAGGATACCAGGAATAAAAAGGAAAGAGAGGAATTCATCAAGTAACCAGGATGTGCTTTTCAAGTGTGGCTATCAGACTGTTTTAATCTAAATATTATGCTATAGTTTTCACTATAGTATTCACTAGTGAAGCCCACAGAAATCTACTGATCTATTTATTGGACAGAAATTGTTTTTAAATCACAGAAAAACAGGTTAAAATCTAGGAAACAGCAGAGGGGAGGAAGATGGAGGAGTTTTCTTTTTCAAATCCTGAGAAAGGAGCAGAGGCTTTTAACTGTGGTGATTATCGGAGCGGTGGAGGCATGAGCTAGGTAGGGGTGCGGAGGCCCTCAGATGAACTGTTCAGTGGCTTCACTGATAGAGGCATGGGCGAGTGGAGCTGGCAGGGTACCACACAGAGAGCTGGGAGCAGGCAGTGTGTCAGAATCTTAAGAAAGACTAAGAGTCTACACATACTCACATGGACTCCGCTGCTCATGTCTCTGCACAAACTCTCCATTTAGACCAAATGAAAACTGGAGAAGGAGCCTTTCTAACTACGCCAAGCTGACTTCCCTGCCCAGTCCCTACTGTGATCATTTGGGCACCCATGCTGCAGCCCCACCCCGACAAGGTCCCCTACAGGTTAAGGTCACCTGTACCTGCTTGAGTCGGTTTACTGATCGTGCGTGTGCGCAAGCGTGTGTGTGCGTGTGTGTGTGTGTGTGTGTGTGTGTGTGTCCATGAGAGTATGGGTGCACACATGCCGGTGCCTCAGATGTCATTCCTAAGGAGCTGTCCGATTTATTTTTGACATGAGAGTCTCTTACTGAACTAGGACTTGACAAGTACTAAGGCTTGACAGGCTAGAAGGCCATGGAGCTCCACCTGTCTCTTGTCCCATCCCCACCCCCAGCATTTTACATGGTGTTGGGACTTTACCACCTGAGCCATCTCCCAGCCACATAATGATCTGCTGACCTTATCTCTCTACTGACTATTTTTGAGAAGAGCTAATTTCCTGCCTCAGTTTCTCATCTGATAATGCAGATAAGAGAGTGAACAATGTTCACTATTGTGAATGTTAGGTGAACTAAGGCTGCTGATTAACTGACATTGTTGACAGCTGTCAATTGACTCAAAGAGTAAAGATCTCGCTAAAACATTTCTTAATATCTACAGCTGAAAGTACACATTGTAAAATATCTCAGGATTTTTAACTAATATGATACTTTAAATAATCCAAATGAGAGAGAAAGAGAAAAAGGGGGGGGGGGGGAGATGCTGGCACAGCAGTGGTGGTGCATGCCTTTAATCTTGAGGATCCCTGTGAATTTGAGGCCAGCCAGGTCTACAGAGTGAGTTCTAGGACGGTCACGGCTTCACAGAGAGAAACCTTGTCTTGAAAAACAAAGCAAAACAAAACAAAAGAAGAAAAAGAAAAATCCAAATAAAGCTAATCATTGTATAAAGAAAGAAAATCAACTCCAAATGAAATAAAGGCAAAATAATCACACTATTAATAACAGAAATGCTCCTCCAGGCTGAACTTAATGGATGAGTTGGTGGATAGATCAGAAGGCGGGATTGAAAAATGGATGGATACATAGATGGTTGAATACATTAACAATTAGACAAGACAACGGCAGACCAATTGGCAACCTGCTAAAGGATCAAGATATCATCAGCAATTCAAACCCCAGGTGATAAAAATCCTGGCCTGCTACATACATCCCTCATGCTTTTATATACCAGACAGACAAACAGACAGACAGACAATCATGTCTTTTAATTTTGAAATAATACATATCAGGAAAACCTATCATGCAAAAAAATTGAAAGAGTACTCCTTTTCGAGCCCAGGATTTCTTCAGTCATTTAAAGTCCAATTGTGTTTAAAGCCTTTGCATAGAAGCAGCAGCTTAGCTTCCCCTTGTGAAGCCTATTCATGCCACAGGTGTGCCTGAGTGGCAATACCACATGCCAGTCACAAACCTGTCACCCAGGAAGTGTACAGACAGACCATTCTTGTGAAGAGCTCCTAGCTCCATGTCAACTCTTGCTTTTCTCCTCCAGTCTGCCACCTCCATCTGTCCCCACATTTATTCAGCAGAGTGCAGCACCAGCATGAACAGCCCCGTCACAGAAATAATGAGCAGAATTAGAGAAAGGCAGATTTCAAAGTGGTTGGTAGACACTTGGAATGGAGGGTCTCTGGAGAGCGGGCCCTATCTATTCCCTCTGCTCTCTAAGGTTCAGGCATGTCATACAGGTTTCAGATGGGGACAGACTTCAGACGAGGACCTGAAGCATCAGAATTATTTCCAAGGATGTCTCCCTATTGGGCCACAAGACTGATAGGTACAGCTTCAGAATCTATTGTGTCACTTTGCTATCCCAAGTCCAAAATAAGTCACCTCAAGGATGGAAAGATGGTGAAGTTAGTAAAATGTCTGCCACACAAACAGAAGAACCCAGGTTTAAATCCTCAGCACCTATGTAAAAGGCTGAGTGTGGTAGTACACACTTCCGGTCCTACATAGTCAGGTGATTCCCTGAAGCTACTGGCCAGCCAGTGTAGGTGAACTGATGTGCTCCAGCCATGTTCTGTGAAACTAAGGCGGAGTATGGCTGACTGACTAAGACACCTAACATTGCCCTCTGGTTCCACACACATAATGTACATGTAATGCACACACATGAATGTGCATCTGCACATATGTCTATGCCACAATCACATACAGCGTACATACAATCACATAGAACACCTACCTTTCTCCATTCCTCTTGGAATGTCACTAAAACATGATCTGGGTAGCATGTCCAAAAGAAAATGCATGGTGCCAGATGCTAGCTGGAGCCAGAGAGAAGCTATGGAAAGCTGATTCGCAGCAAGGCCCCTCGGCTGAACCGCCACAGCGGTGCTCTCGTTACTCACAGTCCCAGTCACCAGCAGTCTGAATACATTATGTTTAGAGTCCTTCAAGGGAAAAAGCACTCCAATCACATAACTTTCATTGTCACAAACTGTTGTAATTGTTCTACCTTATTATGGTATGCTTGTTGATCATTTACTGCCCAATCTGTCAGTATCATGATAGGTATACAAAGGGTTCAAGAAATCACAGAGTGTGTAAAATGTATCCCATGTGATATGGGAGGGTGCTGGATTCTCTTCCCTAATAATGGTCCAGCATTTTTTCTGTATCAAGCTACAACATGAGTATTTGAGGAAAGCATGGGCCTTCTCTGTAGCACAGGCTCCTTCTAGATGGTTCAAATGTCCCTCCTTCAGAGCTCACCTGAGGCCACCCGCCTACAACAGCCCTCACCATACACCTCTGCCTCCACATTATACATGATTTCTTTATTGTTATCTGACATTAAATTTTATCTTATTACCATTATTCTGCAGTTTCTTTGCCCCAAAGTAATATCTCCTTAGCATAAGAATTACCTTTGCTCTACCTGTGAATTCTCAAGATCTAGAACGGAAACTAATATAAATACGCTACTCAAAAATGAACTGACATGCACTTCCCATATCAGAAGCTTATTGATGCGCTCCTATCTCACTCAGACCCTAAGGACAACGTTTTGTCTACCCCAAAACAACAGGATAGTTGCCCTTCATTGGCCACAAGGGACTAGTGCCAGCACCTTTTGCATGAAAGTTGCAGTCCTTGATTTTAACACCCACAGCCATTTTCCCATATTCCTTTAGTCATTTCTGGGTCACGAAGAGTCTTAAACATAGCATACGCACTATGTCAATAGCTGATGTTCTCTATTGTTTACAGAAGACAACAGGAAAATCAACCTCCGTACCAGGGCAGACATAACTCACTCTCTACACTTGGTTGGACCTATAAGCACAGAAGGCAATCTGCACCATGTTGTTCTTGGCTTCTGTTCTACTAGCTGAGGTAACTCAGGACCAGACCCAAGAGCGAGAGAGGTGTTCTGAGCAATTTCTGCAGCTGGCACACTTAGTACAGGCAAGAGTGTGGAAGCACAGAAACCACATCAAAGCAAGGACTGACTGAAGCTTCATATATAAAGGTAAAGCCACTGCTTGGGAACAAACGGGCCTAGAACTGAATGAAGTCTGTCACCTACATATAAGAGCTGGAGCTATCGGTAACATGCATCTTCTACTTGTGGCCATAAGGGTCCCCCTGCCACACATAGTTTAAGACAAAGTTAAAATTACCCTAAGTAAGATTGCACTGGACATGGGGGTGAAATCCAGGTCAGAATCCTTCCTGCTGGAAGATCTGTGCAGAGCTAGTCAACAGGAAGACTAAAACGTTCTCACTAAACAGATTTTTATGAAGGTAGCAAATAGAAAAAAACATCTTACAACGACTGTCTCCTACTGTTTTCTGTTGCTATGACTGAATACCACATTCTGGGGAATATATAAGAAAAGAAGTTTTTTTGACTCACAACTATGAAGGCTGGAAATTGCAGGAGCACAGACTGGCAGTTGCTCAGGGCCTGGTTGCATCAGACAAGACACAGAGCCTGGCATGACATCATAGAGCAGACCTATAGCTACAGTCTCTTCCTCCTCTAAAGCCACTAATGCATCATGGGAACTTCACCCTCTAACCTCAGCTAATCCTAAGGACCTCCCAAGGCTCCACTTCTGAATATCATTAACACGTGAATTTGGGGATTACATTTCCATTAAGTGAATTTTGGGGGTAATATGGGCAAACAGTAACTAGGATGTATCTCATTTCCCTCTTTATTTAGAAATCATCTACACAGACTAGAATGAGGTTAACCACTAACTTAGCAATGTGCAGTAACGACCTCAGCTTTTTACAGATTTGTTTGCAATGAATGAAATTTCAGTTCAGTTGCAAAATCATACCTGAGCTAAAGCCTTAACTTCCCATGTTACCGCAAGACTTGGTATGAAGGGAAGTTCCCAGAGAGAAATCACTTCTTCCACTGAACTTTCTATAAGGCTGATTAACTGCTTAGAACTTCAGTCAATGCATAGAAGGTGCAATGCTGCAGGCTCTAACTACAAACAGTCTTGACTAGGTTGAGCACCTTTGGCCCCCTCCAATAGCTGCTCTGTGTTGAATCTACCACCCTCCCTTTACTGTAAGCCACTTACCTGATATACCTTCCAATGTAAATGAAAAGTGTCTTGGTTTATGACTTTCTTTGTTCTATTACTATAGAACCCTCATAAAACTCCTGCCACGCCGAACATGGATTTGTCCCCAGGCTATGGGGACACATATTTGGTTCCAGAATAAAAATTCTCTCATTTCCTTTCAGGATTTTATTCTCAGTTTTTCCCAAACTGAGACATTTTTCTCAGCAAGAAGACAGTAAGTAAATACAGTATAAGTAGTACTAATAATAAGTGTCAATACCACTAAAGGGTGCACGAATTCTATAGGTAGAATGCTCTATTTAAACAATAGTCCATTATCTTTATACGATAATACATGTGAGCATTAAAATATATTTCTTGTAGCCATGCCTGGTAGTACACAGCTATAATACCCAGCACCCAGGAGGTAGAGGCAGGAGGACTGAATCCAAGATCACCTTCACCCACATGGCACAGTTTGCCAGTCTGAGGTACACGAGACCTTGTCTCAAAACACAAATGTGCCCTTCCTTCCCCTCTCTAGGCTTGGCTCCTGTGTGAGAATTTGAAGTAATCCCACCTCTTCGAATGGTTTTCAGTTACAGGGACGAGAGGAGGGAGACTGGGGATGTTACCCAAGAAACAGGCTGAGGAAGGAAGAGAGGGAGCCAAGGAGGCAGCATGGAAAGAAAAGGGGTGGGGGACTGAGCGGGAGATCAAGCAGGCTCAGAGAACACTGCCACAAATGAAGTTTGCACTCCATTCACAGAGAACATCTCAGACCCCTGAAAGTCTCCTAGCAGAGGGCCAGCACACAAAGGGCAGATGATGTCAGCCATTTTTCCTCTTTCTTAAAGCGCAGCAGTAGCATCTGCCAGAATATGTCCACCCCTCTATGTTCCCCCTCTGGGTCCAGCAGCTTTCCTATCCATCATAGGCAGCTCTGCTCCCCAGGGCAATGCTTGCCCTTCCATCCTCCATTCAGCAGCAGCAACAACAAAGACATTTATGAGGGCCTGTCAACATGTACCGCTCTGTGAGACATTGTACAAACCCAAGCTACGAGACTGGATTTCATCTTTTAAAGAGGTTCTCAACAAGATTATTGTTTGGTTTTAAAATGTTGACCACCAGAAAGGCATGAGCCCTATAAAACAGCAGGTCTGTGGCTCTGGGTACAAAGAACGACATGTATTATAAGCCACCATAAATCAAAGAGGGTTCCTTTCACACTCTGACACTGTCTGTGGTGAAAGCAGGAAGTGAATTTCTAAGCCTGTGAGCCTAGGTCTTTTGAGGAATGCCTTCCATGTTTCCAGTTCATTTACCGTTATTTTTATTTATTTGGTGGTAACCCCCCCGGCCCTGAAATAGAATGTTGTCTTGTTGAAGACAGTTAAGCATAGATCAATAAATATTTGAACCATGTGTTACTGATATGTGTCTGTGTGTGTGCATGCGTGTGCTTGATTATGTCCTGGAATAACTGGGCCACATACATTATTTCTTGCAGGACAATGTTCAAGTGCAAAGAATATTAACCACAAATTAGGAACTAAACTGGGGTCCAGTGCAGCCTTCCTATTGATAAATGAATATGTAAGAAGTTAATTTTACTCTAAGATATGCCCATCTCTGTGTTTTAAAATGCAAGAAGCTCATGATTATTGTAGTGTCGAAAATGAAAATATCTGAGGGTTTCTTACAGGGAAGTTCAAATGGCAGAAGAATGTTTGAAATTTTCTGTCTTCCTGAAGATCAGAAAGCCTTGCAGGCTAATCCGGTTCTCCCTCAACAAAAGGCATCTGCAAGGCGCCATCCCCTGAAAAGAATCATTCTGACAGACCTAATGTATTCTTTTCAGAAAAGCCTGTTCAGAGGACTCCACAGAAAATGCATCACTGGCCCCAGGATGGCGCCCATCTAAACCGCTCCAGCCCTTTATAAATAGGTGAGGCCAAAGCATCTTCAATATATTCCAGATACCATATTGAGCTAGGAAACAGGAACAATATCCCTGAATGGTATATACTTTTCACACTCCCTTGGCAGACCAATATTAAACTGATATTTGAAAGAGTTGCCACACTTTCAGAGACCATCCCCCGGGGAAAGTCACTCAAAATCCTGCTCAGTCAAAAAGGTCCTTAAGTTGAGAAATTCTAAATGGCATCAGTGATATAATTGAAACCCCAAGAATATGTCCAGCATGGTACTGTTGTAATAAGGCACCTTTCCCCTGGAACTTGGTGCATTTTGTAAACATTCTCCCATGCTGCGATAATATGGTGAGAAATTGGAATATAAGGAATGTGAATAGCTTGTCTCAGGTCACTGGTCAGCTTGAGTGATAGATCGAGATGTAAATTACTAATTCTAGCTCACTGATCTAACACATTAAGCATATAACTTTCAATTAATAATTTGGAGAATTCTATTTCAGGACATGACTGAGGAGGCCCTTTATTAGCTATTCCGTCACATTCTGGGCTTGCTCTTTTTCTGCTTCCATTGCTGCCTGCCCTTCTATCAGTGAAGGTGAATAACCATTTCTACACGTGGTCTCCTTGCCAGGGCCTCCCGATCCCCTACCTTCTTCTGGCATGAGATTAAAAACAAAACAAAACAACACAATACAAAACAAAACACACCCCCACAGAAATTGATCCATCCTATCCTTCCCCAGCATGGGAAACAAGAAGGTTCTCTAGAGCCTATCAGAGCATTTAAAATTCTCTTTGCAACAATCTCATTGTTCTCAATCCTCAATACACTATCTTATACATACGTGTTTTGTGGAAATGTGATCATATATATGGGTGTCTATGTGCAGACCAGAGGCTGGATCTCTTCCTCCATCTTTTTCCATCTTATTTTTTGAGATAAAGTCTCTCACTGAGCCGGGAGCATATAAATTTGGCTATGCTGGCTTACCAGTGAGCCCAGTGGCTCTTCATGTCTCTACCTCCTCAGTGCTGGGATTATAGGCAAGTGCTACTATGCCCGAGTTTTCCATGGGTACTGAGGATTTGAACTCATGCCCTCATACTTGCAAGGCAAACACTCTACTGTCTGAGCAATCTCTCCGGCCTCCTCAATATATTCCTTAAAAAGAAGAGAGAGGCTTAATTTGTTTTTACTACTGTGTGCACCCCTGTCTGTCTGTGTGGTGGGGGTGGGGTTGCCTAAGGAAGCCAGAAGAGGTTTTCAGGAGCCATGGAGCCCAAGTTACAGAAATTTGTGAGTCACTTAATAGAGGAAGAGGTGCTGGAACTGAACTCCAGTTCTCTAGGAAAGAAGCAACCACTCTTTATCACTTAGCCATCTCTCCAGCCCCATTCATTCATTCATTCATTCAGCTGGCTTAGACCAAGCTGGCCTAAAACTCATAGAGCTCTACCTGCCTCAGCCACACCCACAGCCCCAACCCCAAATGCTAGGATTTGAGGCATCTGACAGCATGGCCAACGCGATTATTTTTATGTGTGTGAGTATGGTGCCTTCATGCACGTTTGTGCATTATGCAAAGAGGCCAGAAGAGAGCATCAAACGACCCCGAAACTGCAGTTACAGACGGTTGTGACCTACCATGCTGGCTAACGAGGCAGTCGGTAAAAGCATTGAGGGCCCTCTAGTCCACCCCGGCACATCTTGATACACAAGGATCTCCTCTTCCCATTATTCTTCTGTATTTTATTTATTTTTATTTCATGTGCATTGGTGTTTTGCCTGCATGTAGGTCTATGTGAGGGTGTCAGAACCTCTAGAACCAGAGCTACAGACAGGTGTGAGATCCCATGTGGGTGCTGGGAATTGAACCCAGGTCTTCTGGAAGAGCAGCCAATGCTCTTAACCTCTGAGCCATCTCTAGCTCCACTATTTTAACTCTCTCTTCATAGAGAGCATTCATACTTTCTACTTGCCTTTGTTCCTTAAACACATACTCAAATGACTAAGATATTCACTGATGAAAAGAACTTCATGGTGCGCTTGGTCCAAATCTGCCACCTCATCTGTATGGACGCTACACCCGATTTCTCTAATGCTTTTGGAATAAAATTTCACTATGAAAAAAACCAAACCAAACCAAATAAACAACAAACCTACTCTGCTGAATGTTTACGTTGTGAGAAATCCCAAAGTTGAGCTGGACATCCTTATTTGTACATCTACCCAGTTCTGTCCCCTAGGTTGACCTATATAAGAGACAAACTTTCTCTGGACGAACCAGTCTTTCCAGTGTTTGGAAGCATCCCACTAGGCAGCCCCCTTCATCCTCTGCTCCGAGCTCACATGCAGACAGCTTTGAACTCTTTGTCATGGAATGTGGATTACATGTCCTTGACCATCTGAACAAAATCACATCTGGTACTATCTAATCATAAATGATGTCCTGTGCACAGAGATAATGATAACATCTACACAGAAGACTAGAAAAACGGAGTAGGGTTAGGGGCAGATTCACCAACCTAGCCTAGGGTAGTGGGGATAGAGGGTACCTAGCATCCCCTAAAGGTCATTACCCACATGACTTGTGCTGTTTAATCTACTAACAACAGGTTCCTATAACTGCGTTTGTTCTGTCCAGACCATCTCACTTCAGTTTGTTTATGCCATTAAACACTTTCTAAGAACTAAAGCTAAACCCACTTTTTCTCTTCCTGACTAGAGAGTTCTTATCTATTTGAAGCAGGACTGGACACATCCCAATGTGATATTTTATTCAGTACATATTTTTTGTTACATGTATTTCCGTATTTGTTTACATGCATGCCAGGACATGCATGTGGAAGTGATATCAACCTGTAGGAAGCAGTTCCCTCTTTCCACCATGTGAGTTCTGAGGACGAGACTTGTGTCTTTAAGGTAAGGAGAAAAGTGCCCTTTATCTCCTGAGCCATCTCTCCAACCCTACATATGTAGTTTAGATTTTGTTTAAATAGATTTTTTTTTTTTGAGACAGGGTTTCTCTGTGTAGTCCTGGAACTCACTCTGTAGATCAGGCTGGCCTCGAACTCAGAAATCCACCTGCCTCTGCCTCCCAAGTGCTGGGATTAAAGGCGTGCGCCACCACTGCCCAGCTTAAATAGATTTCTTAATCCACATGTATCTGATTCGGTTTCCCAATGTGTCTCAAATTTGAAGACTAGAGATATAGATCAGTAGGTAGAGGGCTTGCCTAGAATGTAAGTGAGCCTGGATTTGATTCCCAGCCCTACATAAATCAAACGTAATGGCACGCACACTTATAATCCCAGCACTCAAGGTGAAGGCAGAGAAGCAGAGGATCATAAATTCAAGACCTTTAAAGAAAAAAGCAAAACAACCAAACCTATTACTCTGTCAATAGCAATGTGTCAATAAGCATCAAAAAATACTCTGCAGGTTGGGCGCACAGTAGGGCTTCCTAAAAGTATGTAGTGTCAGTATTGGCAAAGTCATGGCTTACAGATTTGTGCTTGGCTCTAAAAAGGGACAAACCTCACCTGAAGAGGAAGTTTATCTTTCTGTCTGTTTATCCCCCACAAAGTCTAAACAGGCGGTCAAGCTGGGAACCAACCACGAATAAACCGTTCTAAACACGTCTGGAGGTGGGAGGAGGGTCCTGGAATTCCTCCGCCTATCAGAGTTACTCAACCCAGACCTTCAGCTCTCAAGTTATAAACACTATTAAGCAGCACTGCACAGTTTTACTTAAACTAGGGTTTGTTGTCAGATTAGACTTTAACATTTCATAAATTTCCCATCAGAATATGGTAAAAACGGAGTGTTTTTATTCCGAGTACCAAAGTCAAGCTGTGTTAGTGAAAACAGGCTCTAGTCATTATTCAGTCCCAAGGAAAGGTCAAGACTCTTGGATTCCCCTAATCCTCTTTCTGAGGCTGGCATTCCTGGGAATTCTGGACATTTACATATTCTTTCTCGACCACAAAGCTGTCACGGGGCTCCAGCCAAACTCATGTCACTGGCCCCCAGATTCAAGCTGATTTATGTATGTGCCACTGAGCCGAGAATTCACCTTGGAGACACGGGCTTTGCAGTGGCAATCCTCCCATGGAAACTAAAGCAGCCCCTTCCTTTCCTGAAGGGGAGACCGTACTGTTTCTCCTCCTCTCCCACCTCTCCTGCTGCAAGCCTGTAAATTTAAAACTCGACACATTAAGGAAAGGACGGCGCAGGCCCCCCTGGATCCAATCCATTTTTAAGTGTGCTCTCAGAGCTTGGCCACTTTACAGATGTTGGAGGAATGAAATATGAAGAGAGAAAGGGGAGTCTGACATTAGCCAAGAAGCAGATTTGTGGAAGGGGAGATGCTGAGGAGAAATATCAAGGCAGAATGCATCATGCAAACTAACCGGATGGATATAACACCATAGAACAGTAGACGGCCTCTCTGTCCAATCTTAAGGTGAAACGGTTAATAGGGACTGGCAATTGGAGGCAAGAAAAGCTTATAGGTAAAAGGCAAGCTAATGGCTCTAAGGCTGTTCTTACTCCATCTTAATACTCATTCTGCTTACCCTGACCATACAAGTAAGAAAGGGTGATCTTACATGAGATGTAAATATACTCTCACCACACTGCCTGAATTCTGTCTTTGTGCCTCTATGAATCAGAAAGAAAGAAAAAAAAAAAAGTGATCCATCATTTCCAAAGAGGCCTACTGTATATCAGCAAGCCAAGATTCTTGTGTGCCACTAACCCATGAGCCTGGCCAATCCTGGGAGACTTTAATTATGTAGTGATAACTTTGGCAGTATGAAGGAGAGGTGGGATGAGGACAAGAAACACTTGTTTACACTAATATAAGCAAAAGGAATAAAGAAAACCAAGGTCCAATTCTGATTTAGACCCACTTAGAAAGAAATCAAAGGATGGAGCAAGCAGCCAAGATGCCTGACAGCCCAAGTGTGATTCTTAGGACCCACATGGTAGAAGAAAAAATGGCCTCTCAAACTGTTCTCTGATCCCTATGTGTAAGAAAAACATTTTTTTTTAAATTAAATTAGAGAAGTCCAGGGTTTGGGTCAATGATAGTGTTCTTGCGTAGCATGAAAAGAGGTCCTGGGTTCCTACCCAAGCTTAACAAAGAATCAACCAACAAAAATGTCAAAGAAGACAATCAGAAAGAAATGAAAATAATGCCAGATTAATATCTAATAATGGGCCAGATACTCAGAGGCACTCAATAAATGATCAAAATTAACCTTTTAAAAAATAAACAATAAGCACCCATTCGGAGGCAAAGAGGAGGAGGGAGGGGTGAAGAACATTTGGGATGTAAATCAATAAAATAATTAATTTTTAAAAGCAATCATAAATTGAAAATTTCTCTCTCTGCATTAGGAATGTGAGAGGGAACCCATCAAGTATTACTACATCAGCCTCCCACAAGACCACAACCCAAAGGCATGAGCAATGAAAATAGCTGATGACTCCCAACAGTTAAGCCAAGTCACTTCCCAAGTAACAGGTGCTGTCATCCCCTGCACCAGGCCTTGGCTCAGAGAGACAAGAGGCAAACATGTGAGCTCAGAATGGTGGCGCCACATGACAACCAGACAACCACAGTAAAGTTCTATAAAGAGACAGTGTGTAGGGAGACGTAATAAGAAAAATACTCTTGACCAGCTGCCTTAGCAAGACATAGGATCCATGCCACGTTTGACTAAGTACAGGTAGTTCTCAAGTTCTCTCTACTCTCTAGTGAGGCTAGGCCTAACTCTGCCTTCATCTCTTCGGCTATCTGTCTTTGCTGACCACTGACTGTAAGCATGGTTAATGCCTTTCCTTTCTTTTCCGAAGCCTTGCTATTTCACAGGTGTGTCCAGGACTGTATCATTTTACATTTAGAAATAAACTGATCTAGTCTGAATTGCTTGGCTACAAAACGTGGAACTATCTGAGCTTGGCTGAGTCCTTTATAGTTTTCTCAGGTTCCTCTACTTAAGAGAAATTAAAATTTAATCTTCTCATTGACCCATTTTAATTTTTCTTTTAAGAAAGGGAATCATGCCGTATAAGGTTGCATGGCGCTGTCCAATGCTGTCACACACAAGGATGCCAAATGGCCTGGGCAAAAAAGGACCAGGCTGCCTACTACAAAGTCTTGAACAGAAAGAGCCCTCCCCCACCAAGATAACTCAAACAGTTAAGAGTGACTCTGCACAGCTCTGGAAGGTTTTGTTTCTTAGATTACAAAAGTGAGTAGCTCTTGGTAAACAAGATATTAGACACCATATTTTCTTTTCCGAAAGGATTCATTTAATTCTCCAATATATCCATTCTGTTAAAACATTTCATTTGTTTTAACTTTAAAAATAAGGACATACTACTCTTGTTACGCTCCATAATGATGTCTACCAGATGGGGAGGTGGGAGGGGGAGTTTGGAATATTTGACCCCTATAGGTATAATTTGAAAAGGAAATAGCATCATATACCATGTGCCATAGGACAAAGTTTCAGAGCACATATGCAGTGAGGGCTATATCCATAGAGTTCCTGTGTGTGTAAGGACACACTGGTATTTATACAACAATAAGCACTCCCCCAACCATTTCTGAGTTCAGTGATAGAGGACTGTAGAAGGCAGAACAGTGGAACAAGGCCTTTAGCATGCTGGGACGAAACAAGTATTCACCATAAACTCTCTTACATTAAAGTGGCCTCAGCTCCACTCACAAAGAACAAAACAGCAAACTGTGTCTTGATGGCCTGTGGCAGGAGGCTGCCTCACTCTCCACCACAGTGAGGCATGTTCTACTTACACCATGGGGGAGGGGGGAGAGGAAGAGAAGGAGGAGGGGGGAGGAGGAGGAGGAGGAGGAGAAGGAAGAGGAAGGGAAAGAGGAGGAGGAAAGGGAAGAGGAAGAGGAGGAGAAGGCGGAGGAAGAGGAAGGGAAAGAGGAGGAAGAGGAGGAGGAAGAGAAGGGGGAGGAGGGGGAGGAGGAGGAGCTAAACCCTCTATGAAAATGAGGAGCAGTTGGGAGCAAAGGGCCAAAAGGCCGCCTGCAATGACTGAATATGCACAAAGAAGAAAGGCAATGGGAGAGGGCAGTTTCCTCCTGGAAGACAATGTCTTGCTCAAGCTGCAAAAGAATTCATCACAGGGCTTCCTTAGCAAGCTGAACCTGCTTAGTGCCTTAGTTCCACTGCCTTACAAAACAAGCCCCTCTTTTTCTTACCCTACTACTTACAGTGGCAAACAGAAGGGCTGATTTTCTCATCCCCCATCCCACCTCATCCACGCTCCCGACACCATCATTCTTGGGCAACTTTCTCCTTTGAACTCACTTTCAAAATGTCCATAAAGGTCTTCTGCCCAGAGTGAAGAACCAAGAATTAACTGGTATTTCTCCCTAAGGATTGAAAACAGTCTGAGCCCCCTAGTCCAAAGGAACAAAAAGCGGAACAAAGAATTCATAGTTTTGTGTCATTTCTAGTTCAGCCTCGAAAGTAATCCTGAGAAAATACACAACCTGTAAGTGGGGCCTCTGAGTTAGGGCTAGACAGAGACCAGACAGCTATCTCTCATCCATCAGACCTGCAGGACTCGACAGGTTGTCCTGGAAGTAGCAAACGCGCTCTCTTCAGCAAAGGCCCTGGCTATAAACAAATACAATGTTTACACTCTGCATATCTCTTGGTTTCGCTCTCTTACTGGGCAACAATTTTGAGACACTTGTTCTTCGTTATCAGAACAATAACTACCCATCTGAACAGCTACAATGGGCTCCTGTGCCAATATTTGATGAATAAATTATGCTGAATCATTTTACACTAGGTTCCTGCCAGCATCCCCAACACCAATGATCACTGCTCGATTTACACACACACATACACACACACATGCACACCTAACACACACACCTTTGAAGGTATTTGTTTATTTATTTATTTATTCATTCATTTATTCTGAGATAGGGTTTCAGAATGCAGCCCTGGCTGACCTGTAATTCTGTATACAGCAGCCTCTACCTCCCAACTGTGGAATGAAAATCATGCATCACCACACCCAGGGATATTTTATTTTAAATGTTTTGGTTGGTTGGTTGGTTGGTTGGTTGGTTGGTTGGTTGGTTGGTTGGTTGGTTTTAAGTGAGTTGACTGGTTGCTTTGAGACAGGGCTCTCTACATAGTCCCAGCTGTCTTGGAACTCACTCTGTAGATCAGACTAGCCTCAAACTCAAGAGATCCACGTGCCTCTACCTCCTGAGTGCTGGGACATGCATGTTCAGCAAAGATTTTGGGAGGGCGGAAGAGGGAGGCACACATGTGGGGGGGGGTATCCATGGAGTTCACAAGAGGGCGCTGTAGACTATAGATTATGAGCCATCTGCTATGGGTGCTGGGAACCAAATCCTGCTTCTCTCTCTAGAGTAGCAAAAGATCTCCTAGCTCTGTTGGCGGCTGAGACACCTCTCTCCAGCCTCACAGATTTTCTTGTAAACCAAGGCCTCTCTGATGCTAAACTCTGCTTGATAAATTAGCAGCTACTCTAGCTGTTCTGAATCCTGCTCATCTTTTGTGGATCAGTTTAAATTATATTTTATTCCCTGGCAGGATCCTTCATCTTGCACACTCTGGCTGAGGAATTCTTACTGCTATTTATCATTCTGTCACACCAATATAAATTTGTTCATCTGTAACTTTTTAACCTCTCTCTCTCTCTCTCTCTCTCTCTCTCTTTCTGTGTGTGTGTGTGTGTGTGTGTGTGTGTGTGTGTGTGTGTGTGTGTAGAGTTTATCTTCAGAAAGGCCACCTTTGAGGTGAGATCCACTCACCTGGAGATCACCAATTAGGCAAGACTCTGCTTCCCCAGCACTTCGGATTACAAGCATGTACCACCATGCCTAGCATTTTTATGCAAGTTGTGGGGATTGAACTCAGACACTTGTACTTGCATGGCAAGTACTCTAATATCTGAGCTGTCCCCATAGCCTTTATCCATAACTTTAATGCTTTTGATACTAGAGAATGCTCTCCTAAGTTGCTTGCCTGTGGCCCCCTTGTTCTTAGAAGGAACAAGGTTGTCTTGCCTCCTGCCTTTCTCTCCTTACCATATACCAGGCATTCAGCCAAACCTTCTTGAATGAATGGGTGAACGAAAGCAATGATCACAAGCCACAGCATTTGAAAACGAGCTTTGGAAGCAGCCAACCATGTGCTAAGGTGATTTTCCTTCGGAGGCTCCAAAGGCTTCTTAAGCAATCTGGCTAATTAAAAGGAGAAAAAAATGACTTGAATGTTGGAAAAGCAATAAATACGAAAGAGTAGCTTCATGTTGCACTTAGTATGTTTAGAAATAACACTTAATCAAATATGATCCAGTCATGAAAATATGTAGGATAAGATTTTGGACTGCAGATCTCAGAGTTCCACAGTTAAAGGTTAATACAGCCCGGGTTCATGTAGACATATTTTGGTTTTCCTTTGCTTATGTAAAGCTGATGTGTTTCAGAGTATCCCAGAATATAGCAGTGGAGTATTTCTAGGTGAGCTTCAATAAAGATACTCTCGTGCCTGCACTGATGGCCAAGATCCCAGGGCACAGCAATAGCAACCCCCACACCCATGACAATTACCTTGGCCACAAGCAAGTCTCTCTGTTCACCCATGAATGCATCCCTTACAAACATTTTATACATGCCACAAGGTGGAAACACATGAGAAGTAACCAGAATATCAGAGTGAGTGAGTCTTCTACTTTGCAGCTGGTCCCGTGCACAGAAGTACCACCCCCTCCCCCAGTAACAGATGGTCAAAGTAATCAAAGCCTGCTGTAATATAAAACCAAAAAAAAAAAAAAAAAAATCAACCCAGATACAATCCAAGAGACAGAAAGACAACTAACAGGCCTAAAATTGGAGTATTCTGCATGACTAGTTTATTTATTGTGGGAGAATACGTATTATTCTAGCTGGTCTCAGAATCTCTCGTGGGGAGGGGACCGTCTTCATTCAGGAAGATATCTTTATGAACCGTTTGAGGGTAAGGGGAGGCAAGAGAGAAAGAAGACAACCTTTACAGGCCAGCCTCCTAGAATGGTATGGAAATTTGAGAACAAAGGGGGTTGGGAGGAGAGAGAAAAAGAGCAGGCAATTTGCAAAGCCACGTCTGGGGATGAAAAATAGCCCCGCTAGACAAGAACAGCAGGGATGTTTACTCTGCCATTTAAAATTATTCTTAGTCCTGGGATTTTCACTCTTGACAAATGTGGGTAAAATCTCCACACCCATAATATGTTGTGTGATTTTGACTCTTTTATCCAGATTGTAGAAAGTCTGTGTTTGAATGGGCACAGCACTGAGAGCAGGGGCTAGAGGAAGAAATAAGACACACTCAGGAAGAAAGTGGCACAAAGGGAGCCGTGGTCAGGAGACCCTGGAAAGACAAAGAATTCCTCACATAGGATGGTAAGATTTTACATGCATCCAAAAATGTATGAAAGCAACATGGAAGGAGACCTGGGCAAAATCAGTCCTAAGAGGTCAGCAGTCCGAGGCACAGTGTGTGTAGAACTTGAGTACAGAGGTGTTATGGGGCTGGCTGAACATACGAAGACACGTGTGCCTTATCATAAAATGTGCCTGTATCATAAAAATGAGGTGCTCCTTAGCTCTGAGAACCCACTTTTCAGGATCTAACCCCTTAGACCCTTTTTCTTTGTGTACGATCACAAATCCACCAGACCCTGACCCAGTCGTCAGAGATCTATTTTATAAAGAAACGGGGCTGATAGTTCAGTGGTGCTTCAGAGAGCCTGCTTAGCATATACAAATTCTGGGTTCAGGCCTATTACCACAAAATACTTTTTTAAATTTGATTAATTAGAATACATTGATTGTATACAATAATTATATACATACTTTTGTCAGAGATGTAGTATTTTCATAAAACTACAAATTAATAGAAGCTCTCTTACATATAAACTATGTAGACTGGAATGTCTCGTGTAATCACAAAATGTTCTTCCCGATCTGTGTGTGTATCTGGGCTGTTTTTCTTGTCCTTAGAACTGCACTGACTATTCTCGGTATTAACTCTTATTCTGTGTTTAATGGGTGGCATGTGGCTGGTGGTTGGGTAAGCACAGGGCCACAGTTTCCTACGTGGACCATGATCCTAAGTTACATCCCTTACACACTTGAGGCTGCAAAGGCTGGGCTCCTTTATAAGAATACCAGATATCTGCTCACCAACTTGCTTATTTTAGTTTTAGTGTGGGCAGGTGGCTTTCTTCCTGAGATCTGAAATGAAGGGACACATTCATTGAGATGCTTACCTAGAAGTAAATTACAGTGTTTGTGTAACTCTTAACCAGAGTACCATACCTGTTAATATGTGTACTAAAATTCCTTTTACAAAAAAGAACTTTTGTTAAATGAGTCTATCACCTGATCCCATTAAATTCAACCACAGCTGATGGTGTCAAAAGCTGGCAGGAAAATGGTTAAAATCTCTACTTCTGTCCTTAATTATATTTAAATTAATTTTAGCATGCAGACTGAGTGTGCTCACAGGGCTACGGAATAATCCACTGTTCTAAGAACCACTAATTCCTAATTGACGTAGTAGCTTATAATTGTATTTTCATAGTGTTTAGTAAAAACATTCAGCTTGTTAAAAAAAAAATTAAAGGCCCATAATATGAAACTTATGATCAAAGAAATCAGCTGAGATCTATTCGCAACACATTTTTCCTTTCTGAAAAGGGGTGGAGGGGCACTCCCCGTCTTATTTGGGTTACACAAAGGCAGTTTTTAAAGCTTTGGTGCATGTGCAAAGTTGTACAAAAGAACCAAGCCTGTTCTTTGTGGCAACATGTTCCTTCTCAGGAAATACATTCCAGCGATCTCACTAGAGAGACTCGGAATCCTAGCCCTCTGAAAATGTGTCCTATATCCCTGCATTGTACTAAATCTAGAACTCACAAACAAATGGAAGCTATCTTTGAAAGCAAAAGAAAGAAATTACTTTCCTCCACAAAAAATAATAAAGAGAACTGTAGAACACAGTTACATTGAAAATAGGCGCCATAGGCAAGGAAAGCGATGAGAAAGGGCCTCATTAAAAATGCAGAGGATATTGGAAAAGGCAAATTCGGTTTGCCTACCTTCAGCAAATATGCTGAAGGACATTTGAAGAATATAACATGCAAAACAATGCCCCTATGAAACTTAAACGTTGATATATTCTGGTGTCCTTAGTCTAAGCTTACGGTAAGCTTTATGTGGATCCGTGAATACAGATCACTAAAGGAAGCAAACTATGGGGGAATCAGATGCTCAAAGTCACAGGTTCTGGTGACCAACATGCCAAATTGGCAGTAACATACACCACCTTTGATTATGCCATATTTCTGACTGGTCTTCACAACTGTAAGACAAACCTAAAACTACCCTATCAACACAGGTAATAATCAGAGACCCTGAAAGTTCTGGTCCAGTCCTGTCCTGGAAGAGGCAGATTGATCACACCTAATCAAAAAATCCAAATAACTCTAGATTCAGAAACTTCTCAAACATCAACGTGATGCTGCAAATGGGAAACTTGAGGAATGGGAGATGGTCAAGAGGTAGGTACACAAGCAGCATTGTAAAAATAAGTTTCAGACTACATGTACTATGTATGTATAAAACATGAGTGAATTCCAGGGTTGGATCTGTGTCCCGTCTCCAAGATATCTCATAAAGTATACGCACATAAATGTTTCAAAGTCTGAAAATGTCATTGTGTGAAACATCTGTGGTCCCCACGCTTTTCAGACAAGGGATGCTCACCCAGTGCTCTGCCAGCCCTTGGCTTTCTCTAACTCATACCTTTGCGCCTGCATATATTGCTCTCTTCCTAACCCCACCCCCATCCCTCAGCCTTCACCACCATGCTAACACCATGCAAGGCAGTCTCTCACATATGACAGTTCCTTATTGTATTTTATCCTACATGGACCCAGGTTGAAGAAATGCTTGCATTACAGAATACAACCTCACATGCACTGGAGCTGCTGTGTGTAGAACACTGAAAACAAAATTTTAAATATTGTTAGGTGTGGTGGTACATATCTATAATCCTGACATTTTGGAAGGCTGCAGCAAGAAGATCCTGAGTTTGAGGCCAATCTGAACTATATAGCAAGACAACACAGGGGGAGGGGGGGTGGAGAGAGGTTGGCCCTCTGCAAAGAAAAAAAGGTCTGAGGATAATTTGTGTAATACTATAGAGTTTAGAGAAAAATATACAAGTCACTTAAGGCAGGGTCTCATGTAGCCCAAGCTCACAACTTTCTATGAAGCCTGGGATAAATTTGAACATCTGGTTCTCTTGCCTCTGGGTGCCTGGGATTGCAAACATGCATCACCATGCTAGATATATATGGTTTAGAGACTAAACTCAGGACTAAACTGCATGCCAGGCAAACACTCTACCAACTGAGCCAAGGCTGCAGCAAGGCGGGCCTGAGAACCACCCTTTGGAATAATAGCCAGGATACAGGGAACTGGGCTTGACTGCAGGACCCTAATCCCCTCATTCTCTAGGATCTCTTTCTGGAGAAAAAAAATTCCCCTGAACAACCTGGTATCCCCAGGTTCAGAATTTACTGATACATTTTGAGGATAATACATAAAATCTGTTTTATGTGATCTACCAAAATTTACAATCTAATGGGAGCCAAATGAAACTCTCAGGTTCTCTGTACCTGTTTCTTCAGTGATAAGGCATATGGATTATGGCTCACATCCATTGAGGTCTTACACATACTCTATTATTAAAATACAGGGACTACTGTGTACCATACTATCTACATACAGAGCAGAATGTGACCTCAGGAAGCCACACCAAAACCTGCATGCTTCTGGTACCAGGCAGTCCCAAACAATGCATGTCAAACAGTATATAACTGCTACTTAAGTCACTATGAGAAAAGCAAGCACCATCCTGGCAACCTCACGCAACCTCATTTTATAAACTGAAAATTCCTTCTATGCTGAGCTGCTGAAAGCAAGACGTAGGCTGGCTGATAAAACATTCTTGGGAAATTTCATATTTAAATAAATAAATAAATAAATAAATAAATAAATAAGTAAATAAATAAATAAATAAATAAGCAAGCCTCGCTGAAGCTGTAAGCAAACTAAAGTGGGGTTGAGCAGCAAGCTTCCCTTCTTTTGAGGCATCAAATAACCCAGGGTGTGAGTCTCCAGCCTGGGACTCTCCGTGGAACTTCGGAGGGACAATAGGGTTATCATGGCCTGAGTTGTTATCACAGTTGAGTCCCTCCAGCATCTGGACAAACTGACAGATTCTCCATCACTTGTCTCACTTCCTCTTCAAAGGCCAGTATCATGTTCAAATATTTGGGACTTTCTAAGATAGTTTTCCAATGATGTGGCATTTCAAAAACCACCTTATTAGCAGAGGTGTCAGTCACTGAGTGTGACTCAGCAGGGCGGGATCTCACCCCATGTCCAAACCTATTCTGTCAGAAACACTTCATTCTAGATATCGGCTACACATCTGGTGATTCCAATTTAGAAAGGAATTATCCGGCTGTCCACGTGATAAAAAGAAATCTCCATGAAAATATTTATAAGGTACTGGATTTCTGTTGTGGGGGAATATTAAGCACAGTGAGAGGAGCGGGGAGAGGAAGAGCGAGAACAGAGAGAAGGACAAGAGAAAATAACTAATTAGGTAGCAGGTTTTAACCGTGGCCATATGGGTAAGTGCATTACATGGTCATGATCCAAGAGCATCAGTGAAACAGACAAATCAGAAAACCCCTCAAGTACTGCACATCAATGTAAAATGAGCGCCTGCCACCTGAAGTGACCATCCTAAATCAATGCTTGTTCTTACAAAGTGTCCACATAGTGAACTGGCTCCCCATAAACGCAGCAGGAATGTCAACAAAGCACATAAAATACTAGTCTCAGGAACATAATCAGAAGGGCAGTTGTGGGGGCTTAGGAGGTAAAGGTACTGTGCCATCAAGCCTGGTGACAGGATTTCAATCCCAGAGATCCACAGTGTGAAGGAGAGAATCAACTCAGCCCCTCCCTCACACCCTTTCATTCTCTCCCTCCCTTCCTCCTTCTCCCCTTCCTCTCTCATATAGACACATGCAAATATTAAATGTAATATAAAAAACTTTAAGCAACATATACTAAGTTTCCATTATATACATAAGTATATATATTGTATATGTAATATATATTAGTATATATAACAACATGTACCATTTCTCTCTATATAAGAGAACTATAGGCCAAAAGACGATGTGAGCTAAAATGGGAATACAAATCTTACAAAGGAAAAATAAGAATATTTAACAATATACATAAAGATATACAATCACATAAAGTATCTAGGAGTACAAATTTCAACCCTGAGGAGCAATAGCATAAAGTATATGCTTACCACAATATAATAGGACTATCTCCTCATTGTCTAGGAGGATTTGCTCCAAACACCTTGGAAAGCAAGCCAACATCATCTAATAAAGCTAACACTCCTGCTTAGTCATCCAGTTGGGAATAGATAGCAAAGTCAATTTACTCTGTGCTACAAGAATGGCCACAGCCCTGTCACTCATCTACAAGGACAAAGGCTGCGTATATCCTGACTCTCTCCAGATCCTAAGATAAAAATTAATTAAGTTTATCTAGGAGAATAAATAAACAGGAAAACACTCAGGGGCATGGGATGGAGAAAAGGGGTGGACAAGAAAGATTAGAGGTCAGGGGTCGGGTATTAAACTACCTGCTGTGTGAGTGATTGAGGTGTCACTTCATGGGGGAACTATGGGAGCTGCAATAACCTATGGGAAATGTGGTTTTTGCATGCAACCCTCAAGAACCACTTTCTGAGGGCTGCTCCCAGGACTGCTCTCTTGTAGTGTATGCTACAGCAGAATGGAAGTGGTTCTCAGGCTCAGAAGCAACCAACAGCATCTGTAACTTGGTGAGAACTGGGAGGAACTAAGATCCACTCCAGAACTCCAACCCAGATGCTCCCTGACTGCAAACAGATAAGCTGCAGCACAATGACACAATGTAATACTCCAGGGTAGTCAGAAGGTTACTGAAGCTGTGTGCCCTACTTCACACACAATGTCCATCTAGCGAAGGCAGTACAAAGAAAAAACCAACACAATTCCACTCAAATTTTTTGAATATGCACATACGCCAAAACTATGAAGGAATACCAAGAACAAGAAAAAAATGAAACAGGCAAAATACACTAAGAGAGCTTGGCTATCATCACCAGAGCAGCATGTTTATTTTAAAAACACATTTTAATGGGAAGAAAAGAAAAGTTTTATCAGAGACAAAGTGTGGGAAAAATGACAAGAGATGAAAGAGAATACATGGACGAAGGGTTACAAGCAGATTTCACTGATGTTTATTTCATAAATCTATGTACATTTTCAGTATGAAATATTTTGTAACATTGTCAAAGGAAGGGCTAGAGAAAGGACTCTGGTTAGCAGTGCATAGGGCTCTAATAGAGGAGCCGATTCTGTTCCCAGCGCCCATGTGGGGCGGCTCACAACCTCCCGGACGACAGCTCTGGTCTCCTTGATTGTGCACTCAAGCGCACATGTCTTCACACGCACACATAGACACACAACTAAAAGTAATTTTTAAAAAGTCCTTGAAATTAAAAAAAAAAAAAAAACTCAAAGGATTTACAAAAATATCTCTAAGTAGAAGAATAAAGAAATTTCTTTTCTATGATGCTTGGTTTTCTCTGAATTATTTATTTCCTTAGTTATTTTGAGATAATGTCTCTTTCTGAAGTCCAGGCTGTACTGGAACTCACAGTAGCGCCCAGGCTGGTCCCAAATCATGACCTTCCTGCCTCAGCCTCCTGAGTGTGCGATTATAGGCACGCTACGGTGCTCAGCTTTCTCCCCTGTACTCTCCACAGTAAGCATGCACTTCTTTCATATTAAGGAGACAATTTAAAGTCAAAGGCATTCCTGCAAGACCCCTTCCCTTTTACTCCTCCTTCTACCACGTGACATGCACAGCCAATCTAGAAAAAGTGGGAAATCAAAGCCACTTGATTCCCCACTGTAGCTATTAACTTCCAGAATGATCCCTGGCTCGCTAATTCAACTACACATTTACATTTGCCCACAGGCATTAACAGGGAAGGGAGTCGAGGAAGTAGGCCAGCTCTAAAATAAATCATCTGGTGGGCAATTAAATACTTGATAAAAGTTGAAGGGAAGGGAAAAAAATCATAACACTACAGGTTAAATCCTATTAAAACAGATTTCTAATGACTTTCTACACTCTCATAAGAGACCTGGAGTTACATTCAGGGTGTATCAAACAGCGATTGAAATGCATGTATTTATAAAAAGAGACTCAAGGTGTTTATAATATCAATTTTTATTTTGAAAGATAAATTATAAGTGAAAAGGGTAACCTCATCGCCTTCACCACTGTGGAATCTGGAAAGAGAAGCTCCTAGATGCTTGGAGTAACCCACTGTGCATGGTGTTAATGCCTTGTATATTTCGTAAAACCATAAAAAAATTTTCTGCTGCTCTCAGAAGTCTCGAGTATCTCTCCATGGGCTCAGCTGCTGGGATGTCAACTTATCATCAGTAGCACCCTCCCAGTCAACACTAGCAAGGATAGGTCCTGCAAGAGCTGCAGAAGCCTGCTGTAACATGTCTTCCTCTACAAGTGGACTGATGGTGTGCTACCTAAGATGGATTTGGGCAGTCTAGTAGAAGAACTGTGTTTTGACTATGCACTAGTTAGCATGCCTTCCTTCAGGACTTCAAAATCATTAAGGTTTATCTATTCATACTCTGAGAGGCCTGAGTGAACAGGCCTAAGGGCCCCAAGAACACTTGAAACTGTTTGGGGAGAATTCCTGCCCAGATACAAGCAATAGACCGTGAATCTCCTTTGTGAGTCCAGAAAGCTTTGATTAAAGAGGGTAACTAGAAACTCCCACAACCTAGCAGCAGCATCTGCCTCTACAAGCTTCTTGTGGTGACCCTTGACAACACATTCCATCCCCCCCCCCCTGCTTTTATGGTAACTTTCTATAACAAACATTGCACAGGAATGTCACAGGTCTACATCTCTTAAGGGCTAAGCTTGACAACAAGAGACTTTGCTCCAGGATATTTAAGGGAGAAAAAGAAAAGGGATTTAAAATTGAGCCAGTACACATAATTCCTAAGAACTCCAGAACCCGCAAAGGAAGATGAAACATGACTTTTACCACCGACATAACCAGGGTGTCCTCCCGGAGTATCAGCATCGAATTAAAATTGGCTACATGTACCGCTTTCTATTTAATGAAAGAAAAATTTTTTTCCTGGTTTCCCAATAGGAAAGCCAGCTTCCAGGGAGCTAAGCACCACCATCCTGTTACTCGAGCAATGGCAAGCCACCCCTGAGTTCTACGCTGGGATCCGGTAACTCCGGGGGACACATCTTTGAAGTATCCATAAGTGATCATTACCCATAAACAGGATACTGAAAATCAGAATCCCTGGATAACATGGATTTTTCATTTTTATCTGCCTCACACTCTACCTCTGAATTCCCTTTCTAATAATAAAAAAATTAAATCAAAAGCTGACAACAGAAAAAGAATTACAATGGATTCTGTAAAAATTCACCTCCCCCACATTCCCCCCTTAAAAACTGGGTTTAAGATGAAATCTGTCTTTCAGCTGAGAGAAGAAGCCAGGAGACAATAAAAAGATATAGGCTTAAATGAGGAAAAGTCTTTACATCATCATTTACTTTTCCATTTTAATTAAACTTGAATTCCAAATGATGGCGAGTTTATTAACAAGATAATTCTTTGTAAGTCACTGCTAAACAGGTTCTAGAAGAGTTTTACGGTTTGTCGATATCAAATGGTGGTGAGTAATCTAAGAATTTAGTGAGCCAATAAAACAAAAGGCAGTCACAATACACCCACAGTCACTGAGAACCCCCTGGGGGACCAAGGTTACTTTCAACACTACCAATTAAGGCAAAAGCTCCAGTATTAAATCTTCCATTTGTACCTCAGTTCCCCTGATCCCTCTTTCCGACTGACACACCGTCACCTGTGTTCAGGCATGCACGTGAGCCCTATGTACTTGGAGACATGGAATTCAGATTGTTTTCATAACTGGAACATGTCTACACATCGTGTATACACACGAGTATATTAGATGAATAAAATAAATCTCGAATCACCAAGATTTACTATTTACTTATGTGCTCTGTGTACTTCAAATAAGCACGCGGTTCTGTCTTCAAGGCCGTCTCCACCGGAAGACGACAGCCTCTATGAAGACACCATGTCAAGATTCAAGACCCTCTGTTGTGACAAATGTCCTATTTAGGTCACACTTGGATGAACATGTATGCAATGGTGTGTAAATGAAACAAAGCTGGATACACAGCAAAATGTACTGAGAGTCTCAAGAAGTCAACATGTGGTAATGGGACATTCAGGACAGTGAAAGCCAACACAAGGTCTCCTTGGGATACTTTATGTCAAGGAACTGAAAACACATCAGAATTCTCCATATTCCTGAATAAAATCTAACTTTAAGGTGGCAGACAGCTCTCAGTTTGAGAATAGCCATTCAAGATGCTAGGACAATGGTTTATTTTCTCTACCAGTATATTATTTTAATTTGATATTTTTGGGGGGAAATGATAATGAGCCAAGTAGCATAACTCAAACTTCTAATTCCTCAGAGCAGGAAGTATTTCTGTCAAACAGAAAAACAGCACCTCAAAAGGCTATCCTCTACAGTGAGCCTGAAACTGACTGGCCTTCTATACATGTAACCATGAAAAGCCAGCACTGGATATGTGCACGCTCACCACGACATAAGCTGCCATATAGCACCAGCATCCTCTCACATAATACAAGCGTGTGTGTGTGTGTGTGTGTGTATAAATAAAAATTAGCTGTTTTAGCTACATTTTTATTAACCAAGATAAATAGATCTGGTCTAAAGCCACCACAGGCCATGGCAGAAACATCAAATGCAGAGGGCCCTGAGGGTTGAATAAACCCATTGTCCCTTTTCAAAGAAGAAAGCTATATTCACATGAAACCAGAGTAAAAAGGTAGAATAGAATAAAGCCTGAAAATTCAGAAGCCCAGTCAGAAGTGACTGAAACCCACTCACATCGTTAGTGGACAGGTTCTGAACTTTGTACTACACTTTGCTTCTATCACAGAATGAAAACATGGGGTTGGTGGAAATGCCTGAAGATAGCAGTCTGCTGTAAGGACTGAGGAATGAAAACATGGGGTTGGTGGAAATGCCTGAAGATAGCAGTCTGCTGTAAGGACTGAGGATAGCACTCTGCTGTAAGGACTGAGGATAGCACTCTACTGTAAGAAATCCTGTTTTGTTCTTTTTATTTTGTCCTGCTTAATCCCTTCATACGTTTAAAGACATAAAGAACAAACTGAAGAGGTCAACTTGCTAAGAATTTTTATCATTTTTAAGAATTTATTTTATTTTATTTAGTTATATGCATGTGTCTGTCTGAGTGTATGGCTTATGTGGGGGGGGGGGGGTGTCCTCAGAGGCCACAAGAGGGTATTGGAGCCCTGGAAATGGAGTTATAGGTGGTTGTAAAATGCCTGGGTGCTGAAATCTGAGCCTGGGTCCTCTGGAAGAACAGAAAGCATTCAACCACTGAGCCATCTCTCTAGTTCCCACGCATTTGATTTTTATGCTCTGCTTAAAGATGTAAATCAAAGCCAGGCATGGTGGCACACACCTTTAAGCTCAGCACTTGGAAAGCAGAGGCAGGTGGATCTCCAAATCAGAGGCCAGCCTGGTCTGCAGAGTGAGTCCCAGGACAGCCAGGGCTACACAGAGAAAGAAACTCCATCTTGAAAAACAAATAAGGTGAATCAAATTAGAATAATATACATATACACTGCTTTGTATAATTTATTAATCAACTACATATAAACTGCCTTATTTAACTCCTGTAAAGAACTTGTCAAGTTCATAACAAAGATGAGAAGAAGAAAGCTCAATGGAGATGATATCTGTCATATTTTCCCACTGGCCAGCAGCTGTTCGCCACCCTCATGATGTTAGAGAAATTTCAACTAATGCATCCCACACCCTGCATAGATCTAAAAGTTAATTCTCCACCCTCTTCTGCATCAGAGGAGATTTTGGTACCACCAGTGTACCTATCAGTGGGGAAACTGCAGAAGAAAACTATAACTGGTATAGGCTAGATTTGATCTCACTAATAAGGAAGCTATCTAGGTGTCCACTTTAGGGGGAAAATCAGTGACTTCCGGGCTGTCTCCTGAGGCTGAAGGAGCATCACTGCTGCCAGAAGTTGCCACAGAGCTGATTTCCTCCCAGTACATCAAGGTGTTCAGTATGGCATCCATCACTTAGCACCCAAGAAGACAGTATCCTCTCTAGACCTACCCCCACCATGGTTTTGAACACTGTTCTTTAACTCTGTGCCTATCTCTTCAGTCACCCAAAGAAACTCTGAACTTTGCAATATCCTGTCAGTGAATCCATCTTGTACTTGATCCAAGTTTGTTTCCCTCGCTTACTGATTCAAACATATACTGGGGTTGTACAGTACTTACTCTTTGGGGAATCGCTAGGCAAGTCCTAACAGAAGCACTGGACTCAACAAAGGAAAGCTTTGCAAAAAGAGGAATAGTACAGTGGGCAGCAAGCGTTGCAGTGCAAAGGCCCTGAGACAAAAAAGCAGAACACATGGTCTTCTCCATGAAGGGCATAGAGAAGAGCCTCAGGAAATAGGGCAAGAGGGAACAGACGCCAGTACACAGTTCATGACCAGGCATGTTTCTACACTAGCCCTGTATGTCACTAATTTGCTTTTCTTTATTAAGCCAAGATAAAAAAAGACATAAGACACACATTTGAAATTTTACGATGAAATTTTAGGCTTAACGCCACAGCTCCAGGGCAAGCTTTCAAATATGTAAAGACAATGGGTACTTATAGATCTCTACATGTGTATGTGTTCATATGTACGCTCATGTGTGTGTATCTGGACTCCAAAGACTGACATTGGATGTCTTCAACAACTGCCACCTCCATCTTTCATTGTTGATACTGGGTTCGTTACTGAACCTGGAGCTCACTCATTAAGCAAGATTAGCTGCCCATAGAGTCCAAGAGGTCCTCCTGTCTCCTTCTCGGAGCACTGGAATCACCTCAGGCTCTGAGGTCTCAGGTCCTCACAGTTATATGACAAGTACCTTACCAACTACGTCACTCCCAACTCCCCGTCCCCAACCCCTGTCCTCCAGCATGTCTTTTCATCTCCATATAGAAATGTCCCTTGGTCAGCAAGTATCCAAGTAACATCTGAGGCATGAGAGACTTGGTGAGCACCGTGGCTTGGGGTGAGGAAACTTACTCTGTACTCTTTGGGAAGTTACTTAGGTTACACCCAGGGATCTTGGAGCTTCTCCTGCCCTCCCCTCGTGAAACTACTGTGTGACTTAAATGAACCAGGAGATACACATGCCCTATATAGTAGGTTATTAATACAGAGTAATTGTGATGGTAATAAGTTATCATGACCCCAGGGCAATCTCTTGAATGGTAAGTAGGAACATCAAAATGTTCTTATTGCGACTATTCCTGGTTACGTGCGTTATGACCAAATACCTAACAATGCAGCTTCAGAGAAGGACTTGCTTCTGCAAACATTTTGAGGGTACAGTCCACCACCCTTGGAAGGCTTGGCTGCAATGGCAGGTGGACCAGGGTACCAACTCACATTGTAGCAGAGGCAGAGAAGGGGGAATACCAGAGCTCAGATGGTTTTCTTCTTTTGTTCTTACATCGAGAACCAAGCCCATGTAATGAGCCCTTCAGATTCAGGGTGGCTTTTCTCCCTCTGTAAACATCCTTATAGACACATCTAAAGGTAGTCTCATTAATGTTCTCTTAATCCAATCATGTTGATAATCATTATTAACCATCAAAATTCCTAAGTATACCCAAAACTAAATACAGGATGCTAAAAGCAGTTTTACCAAATCAAGAGTACTTAGGGATAATTTATCTTATTCTAGCTCTAAACTACTCCAGGGCAAACTGAAGTAAATTCTGGGATCCTGTGTTTCCAGAGTTAAATGATTCATAATCTAGAAGACATAAATACATCTGTTGTAGCAAAATAAATTATGCTAACAGGTAAAGCATCGCTTTCAGGCCCTTTATCTCCTTTACCTCTGTATCTCTACAGAATCTAGGGGCTAGTACAAGTCATAAGATACAAGAAAACACAATTGTTAGAGTCAAGGAGATGCCTCAGCAGAGGAACAATGTTTTCTAAGCAAGTTTGGTGGCCTGAATTCAGAGCCTGGAACTGGTCAGGCAGTGGTGGCACACGTCTTTAGTCTCAACACTTGGGAGGCAGAGGAAGGCAGATTTCTGAGTCTGGTTTACAGAATGAGTTCTGGGACAGCCAGGACCACACAGAGAATCCCTGTCTCTCCCAGAAGAGAGAGAGAGAGAGAGAGAGAGAGAGAGAGAGAGAGAGAGCGCCTGGAACTGGCATAAAAAGCCAGTTGTGGTTGTCTACATCTGTAATCCCAACACTCTTACAGAAAGATGGGAAGCAGAGACAGACCAGCTAGGAGAAGGTTCCCGGGCCAGCTAGCCTGAAGTTGACTGCTTAGGGTTAGAGACCTTGCCTCAGCAAGGTTTGCAAGGTAAAAAACCAACTCCTCAAAGTTGACCTCTAACCTCAACACACTGTGGCACATGTGTACACACACGTGCACACGCGCACACACACACACATTTAATTAAAAATAAAACTGTCCATGGCTGTATACACAACACACAAGTAGTAGATCACAGAGGATACAAATGTGAGCACGCAAGGTTACAACTTACAGAGTACATGGTAAGACAGCAAGTTCACTGCTTAGCCAGTAGACTAGCTTGGGTACTAAGAGTAGGGCAGTAGAAAAGGGTACTGAAGAAAGGTATCACACAAAGAATAGCAGTATTTAAGGTATTTGACCACTACAATTGGTCTTTATCAGAAACTAGTTAAATTATTTCTGAATCTGTATGTTATGAACAACCTAAAAACCAGAAAGTAAAGTATTCTTAGACACCAGTCTATTTTGGCCAGCATACACAATAATATCCATAGTAAATAAATCAGGCTGGCTATTGCTCAGTTCGTTGAGTATTTTGCCAGCATACACAGGCTCTGGGCTGGGTCTCCAGCACTACATAAATCAGATGTGATAGCTCATACCTGCAATCTAAAGCATGCTGAAGGTAGAGGCAGCTAGAGGCAGGAAGATCATAAGTTCAAGCATATCTTTATTACATAGAAGATTCGAGGACAGCCTGGACTGCATGAGGCCTTGTCTGCAGGCTCGGGGGCATATATGCATATGCTCAAGAACACATGTGAGTATCATTATAAAGTCTGAAGCTTTATTTCAGTACTGTATGATCTCACCATAAGACAGTACAGGGTATTTCTAAACTACCACAAGGAAGCATCTTCTTCGTCCTTAATACTGAGATAGACTATTCATTTCAACGTCTAATGGCAGTATCTGATGCTCATGGTCTGAAAGGCAACTTGGCTTGCCTGAGCCATTCATGCTACACATAAAAGTTCATCACATTCAGAAGAAAAAATAATCTTTCCTCAATATTTCCATGACATTCCACAGCCCACCTACGGACAGTGTTTGACAACTGTCCCAGCCATGCTGTGAGAAAAGCAATCTTGACTGGAAGGCATGGGGAGGCATGACTTCCCAAACAGTGCAATTCTCTGCTTTGAGTCTAGGTCACTTCACTTGAAGTAGAAGAAAATATTCAAAATGACAGCAATAAAGTCAGGCAATGTGGGTGGTTCATGCCTGTGATCTAGGAATTTAAGAAATTCCCACAGAGAGTCAGAGACAGCCTCAGCTATACAGCAAGTTCAAGGCCAGGCTGGACCACATGAAATCCTGTCTCAAAAGAAGAGACTGAGAAAGAGAGAAAAGGAGGGAGGGAGGGAAATTAAAAGTCGGGGAGGGAAGGAAGGAGGAAAGTTGTAAGATTTGCTGGAAGAAAAAGGAAGCAGCTGCCAAGACTGTCTAATCCTCTCAAAGGGTGCTGCAGTCCCCACAGACATTCAGATCTGAATGTGGCCATGGCCTGATCACCCTCTATGCTCTAATTTAGATTAATTGAGCAAATAAATGAATTTAAAGCATACTATCCCAGGGTGAACAAGATTGGAAAGAATGGGAGTTAGTCCATTAGAGACTCCTTGGGAGCCTTTGATTCTCAAACCCAAGGCACCAGAAAGAAGACCCAGGTGATGAAACACACTTAGATTTTTCCTTGGAAGGGTGCTGGCTGGGGAAACGGAGACTGACCTTAGGTAAGCAGTGAGTCCCTTAGCTCTAGTGGTCTCACATGTTCACATCTTAGAGTCCCACCTTTAAAAAAGCAAGACAAACAAATAACCTGAGGCTGGGTAGAGAGCTTGCTGTGCAAGAATAAAGACAAAAATGTGATCCTCAGCATCCGTATTTTTAAAAAGCCAGGTATGGTGGACTCCTGTTTGTAATCCCAGAATGGGGGTGCTCAGTCAGTCCGGTGGGGCTCTAGGTATCACCGGCCAGCCAGCCAGCTAGCCTCATTTTTTCAAAGATGGCGGCTTCTAGCTTTCATGCACACACATGTGCAGCTGCAACACACACAAACTAATTAGCTTCTTGGATATATTTGTCCCTACAGGACACCTCTCACCTGCCACACTGCCATTTTCTGATGCGTCCTCACCCATTCTTACTTTGACCTTCACTCCCTTGTACACAGGATTTCCGTGAACATGTGTGTATATAAAGTCTCATAGGTAATCTAGGTGCAATCTACAACCAATCTAATTCTAATGATTTAAAATTAGGCAAACCCAGCATAAAGCAGGAGACCTGGAAGCTACAGAACTGACTACTATTCCTTCTGAGTCTAAGTCTCCATTACCACTGTTTTCAGACCTTAAGTATCCTGAACTTTCCAGGCTTTCTTGGCATTAATACAGTTTTATTCTACAAATATGCCAACCTCCTTATCTGCAGATCAACAACATTCATGGACAACATCCATGGTCCACTTATTTCTAAAAATATCTTCAGTTAAAATTTACTCATCAGTCAAGAGGGGTTGAGGCAGAGGCCATGAGGCTCAGAACTCCGGCTATCAGAGACGGTTCCAGCCTCTACAATTGCTTCCTACTGGCAGACTACAGCAGTACAGCCTAGGGAATTTAGATGACCGATTTACCCGGGGAAAGAAAGCTTATTTTTAGTGAAGGGGAAAAAAAATGTTGATTTAATTTATTTTACTGGCTGTGAATCTCCTTTGGAAAGGAGAAGTAGAGTTTGATTAATTAGATTAGCAAATGCAATAAAGTGTTTATTCACTTGGGTGAATCAAGGCTTCCCTGGATTTAGCTGAATTTTATTTTAGGTTTTCAAACCTGTCCAGTAGGTAGCAAGATGGAAGCCAAAATCCCTTCCACACCACACTGCTTTCAAGTATCTTTTCATATGTTAATTTGATCTTTTTCCAAATCTGCAGGCAGACATATTTCACAGTCCCTCCCCCTTGCTCAGGGGGGGAGGGGCGGCATATGGATGATACACACAGATGACAGGAAATTAACCACACTGCTCATTATCATTTGCTATGCTTCTGGGTTTTAGCAGGTTTTTCCTTTTCTATTGACTTTCATTGCAAATTTTCTTTCTACCCAGCACTAAAGCTCCAAAGAAATTAGGTCAGCAATTTATAAGGTCATTAGAAAATACTTATTAGAACAAACCGTTGCAATTGTAGGAGAAAAAAAAAGTAGTTGTTACTGTCCTCCAATGGCTGCCGGCCTTTCTTTCTTCCTTCTTTTCATGGCCTGTCTTCCTCAGGAAGTCCCTTTGATGTGTCTTGCTACACAAAACCGTTCCCTGACTCATTTGTTACTGAGACTTTACCAGATCAACAGCTGTTCAAACAACACACTTGCCTCTGAAGGTCTGGGAAAATGGGGGACAATAATCAAATTAAAATTCCAGGTCTGCAATCTTTTGACAGAATGCAGACGGTTTTGATGTTTTATATTAAAGCACATTACAATAAAAGGGATTCTGCGGCATCGTGTGCTGGGTTCTCCCATTAATGAGCTGATGACATGTTCACTAGAAGGAAAATCTGGTAATTCGCCAAAAAATAAATAAATAAATCAATAATTTTTTAAAAAATCAAACATTTTTCTAGAAAAAAATTTCTCTTTATCTTATTATACTTTTTTAAAAAAATTTTTTTGAAGATCCCCAAAAAATGAAGCTTGAAATCCTAGCTGTTGGGGACCACTGGATAGCATCAGACTCAGAATAACAATATAAAACTGAAGTGCTGGCGGCTGGGACACAAGCATCTTGGGTGGCTTCTGATAAACAGGAGGCCCCATTGGCTTCAGCTGAAGGTAGAACTGAGTGCTTTTATCCAAAGACTATGAAAATCACCTTCTCCAAGAAAGGTTAACATCTTCTCTGAAAAAGGCAGAAGATTACAGGATCACAACTGCCTTCATGTTAATGAGGTACAGGCAACTGGCCTTGAGATTTGAAAGGAAAAAGGAGAAATCAAAATCAGAGCACATTCACCCTTATGAAAGGGCTCCCGCTCTCCACCTGCAACACATCCATATACTGATTGAGCTAAGCAGGGAATTTTTTTTTTAATTATTTTATTTATATGATGAATACACTGTAGCTGTCTTCAGACACCCCAGAAGAGGGCATCAGATCCCATTACAGATGGTTGAGAGCCACCATGTGGTTGCTGGGAATTGAACTCAGGACCTCTGGAAGAGCAGTCAGTGCTCTTAACCGCTGAGCCATCTCCCCAGCTCCCTAAGCAGGGAATTTAAAGGTATCTGAGAGAAAACAGCTTTAATACTTTGAATTACCCTGAAAAGAATGCCTACCTCAGAATATAAGTATCATGTACGCCAGCTCAAAGAATAGCATTCTCTTCTCACCTGTTCTCCAAGATCCCACCACTGCAGCTGGTCCCCAATCCTACTTAAAATCCAGCTCCCTGAGGTTTCTGACTCCAACCACTTCCGAAAGTCTTACATAGCTCCTAGTTGGGCTGTTTCCTCCTAGCCATGCAAAGTCAATGTTGCCGACTGTCCAGTTCTGTCTTTACACACCAGTTTCATTAATCTTCCTAGAAAGCAGGAGGAGCCTGTGGTGGTTTGAATCTGCTTGGCCCAGGAAGTGGCACTGTTAGGAGGTGTGGCCTTGTTGGAGGAAGTGTGTCACCACAGGGGTGGGCTTTGAGACCCTCCTCTTAGGTGCCTGAAAGCCAGTCTCCTCCTATTTGCCTTAGGAACAAGATGTAGAACTCTCAGCTCCAATAGCACCATGCCTGCCTAGACACTGCCATGCTCCTCCCTTAATGATAATGGACTGAACCTCTGAACCTGTAAGCCAGCCCCAGTTAAATGATGTCCCTTATAAGACTTGCCTTGGTCACAGTGTCTCTTCACAGCGATGGAAACCATAACTAAGACAGACCCATTCCAAACCCCTCTGGGCAATGCAAAGTAAGGTCTGAGTCTTCAGAATATCCCCACCAACTGTCCACATTCCTGATACACACTCCACACTGCAGTCAGAATCCAAGATCTGTTCCTCTTATTAAAAATACACACTCACATACAAAAAAATACACATACATACATACATTAATACATACATAAACCCTGGATTTTGGCAAGTACCCCTGGGCTTCTTCCTGTATCTTCCTTGGGCCTTCCTCCTCATCCTTCTTTGACTGACCCTACATCACACTTAGACTCAGATAATGCACACTCTCCCAGGACACCCTGTATGTACCTATTAGGGTGCATGCAGCATGTTATACTCCAGTGCTATAATCATTAGTCTCAGTCTATGACAAATATTTTCTTTGGAAATGAGCTGACAATAGAGTTGCCTTTCATTTTAGAATGTTTCTGCAAATGTAACATGGAAAAGCGGCACACAGTAAGTATTTAACAGATGTCCGATAGTACATAAAGAAATACATGGAGCAACAATGTCATCGGGGCATTAAAATATCAAGTTTTCTTAACTAAAACTATTTGTCAGACACAAAAGAGAAGAGAGCATGAAAGTCCCATACTTGTTGCACAAGTGCTGGGTCTGACTGAGTAGTTCCCATCCCATAAAGTACGGTAGTTTTAAGAAAATAGTCCCATAGGCTCATTGGGACTGACTAGGAAATTATGGCCTTGTTGGAAGAAGTATGTCACTGGAGGGCAGCTTTGAGGTTTCAGAAGTCAAGCCAGGCCCAGTGTCACTCTCTCCTCCTGGTGCCTTTGTTCTGGATGTAGAACAGCTACCTCTCCAGAACCATGTCTGCCTGTATGCTGCCATGCTTGTCACCATGATGGTGATGGAGTAAACCTCTGAACTGTAAGCCAGCCCCAAATGCTTTCCTTTATAAAAGTTGTGTGGTCCATCAAGGGACCCATGGCTCGGAGCACATATGTGGCAGAGGATGGCCTTGTTGGCCATCAGGGGGAGGAGAGGTCCTTGGGCCTGAGGGTGTTAAAGGCCTCAGTAAAGGGGAATGTCAAGGTGGGAATATGAGAGTGGGTAGGTGGGTGGGTGGGAGGTGGAATACCCTCATAGAGGCGGGGGAGGGGTGGGGATGGGGGGGTTTCCAAAGAGGAGAACTGGAAAGGGGGAAACATTGGAAATGTAAATAAAGTATCAAAAAATAAATAAATAATAAAAAATTAAAAAAAAAAAAAAAAAGAGTTGTGTGGTCATGGTGCGTCGTCACAGCAATAGAAACCCTAACTAAGAGAGTGACCTGCATGCAGGACTCTGTTTGCTGTTGCCCCTACCTTACTTATACAACCTACCAGTCACTGCACTCCTCAGATTCAGCCCATTAAGAAAGCGCAGCACTGACATGGGCAGTACCAAGCATTTGACGCAGAGTTCCAAGTCATCTACCCACTGGGCAGATGGCTCAGTGGGTAAGGCAGCTACTATTCAAGCATGAGGACCAGTGTTCAGAGCTCCAGCACCCATGTACACATTGTGGTCTGCCTACAATTCCAGAACTGGGAAGGCAGAGACAATGGATGCCCATAACGAACTGGCTAGCTAGACTATCTGTATCGGTGAGCTCTGTGTTCAACTGAAGGGTCCTGCCTCTGTGAATATGGTATAGGGAGATCACCTCAGGTCTCCAGAGTCACACACATGTACAAGGACACACAGACACAGACAGTCTCTCTCTCTCTCTCTCTCTCTCTCTCTCTCTCTCTCTCTCTCTCACACACACACACACACACACACACACACACACACACACACACACACCCTGGATGCTGAAAGGGCAGACTTCAGGTTTACCCTTAATGTTCTTAACTTCAGAGAATCTCGCCACCCTGACAAGGACTCTGCTATTGTGTCAGTGACCCCTGGCCCTCCTCTGAATTGCTGTGTTTAAGCTTGTTTGGTAATTTAAAGGGGAGGAGTGATTTCATCACTCCTCTGGCCCATTACAGCCTCTATTTACTCTTTGCCCTAGGCTCCTGCCTCAGCAAGACCTAAGATCTGCATTTTAGATACTGACTGTAAAACAAGCTAGCAGTGAGAACTTGCTTTCACCCATTTAAGAGCAGCTGGCACCCACAAGGGCAGAATCCAAACTACCCACAGCCTCTGTGTCCAGGTCTCCGTTGGTTCCCTGATCTTGGTGTCCCTGCTGGAATCCTAGCATAGGGCTCAGAGCTCCAAGCTATCACGTTGTGCCTGGCTTGCACAGGCTCTTCCCTCTGCTTGGAATGTTGCCACTCCAGTCACATTCCTAACCCTGTCTTGTGCCTAGCACCCCTACTAGGACCTTCAGGGGCCTCTCTCCCCACCCTGCCCCCAACAGAAACAAATAGCTCCTCCCTTGTCCTTTGTGCTTCCTTTCCTTATCTTTCTAAAGCCCCTGTGACAGTTCAGAGACTGCAATTACTACTCACTGGTGTGTGTGTGTGTGTGTGTGTGTGTGTGTGTGTGTGTGTGTGTGTGTGTGTGTGTGTGTGTGTGTGTGTGTGTGTGTGTGTGTGTGTGTGTGTGTGTGTGTGTAGGCCAGAGGTTGATACATGTGCTCCTGTGGAGATCACAGGTTTATTCTGTCTGTCTGTCTTCCTCCACTGCTTTCCACTTTATCTGCTGAGGTAGGGTCTCTCCTAGAACCTGGGGCTCTTTGTCTCTACCACACCTGCCTGGCTTTTATGAGGATGCAAGGATCCTGATCCTGGAGCTTAAAGGGCAAGTACTTATCCACTAAGCCACTCCCCACTCCTTCCCCTGCTGAGAGCTCCCTCTATGAACAGAGGCCATGTCTTATTCATATCTCTTTCCTTGGTACACAGAGTCATTCCTGGAACACGGTAATGGATGCACGCTTTAACGAAGGAATCAGCTTTGCTTTACCTCTGCACACATCTCAGGCCAGATTAAGATGACTGACAATTCCATCCATCATGGTTTCAGACACCCAGACAAAACCAGAGCACGAGATGCAGAAGTGCTACAAACTTGCTGTCTGCACTGAAGGCAGACTGCAAAGCTAACCGGTAATACATGGAGCCAGCTCAGTCTCTGAAGGTGTAACCTTTACCTTATTGTTCCAGCTTGCTGAGGAGTTGGAAACAATCCAAAAAGAGACTGTTTGGAGATGGTACTCACACTATTTTGGCCTTTCAAACATTTGCTTAGCAACTATTTGCTGAAGACCAGCAATAAGCATGGTTTGCCTTCTGTGTTCGTCTGCTTTCTGTTGCTGTAACTGAATAGCATTGGCTGAGAACTTTACAGAGAACAGAAGTTCACTGCCTCATCATTCTGGAGGCCGGTGCTAATGTTTGCGGATGGTAAAGGCCGTCTCACAGGTGAGATGCAGCAAGCATGTTCCTCTCTCTTCTACTAAAAAGCCATTCAGTGATGCTGCCATGTGGGTCTATTCTCCTGAACTCATCGAATCCTAATCACCAGCCAAAGGGTGAGCCTTCAAATACTAACTGAAGGATGTTTCAGTTTTCCTTCTGTTGCTGTAGTTCCAGTCTACCTATGCAGAGAAGCCATGGCAGCAGAAAACTCAAACAAGTCACACCACGCCCAAAGAGCAGAGGGAGACCGGAAGCGAGTGTACTTTTTAGGGCTCAGCTCACTTCTCCCAGCCTTGTGCTGCTCAAGAGCACAAGCGCAGGAAATGATGGCACTCACAGTGAGCGAGGTCTTCCCACATCAATTAAGACAATCAAGAAAATCCCTACAGCACTGGGGAGGCAGAGTCAGGCAGATCTCTGTAAGTTAGAGCCCAGCAGGGTCAGCAGAGCAAGTTCCAGGACAGACAAACAGAGAAACTGTCTTGAAAACACCAGAAAGAAGGAAAGAAGGAAGGAAGCAAGGAAGGAAGGAAGGAAGGAAGGAAGGAAGGAAGGAAGGAAGGAAGGAAGGAAGGCCCCTACAAATCAACTGTACTGGCTAGTTTTGTGTGTCAACTTGACACAAGCTGGAGTTATCACAGAGAAAGGAGTTTCAGTTGAGAAAATGCCTCCATGAGATCCAGCTGTAAGGCATTTTCTCAATTAGTGATCAAGGGGGGAGGGCCCCTTGTGGGTGGTACCATCTGTGGGCTGGTAGTCTTGGGCTCTATAAGAAAGCCAGCTGAGCAAGCCAGGAGAAGCAAGCAAGCCAGTAAGCAGCATTCCTCCATGGCCTCTGCATCAGCTCCTGCTCCTTGACCTGCTTGAGTTCCAGTCCTGACTTCCTTTTGTGACGAACAGCAGCATGGAAGTATAAGCTGAATAAACTCTTTCCTTCCCAACTTGCGTCTTGGTCATGATGTTTGTGCAGGAATAGAAACCATGACTAAGACACCAACCTTACTAGACAATCTCTTACTGAGACCCTCACCCCAGACGAGTGCCTGGTATGTCAAGTTGACAAGTAAAACTAACCATCACATTTAGACCCTAAGAAAATGAAAAAGAGTTGTATGTGAAGAGATCCCAGGTCTCTCCCAAAATGCCTCTCTGTCCAGGTAAGCAAGGCATGACTTAGGCTGATATGAGCTCTGCTAGAGGAAGAAGTCAGGCTTCGTGTTCTGTGCACATGGACAGGTGGCTAATGCAGTCCCAGGTGACTTTTGTTTTTCAGTCCAGGACTTGCACACAGTGGCTCAGCTGCTGCTCTAACTGCAGTGCGGGGACTGGAGGGCTAGGGTGCCTGTGCCCTGGGGGCCAAGGCAGACAGGAGGCCTCAGAGTCAGCAGGTTTTCCTCTCAGGCTATGGAGTGTATCATTGAGATGTCCTGAGGCATCCAGCAGGCTTCAGAAGGAAGTCCCACAGAAAACCCATCTCCTCCAAGAAGATAGCTCATGAGAGCTGGCCATCTCCATGCAGAGCCAAGGATTTATCTCATACATAGCTCCCTAAACACATCCTAATACATGCAGACGCTGCCTTCAAGGGTCTGCATACATTTCAGTGTGGGTATAGCAGTCTTTACTGTATTTGTTAATGTAAATCCTTAGGTTTAGTTATCCATAATCAGAAAGAGAGAGAGAGAGAGAGAAGGAAGGAAGGGAGAGAGAGACAGCAGGAGAGACAGAGACACAGAGACAGAGACACAGAGACAGAGAGAGACTCTGCCAGAGGCAGGAGAAATAGCTTAGTAACGTACTCACTGCGAGAGAATTTGCATTCAGTTCCAGAACCCAGAGCTTGGCCAGGAGGGCGTGGTTAGACTTGAAGCACAGGGGAGCAGAGACAGGCAAATCTTTGAGGCTCAGTGGCCAACCAGCCTAGGTGAATCAGCTAGTTCCAAGGCCTGGTGAGAGACCTTGTCTTAAAAAAAACAAGGTGAGTGACACTTTCCCACTGCTGCTGTCCACAGGGCATTCACACTAACATGACAGACACACAGACACACGCACGCACACACAGAAATGGCACACATACACAGATACAAGGTTAAAAAAAGATATTATAGCCATTCGTTGTGCTTAATACTGTTCTCGTCCTGTTTTTCACCCAACCAACATCCATGACTTACATTCTCAAACTAAAGTTGTCTCTGTCCTGTTTATAGGGTGTGATCTCTGTCATTCACATACACGCACACACAATTTCTTTTCCCTTACGCATGAAATCTCAATACCTCTAAGTCATAGAACTTCAAATATCCACCGTCACGCCTGGGGACTCCCAGCAAGAGTAGTGTTCAAATCCATGTCTACACAGAAGGACTGTTGCTGGTGTCAGAGCCTTCACGGATGAACCCATGGTATAGAACTGCATAGGAAAAAACCCCTCTATCTTATGTGCCTTTGTATCCCTATTTCCCCCAGCAGGGCAGGTATCCATGTCAAGAAGTTTCCAAAAGCAGTGAGGTGTGTGGGGATCTAAACGTTAGTTCTAAAACGTCAGCACTTGACAAGGTCAGGAGTTTTTAAAAAAAAAAAAAAAAAAAAAGCTTTTGTGGGTGGTGGTACACTCAAGAGACAGCTCCAGGAAGGCTGTGGGCACACTTCAGAGACACCTGGAGTGGGTTGCTGCTGCCCACCCTGGAGTGTGACGCTCTGCACTGTATCACATATGCACCCAAGCACACAGTAGTCATCAGGCCCCATCTCTGGTACTCTCTGTCATCGTGATTTGACACTCAGAAATAAGCAACAGCATTTTACTCCTGGGGACTATAAATACCCCTCCCATCCTGCCCGTCACCTCCACTCTGCAAGTACTCACTGCGCTACCTCAGCATTGCTCGGATCTCCAGCAGCTAAAGAATACCACGTCAGGTCACCTGCTAAACAGAGGACTAGAAGGATGACCCCTTTAAGAAAAAAAGGCTATGCCTCCCAAGGTGGGTGCCTATTTCAATCCCAGTCCTTGAAATATAAAGACAGCAGGATGAGTAGTTTTGAGGCTAGCCTTGGCTACATGGCAAGTTTGAGGAGCGCCTGGTCTACATGAAACAATGTCTTGAAGCACACAGACAGACAGACAGATAAGAGAGAGACAGACAGATAAAAGGGAGAAAGAAGAGGAGGGGTTGGCTACATTTCATTCCAAATTAAGCAGGAAAATTTTTGACTAGCACTAATAAATACTATCAGGTTTAGTTGCATTTTCTTTTTTTTAAAAAGGGGGAGGATTGGAAGATAGTTCCAGTGTGTGGACATGGGTAGGTGGGCGTATAGGTCAGAGGTCAGCCTCGAGTGTCTTCCACCTGGGGTTTTTCTTGTTGCTGCGGTTCGTGTTTTGACTGAGTGTGAGCACATGCACAGAGTGCCGTGGTGAGTGTGTGGAAGTCAAAGGACAACTTAACAAGTCAGCCGTCCCTGTCCACTTTCGTGTAGGGTCCAGGGATCAATTCAGGTGTTGCCAGATTGGCAAGTCAAGCCCTGTTGCCCTGTGAGCATCTTGTCAAATTCTGCTTTCTTTTCCGAGACAGACAGTCACAGGAATGCCCTGTGTCTGCTTCTCTATCATAGAGGTTACAAGTATGTACCACGCCCCACTCAAGATTTAAAAGAACAGAAAACAAACAAACAAAGGCCCAAGTTCTGGGGATTTGAACTCAGGTCCTCATGCTTGTGCAGAAAGCATTTCAACAACTGAGTCATCTCCACAGGCCCTCTTGCATTCTTAAATAAAGCATTTAGGACTAAAATATGTTTTTCACACTCCATATGATATCTATGGTACAGGGATGTCTTAGAGTGGAAACTTGAATGTGAAGAGCCCACTTAAGATTTGTTGTGTGCTGGAGAAATGGCTTAAGTTAGAAAAATGCTTACCTTGCATATACAAGAACCTGACTGCATGCTGGGCAATGATGGCACATGCCTTTCATCCCAGCACTTGAGAGGAAGAGGCAGGCAGATTGCTGAGTTTGAGGCCAACCTGGCCTACAGAGTGTGAGTTCTAGGACAGCCAGGACTACACAGAGAAACCCCGTCTCGAAAGAAAGAAAGAAAGAAAGAAAGAAAGAAAGAAAGAAAGAAGGAAGGAAGGAAGGAAGGAAGGAAGGAAGGAAGGAAGGAAGGAAGGAAGGAAGGAAGGAAGGAAGGAAGGAAGGAAGGAAGGAAAGACAGAAAGACAGAAAATGAAGGGAAGAGAAGGAAAGGGAAGGGGAAGGGGAAAGGGGAGGGGCGGGGGAGGGGAAGGGGGAGGGAAAAAAAGGAAAAGAAAGAAAAAAAGAACTGGACTGCAATCTGCCAGAACAAACACAGGAAATTTGTGTCTGGTGGCATGTGCTTGTAAGCTCAGTGTTGGGGAGGAAAAGACAGGTGGACCCCTACTTACTCAGGTGTACTTGGTCATTCACAAAAACACAAACTATCTTGCATTTATATCTAATTTAACTACTGGTGATATGTTTGCTTTCATTATTGTCTATACCTGACACCCACTCATTCATTCATTTGTTTGGAGAGGGTTGAGGGACAGGTAGTCTCATGTAGCCTCAGATTTACTATGGCTATGGAGTCATGGCTAAATTTAAACTTGCAGTTTTCTGCCTCCTAAGTATGTGCCCCTGTGCATCCATATTTGCAGCATCCCCTTGTGCTGACCCTGTGGTGCTGAGATTCACCTGTGGCTTCACTGGGGTACCCTCTACCTCCTGCTTCATACTGCTTTCTTCTCAACCACTTCATGCTGGCCACAAGCTCTTTCTCACTGCCTGCCTAAGGACACTTAGAGGCACTTGATTTGAAAACTTCTTGCATTTCTCATCCAAAAATCTTCCAGATCTCCAGCTCCCCCACTTACTTGGATTCTGCCACGATCAGCGTGGTACTGTCTGGGACAGAAGTTTTCGATTTTCTCTGCCGTTTACAACATTCGTGTGCTTAAACAGCTTCTATACTTGACAATGATTGATTATCATCAACAACCTGAAATACCACAGTGAGTGTTCATGTCACAGGGGTTTTCTTTCGTTATCTGAGTGGCATCCGTACCCAATGCCACTGAAATGCTGAGAAAATATCTTCACTTATTTACTGTGTGTATGGGTGTACATGAAGGAGCTCACGCCCCACAGCACGGTGTAGAAGTGTGATGACAACTTGCAGGACCTCTCCTTCGACCGCGTGGATCCCAGGGATCAAGTCTAGCAGTAAGCTCCTTCCCCTGCTGACCCATCTCCTGAGCCCTGACTCTCTCAACCTCAGTGAACCTCTGACTTGCCTGCAACATGAGGTGAAATTTATATTCCCCACAAGTAAAGACAAGTGGAATGCTCAGCTATGAACAGGTTGCCCCCAAACTACTCCAGAGAGCTGGATATTTATTTATTCAGAGAAGAAAGTCTTAATTATCTAAGATAGGGGTGAATATTAGCATGAAATTATTCAGTCTTTTTTTTTTTTAAGGTGTTGAAATAATTTACATTTTTAAAAGCTACCAAGCACTCACGTTTTAAAACACCAAGGATGGACTGAGACAAACTTTGGTCTTCAGGAACACTAAACTTCTATCTGTTTCTCTCCCCCTCTCCCCAGTGTGTTCCCCCTTCCCCTTCTCTCTGTAAATGAACACAACACATGAGAGAAACGTTTCATAAATGCTAGACTGCAAAACAACAACAGATGATAAGGAGGATAGATGAGACCCTGGGGCAAAGGGCACACTTCACTCAAGCTCTGGGAAAGACTGCTTAAAGATTCAAAAATGACAGCCACACCAGAGACACACATGTAGCGTTAAAAATATCAGGATCCTACTGTGCTGTCGTTGGTTCACCACACAGATCCAAGAAGTTGACATGTTCAATATAACACACGGGCCTCCTTGTGTCCACAATGCCTCAGGGTACTCCGGGCACCAGGATCAAATAAAGAGATGAAAAAAATAAATAAATAAAACAACCACAAAAGCCCACTGTCTGTCCAGGCTTGGCCTGGCCAATGTAAATGAGTAAATAAAAATTTAAAAGATTGTCTTATTAATATCAAATCTGTTCGTAAATGACTACAGACTCCTTTCGCCTATTCAGCAGGTTTTCTCACAATGCTACAATGTGCAAGATTTGTCCTTGTCCAACACAAACAATGAAGAAACTCAGCCCGGTGCAAAAGCCCCAGGAGAGACAATCTGCAATTTAATTAGTGAATAATTGAAGCCATTTAAATACAATTCCAAGCATTTTTTAAAGTAATATTTGAAGAGACATCTGCTGCATCTGTGTGTTTAGGCAGAGGACAAGAATGTGAGATCTGAGGAGATGCCCACGGTGATGAACAAGACTGACTGTTGTCAGGGCAAGACCCATAATTTAGAACAAAACGCCAGGAATCTTCCCTGTTGACACTTGCTCCATGCCCACAAAACCAAGAGATGACACAGGATAGACAGGTAGACAGACAGGCAGGCAGGCAGGCAACACAAAACATTGCCCACAGTCTTCTGAGCACAGTGAAACAGTGTAAAACATATGATTTAAAGTCACAGTGCCAAGCTGAAAGTCTGACCCCTCAGCACCGCTTTTTCTATCACCGCCTCGATTTCTCTGTTTACAAAATGGGAATATGAATGCCTGCCCCACATGAGCTTCGGATATTAAAAGACAATCTTTATAGTAAAAGGTACTAGAAGGCAGAAATATTGAAGAAATGGAGACGATAAGTCGAAGCACTGACAAGTCACCATCGAGCCTTCTACCCTGAGAACTTTATTATTTTCCACTCAGAGATTTCTTTATATATGTAAAATATCTCATCGTTGCAGGCTTTCAGTTTGGTGAAATGAAATGTAGAGGTGGGCGGTGGCGATGCCTGTGGGAGGGTGTGAATTTACTTAATGCCACTGAACTGGGTTCTTAAAAGCAGCTAAGACGAGCAGAGGTGTCGATGGCATAGCAGTTAACACAGCTGCCCTTCAGCCGGTAAGCCGACAAACTTCATGTTGTGTGCATTGCATAGTAACTTTTTAAAGTTATTT
>CM052714.1:31127106-31164932 GCA_028551405.1 Uromys caudimaculatus | reverse complement strand
CCCCCCCCCCCCGCCCCCAATTAAAAACAAGTCTTATTTCCCTAACCTTTGTGGTTTTTTTCTTTTTGTTTTTTTCGAGACAGGGTTTCTCTGTGTAGCCCTGGCCATCCTGGAACTCACTCTGTAGACCAGGCTGGCCTTGAACTCAGAAATCCACCTGCCTCTGCCTCCCAAGTGCTGGGATTAAAGGCATGCGCCACCACTGCCTGGCTTTCCCTAACCTTTGTTAACTGTAAACAAAATGGACTAGAAAATAAAAGCATCTCAGCCAGGCACAGTGACTTTTCCCTGTAATCCCAGCCCACCAGAGCCAGGGGCCTCTTGACTCAGGCCAGCTCAAGCTGCAGTGTAAGTCCTGACTCAGATTAGTATATAAGGAAATAACAATCGGGGGTGTGGTTCAGTCGATAGCATGCTCACTTAGCATGCATAAGACCCTAGAGTCACTCTCTAGCATCAAGTAAACCAGGTGTGGTGGTACATGGCTATTTCCTGGAGGTAGTGACTGGATTATTAGTCAAGGTACTCCTCAGCTATACATAGTTCCAGGCCAGCTTGGGTGACATGATACCCTGCCTCAATTTTTAAGAAAATCAGTTAACTAATAATTAATTGCTTTAAGGCACCTGTACATTGGGCATAATGTCCTCAAACTCCTAGGCTTTGTACACTTTCAGAAACTCAAATGGCATCTGTGCTGAGTCCCAATTAATAAACACTTCAGCTAATACTGTGGTTTACACTTGAAGGTGGTTTGTCTGCAGAAGAACCTTTGCACCATAGCTACAGCAAAGAAATGGGTTAAAGATAAGAACCCATAAAGAAGATCAAGAATTCACACCCCAAGGCACCCACTTAAGAAGGCTGTGCTGCTCCTGTCTTCCGTGTGACTAGAGCTGTGTTACGTGGATTGCCACGGGTAAGAAGCACAGCGCAGAAGTAACTGTGGGAATCAGAAGTGTTACAGCTGAGCTCTCAGCTGAGTGACAGGCACCCAAACAGACGCTGCTCCCTACCGTGTCTGGGTACAGTGTGCCAATGATTGGATGGGGATGGATGACAAGGACGTCCCTTTTGGATGTCGCTTTATGTGATGCAATTTTCTATCCTAAGGGTTTGTCAGGGACATCTAATAACACCCTTTCACCCACTGTGGGCTGGTCTATCCCCTAAGCCTTAGGTAAAGTAGCTAGGATGTAAGGGACACAGTGAAGAGTCTAGACAATTGAGTCTTGGCACTAAGAGCCTACACTAATACCATGGAAATTCACCTGGCCAGGGGTTCCACCGGGAGAAGGCTAAGGCAAGGTCAGCTCAGCTCCATAGCTGCAGGGAAACACACAGTACTGGGTCTCTGCAGTCAGTGGAAACCTCAACAACTAAAAAAAGAAGCCTGGACCAAAACTGCATCTGATGCTGGCAACTCAAGTTATCTTTGGAATGCAGACCATCATGGAACAGAGTCAAAGTTATCAAGTGAGAAAAGACAGGGAAATTTTGTAAAGATTCAAAATACAACACAGCTTAACAGCACATTTCTTAAGAACCTCTGTTGTCAAACTAAGGTATTAATAATATTGTAAAGTAGCTTGATCCAGTTCTAAGTAGGTACTTCACAGCAATGACAAAGACTGGCAAATCCTTCCAATAAAATCATTAAACTGATCACCTTTAAAGTTACCGTTAAATAGATCCATTCATCTTAAACTCTTATGGAAGCTTCCTAGCCTTATATTTCATTTATGTAAAATAACCAACTCCAAAAGGCACTGGAAAGGGCTCTATAGCAACTGAAGGTCAGGGCTGGAGAGATTGCTCAGTGGTTAAGAGCAATGACTGCTCTTCCCAAGATCCTGAGTTCAATTCCCAACAACCACATGGTGGCTCACACTATCTGTTCTAATGCCCTCTTCTAGTCTGTCTAGACAGTGACAGTGTGCTCATATGCATTAAACAAACAAACAAACAAACAAAGCAAGCCTTGTGTGTCTGTGTTGATGTTTAGACCTAATCCTAATCCCACTCTATCACTGGCCTCCAGCCCAAAGACATTAGTTTGGCAGGGTTAAAAGTCCCATGTTAACAACTATGATGGTTAATAGTTATCATCAACTTGCTGAATTTTAGAATCACCTAGGAGATTGGTGAGGCAGGCCTCTGGATGTATCAATGAGGCCAGTTCCAGAAAGGGTTAACAAAGGATGAGCAGCACCACCTGATGGGTGGGTGGGGGCTGAAAAGCAGAGGAAAGCAGCTACTGCCTGCAATACCTGTCTCTCCGCTTCCTGCTCGGCTAGCAAATAAGCAATTTTCCTCCACCAAAAGCCCCGTTGCCATGTTTTGCTCAAGCACATGGGACCAAGCAACCATAGAACAGACTGAACTCTCCAAAGCCACAAGGCAAAACAAATTTTTCTCCCCTCTTGAGTTGTTTCTGTCAGATATTTTCATGACGATGAGAAAACACTAACTAACCAATAGCTATATGCTCACAGGTTGCAAATTTCTACATTCATCATTTGTAGTAATGCTCAAAATTTCAGGAAACCCTCCAATGGCATGGTCCTCAAACTCTTGCCCCAGAGCTCTACACAAAACCTCTAAGAATGCTACCACAAAGATAGGAAGAGAGCTCAATGGGTACACAGCACCTGCAGCAAAGTACGAGACCCAAGTTCAGATCCCCAGCATCCACGTAATACCGTGGGTAAGGCAGCATACTCCTGATATCCAATGTTGAGAGGGAGAGGGGAGAGAAAGGTGGATCCCTAGGGCATGTTGACTGGCCAATCTAGCTGAGAGATCGCCAGGTCTCAAAGATGCTGGTGGTGATGACAGAGAGAGGGAGATACTGAAGTTGACCTCTGGCCTACATGAGTGCACATGGTGAGCACACATGCATAAACGGGCATATGCCACACACACAAGAACCTATCAACAGGGTTCTTGTCTTGAAAGACATAGGTAGGAAGGAGGCAGGATCATAACCCAAAGACGATGTCACCTTTCACCCACTATAGGGAGGTTCAGAAACAGCACTCTGTAATTACCTCCTGAGCAACTGCAGGAAATGAGAGGCAAAGATCTCTGCAAAGCTCCAAGGACATCACCTGAGAAAACATGCTTTATAACCCCACAGAAATGGACAGCCTGCCAAGGATGGTGACCCAAATTCCCAGGCCTCTGGTTCCCCTTTAATTACCGTACCTGAAAGCATCTGTCAGAGTGCTTCCAAAGCCCCAGGATGCAGCTCTTACCAGTGAAGCCACAACCTCATTGCAGCTGAGCACATGCAAAGGGAAGAGTGGCTACACTGGAGTGATGGCTCAGTGGTTAAGAGGACCTACTGCTCTTCCAGAGGTTCAGCACCCATTCTGGTCAGCTCACAACCAACTCTAGGAAACCTGCATCATCTTCTGGCCTCCACGGGCACATGCACACACATGGCAGGCACACACACACACACACACACACACACATAAAAATCAATCTTTTTCAAAAAAAAAAAAAAAAAAAAAGTTCAGCCAGGCAGTGGTGGCGCACGCCTTTAATCCCAGCACTTGGGAGGCAGAGACAGGCAGATTTCTGAGTTCGAGGCCAGCCTGGTCTACAAAGTGAGTTCCAGAACAGCCAGGACTATACAGAGAAACCCTGTCTCGAAAAACCAAAAAAAAAAAAATCAATCTTTTTAAAGGATGTGGGTAGCAGCGTCAAGATGAGAGACCTTGCATAAAGCCTTTTGTGAACATTCTGTTTGTCTTAGGTCTCCAACTATTCATCTTGGTCTCTATTTTCTAAAGATGCAGTCAGAGCAAATTACTCTCCTCCATCCCCAGGCCCTGGCATGGATGAACATCCTTCTATTGCCTAGAAGACTGATGAGTCTCCCAAACAGAATGTGTTTAGTTAATGCATTGCCAGACATCACAAACTGGATTCATGACAAGGAAGACTCAACGCCCTACAATTCCAGGTGCAGTGGGGCCCTGGGAGTATCCAAGAGGCCCAACAAGGGAGTAGGTAAATCCAGCATCAGACTTAAGTTACCTGAATCCCACTTGTGTCTGGAGACAAGGAGATGTTTAGAACAGCAATGAGACCGTGAAGGAAATCTTTCACTGTCCCTGGTTCAGTCCCACCATTTTCCAAGTCCAGGGGAGACTTCTAGGGAAATGTCCATCTTCAAAGGACAGTTGTAAGAATTTAGGCTGCTTAGAGCATGACTCTCATGTATTTGGAACTCTTTAGGGAATATCTTTCAAACTGCGCTCCTAAGTAGAAGACTATTTGCCTGTAAAAACGAAATATCCCTTTGTAGGGACTACGGCTTCGACCCAGGAAGGCTGCTCAAACAGATCCCTTAGGAAGTAAAAAAGGACCACAAGGCCATACCAAGCAGACCAGAAGACAGCATCTCTGCAGATGCTAGAGGGAGGGTCCTCACCCAGGGATGGACCTGAACCACTCAGGGGAAGTATCTGCAACTGAGCAGCTGTTCCCAGAAAATAAGTATAAAACACCGAAGATACAACTCAGTGCTTGCCTCAAACGGGAAGATCCTGGGTTTGATTCTCAGCATCATGGAGGAGGAGGAAGAGGAAGAGGAGGGGAGAGAGAGAGGGAGGGAGATGGGGAACGTGGAGGGAGGAAGGGAAACAGAGACAAGCAAGTCCCTGCTTAATCCACTGATGAACACTGGTGGTTCTCAAGTGATGAGTTGCAACCTCTTAGGGGTGGGATGGCCCTTTCAGAGGGGTTAACCTAAGACCATTAGGAAACACAGTTATTCACATTATGATTCCTAGCGGTAGCACAAGTGTAGTTACGGAGTAGCAACAAAATTTAATTTTATGGTTGGAGTCACCACAACCTAAGGAACCGCATTAAGGAGTTACAGAATTAGCAAGGATGAGAACCACTGATCTACACAGACAAAACCCCTGATCCTCTGATAGCTAAGTCCAGACATGAAGCAGCTACCTGGAACTGGACCACTGACTTGGTTCTTCATCATCTGGGGAGAAGATCCTCTTAATAACCTGATGAAAAGCATGGCTCTGCTCCCCAGCCGAAGAGATTCACCATGAAATTTTATACACAGTTTCGCACTGCCCGTGGATCACGGAAAGCCTGTGTACTTTCCTTCAGTGCAGACGCTCCAAAATAAAAACAGATGCGCCATGTGTAGCATGCACTTGTTTGGCTGAGGCTGTAAGTTTCTGTTCTATATAACTTATAAATATTTCTTGGTGAATGGACTCTTAGGAGCCTGGATTTACTTCCAGAGCCTCTTGGTGGTGGGAAGCCTGACCTCTGTGTCTTCAGGCATGAGGCACAGCCTGGGAGCATGACCTAAAATAAAATCTTGTAGATAAAATCTGGGCCTCTGGAGTCCAAAAAGAGTCCTATCTCCTGACCTCTGCTCTGTAATTCCCTACTGCTGTCCCATACCTTTAAGGGTTATGTAAATACTATGGCCTCAAATTTAGAAATCTTTGAGAAACTAGGGAAAGGCTCTCCCTCTAAGCTCAGTCTGGAGTGATAACAGAAAAAATGTTCCTTTTGAAGGCAAGGCAAGAGTGGGGCAGTAAAGCCCGACAGTGAGCTTTGAAGGGACTAGGAGCTGCAGGCAGGTAATGATAGATGGGCAGGTATCCAGACACAAAAGCTACTGAGTTTGCCTGTCTATCCTAACAGAAAGAAAGGCTTGTGATACAGAGTGGCGGTGGGCCACATTATGAGCCACTGGATTTCAGATTGACCCAGGAATGTGATCCCACTTGTGTTAGCTTTTTCTGTGGCTAAAACAAAATACTCGAGGCTGAATGGTGTGTGATCAACAGTAACTTATTGACTCCTTCGTCTACAGGATGGGGAGTCCAGTAGCACAAGTCATGAGTCATTCTTCCACATCGTGACAGGATGAACGCCATTGCGAGATGGAGCCAGGGTACAGCACAGAGCTAACGTCCATAACAAGACCACTCCCACTTTTGGGACCTAAAGATCTTATGGTCATCTACAAATGGTCTAACCCATTCATGAAGGAGAGCCTTCAGGAACCAATCAGGAACAGAAGATCCTGTCTCTCAACACGGCAGCACTGGAAACCAAATTTCGCACACATGAGCTTTCAGGAGCCATGTTCAAACCATAGTACCACTTTACATTAGAACAGAGGCTCAGGAACACATTAGGGAGGGACTGGAAAGATGGCTTAGCAGATAAAAGAGCTTCCTAGCAAGCCTAGCAAGCTGAGTTTGAACTCTAAGACCCATAAGGTAGAAGGAGAAAATTGACTCTTTCAAGTGGTCCTCTGACCTCCAAATGAATATGTATATGGAAGGAAGGAAGGAAAGAAGGAGGGAGGAAGGGAGGGAGGGAAAAAACAAACAAACAATGACAACAAACTGTACATAAACTAGATGCTTTAATCCCACCACTCAGCAGTAGGCAGAGGCAGGCCTATGTGAGTTTGAGGGCAGCCTGGTCCACAGTGAGTTCAGGACAGCCAAGGCTACACAGAGAAATCCCATCTCCAAGATCCAAAACAAAACAGAATAAAACAGCATACACTGTGAAACCAGGCCTGGTGGCACATGCCTTTAGTTCCAGGCCCTCTGGAGGCTGAGGTGGAAGGATCAAGAGTTTAAGGACGAGTGCTCAGAACTCAAGGTCAGAATGGGAAACGGTTTATATTTATCAAGCCCCTGTTTCGAAATAAAAAAAGAAAAGAAAATGCCTGGGATATAACTCAGTGGACTAGTGCTTACTACCATGTGCAAGGCCCGAGATCAATCCCCACACCAGGGGAAAAATCTAATTGAAATGTAAACACAAAACAAAAAAATGTCCTAGAATCAGTAAATAAATCCCAGAGCTGCCATGTATGAACAGCACTAATTTAAAGAAAATGGGAAATGCAAATAAAGATACAAATAACTATGTGTTTAATCATTATCATACACACTAAAATTAATATACAATTCTACGGTAAAATGTTAATTTAGGGGATTGGGTTTTTTGCTTTGTTTTTCAAAACAGGGTTTTTCTGTGGAGCCCTGGCTGTGTAAATGGGTGTATGCTCTCACATGTGGATGTACATAAATACATAAAGTAACACCCACAAAAAGACTCAGTATGTATGAGGTTTTATAGCCCATTATTTCAAGTTTCAAAGACCAAAACATTTCATGCTGTTTTATCAACTGCTGCAGATAATTTAAAACTAAAAAGCAAACCTCTAGAAAGACACAACATGATTTATTCCTGCCCAGAAAAACAATATAAAACAAAAGCACAACTAAACTTCACTCTGCATAATCACAGCAGAGAGGACTGGACTGAGACCTGCAGAGAGATTTGATCTAAGTGCCCATGTGCTATGCCACGCTTTGGGATTCTACTCTGTTCAGCTCAGTTCTGTTCCGTTTGCTTACTTTTATCTGGATGGTATGGCAGGTTAAGCCTGTGCCTTTGCCCCTGAGTTGCCTGGTAACCCATCATTTAAGTTGAGATTATGAGGTCTTTTTAAAAGTACACACAAATATACATACATATACACATACATATATATGCACATGTGTGCGTTTATATCTACAAAAACTGTTTAAAGTATGTGTGTATAACACACACACATACACACACACACACAACCCAAATCACTATCTGTACATCTTAAGCTCTCCTAAGTCTGCCTCTTTCCTTACTGTAGTTGAGATATGTGGATTAACTGGGCACATGCAGTATCATGCACCATACGCTGCAGCTTCTCTGCTGCATTCTGCCTTACTTTTGTAAGTCTGGAACATGTATTTGGTCGCAAAGCCTTTGATAAAATGCTTTGCCACGATTCAATATTTTAAATGTAAATAAACCACTGCATCATGTATTGATTTTATTTCAGATACCGTTTCTCTGATACCTTAAGAAGAATAAAGTCTATATTACATGTCACTCTCTTAAAGATCATTTTCTTGGAGAGGAAAACGTAGTCAAAAGTGTGATGGATTTCACTCTGATGGGTGGAAGGGACACACAGAGTAGCAACTGCTGTCACTAATCAACACAGCCCAAGCACTGCGGAATGAGAGGAACAAGAAGTGGACAGTGTCCCTTGCCATTCTATGATCCTAACAAGGTGTGAACTAGCAGAGCCAGGCCGAAAAAATAACCCTGTGACTCAGAACCTGGTGTCTGCCTCCTTTTGGTATCTTAAAGTTTAGATTCCATAAATACTCTAAATTCTACTTTCTCCATGGCAGGATTTCTTAATGTAAAGCTACACACACCATCGGTGCCTCTTCTGATTCTACAGGTTAGAAAATGAAGGCCCAAAAGATGACTGATTTCTTCAGATCCCTGAGACACAATTTGTCATGGCTATGACGGCACCTGGAACCTTTTTCCTTCAAGTGGTCTTCTGCACCAGACCCGCAGGAGGGAAGCAACTGATTAAAAGATCCACAAATCCTTCTGCTTCAGAACAGAGCCACCCCCACACAAAGATCTGAACTCTCGCTTTAGATTCAGAATCATTTGGGGTTTAAGCCAGGAAAAAAAGACGCTCAGTCCCAGTCTTTATGGGTTTCTGGGGGGCCAACACAGGGGTGGTAATCGCTGATAGGCTGTCAGCAGTTCTGCCTCATATGCAGGCAGGAAGCAGGGTGGCAGTTGGAAGAAAGGAAGACTGGGGTGAGCAGAAAGTTCCCTTGGCGCCTGGAGAGATGACCACGCTGTTCTCTCAACATTTCTTTTCAACCCAAGTGACTTGGTTCTTGGGCTCCCAAAGAAATGTGTGCCCTCCATAAGGAAGTCTCTACCTGCTTGGTAGAGATCACTACTCAACTGGAATGTTAAAAAGGAATGGTGGCTTAACTACCTACTCTACTACTCTAGCTACTTGAAAACTGCAAACAAGGGCTTAACAATTAATATTATTATTGCTGGTGTGGCTGTTAGGGATGAAGGGCTTTAACACCTGACACTAATTGAATGGCAATGTCACCTGATATAGGCACTGTGGAAATCAGTATGGAGCTGCCTCAAAACTACAAATAGAGCTACCTCATGATCTGGCCATACCACTCCTGGGTACATACTCACAGGGATCTTCCACAGGGACACTTGCATCTTCATGTTTATTGCAACAGTATACACAAGAGGCGAGATCAGGAACCAGCATTCACGCTGCTTGGCAGATATGCAGGTACAATGGGATTTTATTCAATTGTAAAATGAAACTGCATCATTTATAGAACTGGACATTGTGTAACAGAAATATGTCAGACTCAGAAAGACGAAGCGGGTACATTCTCACATGTGCAGGATCTACAGTTCTGTGTGTGTGTGTGTGTGTGTGTGTGTGTGTGTGTAAGAGAGAGAGAGAGAGAGAGAGAGAGAGAGAGAGAGAGAGGAAAGTAGAAAGGCCACTACAATGTGAGAAGAAAATGGCCAAAGGGAGGAAGGAGGGGAACAAAGGAGGCTAATAGAGGAAGATAGAATACACACTTTCTCTCAGATGCATCATCTATGTTTAAGCGTATACATACATATGGCGTGAAGGCAAAAGAAGGAACTATTTGGGAAGAACAAGGGATGACACGTGTGTGTGTGTGTGTGTGTGTGTGTGTGTGTGTGTGTGTGTGTGTGTGTATACGTCATAATGAAACATTATTTTGTATATTAACTCAATTTCAACTTAAAGGCTTAGGTCAAGAAAAGAAAATTGAAAATAGAAGCTATGAACCAGGCCTTGAGCAAGCCTATGAGCAAGCCAATCAGATGCCAACATCTTGGCTAGGTCTCCTGTATTATTGCTAATATTTGCAGGGAATTTAGAGAACGGTGAATTAGAAAATCAAAAGCAGAAAAAGCTTATCCAGAAATGCTATTCTGTGCTCTATATGAATATTTAAGTTGTGTCTTTTTAATACATCTCTCTAAAAATAATATATACTATTTAAATTTAGCACGTTAACAGTAAATTACTCTACAATATTATTAATGCACAATTACACACACTCAAATACATACATGCACACACCAAAAGAATTAGGTAGAACTTTCTGGAATTTTTCTATGAAGAGAGAGAGAAGTCTCTTTGCCGTCATTGAATAAAATCTGTGTTGTAGATTTTCCCCCTAGATACCTCTGCTGTTTCTCACACCATGACCATGCCTTCTCCATTACTGAAGTGTGTGAGGAAATACAATTTCTATCAACTTTTGTCAGAAATGTAGGATCTGTTTACCCTTGGGCCTGCTACACTGAGTCTGCTACACTTGCTGATAAAGTTTTCAGTCATCCGAATTATCTATTGTGTTTAGGTGCCAGCTCTCGAAATGCTCTGTGGTAAGACCTGCCCATTGTGTAAGCCACTGCCACAATGAGGAGAAGGGTGTGGAGAGAAAAGGATAATGGAAGAGATGAAGGGAGGAACTGATAACCAACAGAAGAAGAAGGAAGAACCAACTGGTCCAAACTCAGCTACGGCACGACAGTCAGGAAGCCGATCCCAAGAAAGAGTGGAAACTGGAAAGCAGAGGGGAGAAAAGAAGCCCAGGTGAGAGGGACCACACAGTTGAAACAAGAGGGAGGGACGCACAGCCAGGCTCTTGGGCTTATTGGAGTAAGCAAACAGTAGGGATACAGCCCCAAATGCCTACCAAACATTTGAGAGATGGATTCTTTAGGGGTGGATACAAAAAACGAGCAATAGCTGTAACAAGACGGCTGGCTGTGGTGAAGAACCAACCTGAGCCATGTGTTGTTTGTACATAGTCACTCATCTGAAACCCACAGGAACCCAAGAGAGAGAACATGGTTTCAGTGTGAAATGTCGCCCACTGGCTCGTGCAGTTAAATACTTGGCCCCTAGCTGGTGGTGCTGTTTGGGGGACGTTGTGGACCATTTGGGAAGGTGTGGTCACGCTGGAGGAAATGACCATGGCAGTGCAGCTTGTGGGTAATAGCCCACATACCTTAGTTGCCTTAACTTCCTGATCCACCCAGATGTGAGCAAGCTCTGCAGCCATGATGAGCTGCCTCAAACTGTGAGCCAAAATATGCCCCTGCTCCCTTAAGCTCTTTCTTACTGGACACTTGGTCATACATCATCATCAACAACAAAAGTACCTAAGGAGGATAGGTAGGGGGAAGACTGTCACCATTTTGGAAGGATGGCACCCAAAGCCTTAGAGGATGAGATGAATGTCAAAGGCCAAACAGCTGGTAAGTGTTCCAACTGCAGCGCTGGGGGCGAGCCAGATGTGCAAACAGTGGTTTTTCTTTTTACTACACAGTGAAAAAGCCATTGCACTAGGGCTGGGAGGACTCAGCTCCTGTACAGAGATGGAACAAAGGTTGTTAACTAGTGGGCACCCCTTTAGCCCTTGCATTCCTGCATCAGTTGAGGAACTAAACACCACATATGAAGGCCACTCCTGGGAAGACCAGATAGCCAATGAGAAAAGCCTATGCTAACGAGTATGCCAAGAAAAATGTCTAAAATGAACTGTGTAATCTTGCATGGCAGTTACTACAAGAAGCTGACCACTGACTCCAGGGATTCTGGGTCCAATCTCCAGAAGCTACATCACGACCTCATTTAGAAACAGGGTCTTCAAACGTGTGAGCAAAAAGACCTTTAGGAGGGGAGAACATGCTGGCCACTGAAGAAGTTCCGACATGAAATCAGTATAACTGTGTATGGACATTTGCACCTGTTTTATTTTCCTTATTAGGATTCAAAACTCAGGATCTCCAGCATCTATCCTATACCCAAAGCATCATGGGAAGAAAAGAGACTTGAATTAAACAGAAGAGAATGAGTCCTAGTTCTGTTATCATCGCTGCTACCACCACTGTCACCGCGCCCATCACCATCACCACCTTCACCATCATCACCATCACCATCACCATCACCATCATCACCATCATCACCATCAGGTTGGCCGGGCACTCTTAGGATCAAGTCATCCTCCCAAGTAGCTGGGATTGCAGGTGCCCACTCCCATGCTGGCAGCCAGCAGAAATCCCCAGAGAGAACCCCGTCTGTTATCTGACACCAGGTGAGACAGACACCTTTGTGGTAAATTTCTGGTTCACTGAACCATTTCCATTTTTTTTCAGATAAAGCCCATCTATCTGACAGAGTTGAGTACATCCAAAAGTGCTCCTGCCCACCATGTTACTCTTTCAGACATGCCTGCTAGGACTTTGAGCTAAAATACTGGCCACTGTCTTGCCTTCTTGAGTGATGCCCTTCAACTGAGATTGCTCAGTAATGCACTTCCGGACTGAGCACACACAGGACTATGCTTGCCTCACAACTGCTTTTCTGTGTAAATATTCAGAGACTCCCCAATAAAATTCCCATATTACCTTTGTTGGAAAAGAACATTGCTTGGGGGTGGGGATGGAACCCTGGCTTCTCCTTACCTAGTACAAGCAGTAAATCTTTCTACACTCGCTTACATCTTGACTAAACTTGTTTGGCTTTGCACACTCTAAGAAGTGAGCCACTGCGTAGCTGTGCTGCTGACAACCTTGCTGTCAGCCCAGTGGATGCTGATTTTGGACTCTGCTGCTCCCAGAACTTGGAAGAAACACTTTTCTGTTACTTTGAGCTTCCAAGTAGGTGGTACTTTGCTAACTTAACTACAAGATACTACTGCAGGTACATATTACACCATTTACATAAAAAATGTACAGACTCAATACAACGTATTAGGAGACAAAAGATTGATAGAGTAGTCTTGAAGGAAATCAAGCCAAGGAGGGAAAGCTTGAAGGGGAGAGAAACAACCCAGCCTCACATTGAACTCAGTTCCCGCTCTTCTTTCAAGGCATAGCCTTCACCTGAGAGTTTTCCTTTGCTGAGAAAAGAAGTATAAGGTTGCACCTTGCAGAAGGAAACAAATGCTCGCTTGTTTCAACTCCAAATGCAGAGACGCACCCCCCTAAAAAGAAAGCCGTTAAATGTCCAAAATGATGAATGGCTACAGTTCTTCCCCTAAGACAGCAGCCAGTGGGGAAGGAAAATGGAGAAGGTGAGCTCGCTGTGCACCCAGCTGCCAGTCAACATCCCAGAACCCAAACCACCACAAGCGATGGTGGCTCGCTCGGCGGGACTCCGCCTCGATCATGGCCACTGCTGGGTCAGATATAACCACACTCTGCCGCTGCAGCTTTGCGGTGTTCACCAAGCACTCCCAAACCGCACTCCTCCACATTACACTCCCCTAACCAGTTAAGTGCCCTCCCAAGAAAGGCTCCCAGCACTGGCTCTTGTACTTTTTCAAACCTGAAAAGGCATTTTTAAAAGGCAAGGGCCTCTCCCCACCAAAAAAGGAGTTTCCATGAGATATTAACAGCACCAGCAAAATGCTTCACAACAAATTGCTCTTAGGGAGATTTCTCCCATTGCCAGTGCACACCCTTGTGACCCAGATCTAGTCCCTGTGTATAACCTGGCACTCTCATAGTTAGCGAAAGATTGATTTGGAAAACCCTGGGTAGTTTTTGGTGATGGGGTTGTTGTTGTTTTGTTTTGAGATGGGATCTTCCCTATAGCCCAGGCTGATCTCAGACTTTCTATTCTCCTGCCTCAGCCTACTGAATGCTGGGATGATAGGTATCCATCACACCTTCTAGCCACACCCCTTTTTCCTGATTTCTCAACAGCAATAGGACCCTCCACCTAAACTACCCTAATAGTCTCTGGAATATAAAGCAAGGAAGCAGTAGCTAGGGAGGAGACAGGAACCCAGGTTCTGGGAGTTCCATCTGCCCACGTGGGCAGATGACTTGGTCCAGAGTTCCAGGGTCTTAAAGAAGATACAGGCGGGAGAGCTAACGCAGGCAGGTGGGGGTCCTCCTCCACGTAGGCAGACTCATCTGGAAGACAGCCCAGCTTCGGAGGACCTGAACTCCTGCAACTGTTTCCTGACAGATTTTTCCAACCATCACATTACCAAAATGAAAATGTAACAGCTTGCAGCCACTGCAATATACTTAAGATGTAATAATGGAAAATGAGATGTTATTGATTGGGAAGGGAGGAGACGTAACCACAATGGTGTCATCAAGTCAGAGAAAGAGAGAAAATGAACAGATGAATTCTTCAAGACTGAGATACAGTTGCCACCCACTACAGATGGCAGAGTTCTGTGGAGCAGTCCCCAGACAAAACAGGATACACAGGAAATATGCGAGGCAGTCCTCTAAAGAATACGCCACGGCCTTTGGATCTTAAGGGAGTTCCACGCTCTCGAGTGCCGCGCAGCTTAAACTTCTGCACTGGATACATTCTGCTCGCAAGAATACGCACAGACTCCCAGCTACCTCCCAAAGTGTGCATGTGATTTCCTCTCCACTTCCAGTGAAACGACGCGCAATGGATACCAGCTAAAATGAAAAACTAAGCAGTAGTTCTAAGGGAGAGACCAACGTTAAATGTCGCATATCCTCAGGGAGAGAACCTGGAGATTCATTCCACATGAAGCTCTCCCTTCTTCTTTCTCTCTGCTTATTTATTTATTCATTCGTTTACTTTTTTATTTTTTTTAGGCAGGGTCTCACTGTGTAGCTCCAACTGGGCTGGAACTCACAGAGATCTGTTGCCTCTGCCTTTGGAGTGCTGAGATCAAAGGCCTACATCACCATGCCCAGATAACTGCCCTCTTTCTTAACAGGTGTTAAGGTTTCAGAGATAGAGACCTACAGAGGTGCAGGATATTTTTTTCCCCTAACCTGCAGTCATGTGTATATCTGTTCACCTTCTTAACCCATTTTTAATCGGGTTATTGTTTGGGGTAGTTTGCTACTGACTTGTGTAGGCTCCTAGACTCTTGGGTAGGTTACCATCTCTCCTTGTGTATACAAACTGCAGATATGAAACTCCAAATTTCGTAGCTCAGCTCTTCCCTGTGTATTCTAGGCTATACAGAAAGTTCTCAGTTTGATGTCACAAATCATAAAGGAAATGCAAATGTTAATTTCAACCACAGTGAGCTCGAACACCTGTTAGGATGACTATTGTTTTTAAAAATTTCTTTAAGACAAGCTTCGCGGAGAAAATGGAACACCTCTTTGGTGAGGCGGCAAAATGGTGGTACAACTGTAAAAAACAACATAGAAGAGTCTAGAAAAAATAGGGCTAAAACTACCATGGAATCTGACAATCCAACTCTTGGTGACTTATGGGGGGAGGGAGGGAAGGAGGGAGGAAGAGAGAGAGAGAGAGAGAGAGAGAGAGAGAGAGAGAGAGAGAGAGAGAGAGAGAGAACATGTGCATACACAAAATAGAATTATTATTCCACCTTTAAGTAAAAGGAAATTCTAAATAATCCAACCACATAAGCAAACCTGGTAGACACTATGCTAAGAGAAATAAACCAGTAGAGAGGTGTAAGATAGTCTAACTTTATTGTATGAGGTATGTAAGTAGTCAAAGGCCTGGGATCAAAGGGGGATGCTGGCACAGAGGTAGGAGGAAGAAATGGAGACTTACCGGCCAACAGGGGTCAAGATCAGTTAAACAGATGAATGTGGCCTGCAGGCTGCTCTGCAGTACTGGCCTACAGCTAATTGTGCCTACTGCTAGCAAAACTGCATTGTTCACTCAGAATTTACGAAGGCTTTTTTTGTTTTGTTGTTTTGTTTTGAAACTAAAAAGTATACCTGTAGAGCAGTGGAAGTAGAAAATGTTTTCTTGGCAAATGTTGTGTGACAGTGATTCTTGCTCTGCGCGTTTTTGTGATACAAAAATGAAAATGATCAAACATGATGTTGTTTGTGCCTATGTACTGCTACTTCAGAAAAATGTGCTAAACTGACAAAATACATCTTGTTCTTTTTTTTTTCTTTTTCTTTGAGACAGGGTTTCCCTGTGTGTAACCCTAGCTGTCCTAGAACTGTCTCTGTAATCGGGCTGGCCTTGAACCCCCAGAAATCCATTCATCTCCCTCCACTTCCTGAATGCTGGGATTAAAGGCATGAAACACCTCTGCCCGGCTTGAAATCTTCAATTCTTAAAAATAAGAGATTTAAGAGGTGTGACTACTAAAAATTGCTTCATTTGTTCACACCAATTTAAAGAAACTTTCTATTTAAATTCTAAGATTTAGCTTTCCAGAATACAGGTTAATTCATTTGTACCAATGAAAAATGACTAATTCTTAACTCAGAAAACAAAGGTGTTGGTTTTTTTTTTTTCCCCAAGAGTGTCCTGTATAAAAAGAGGCCACCATCTCTGTATTGGTTGCTTTTCTTGTAGTGACCAAATTTCTGACAAGAGCAATTTAAGGTGGAGAGGCTCACTCGGCTCATGGTTTGAGAGATACAGTCTATCAGGACTGGAAGACATGGCAGCCAGCCTCCAAGGTGGCAGGGACATATAGCTGAGACTCCTCACATCTACACAGAAAAGGAAGCAAAGAGCTGACCAGAAACAGGCTGAGCTGTGAAATCTCAAGGCCAGACCCCAATGACTCACTTCCTCTTCCAAGGAACTGCTGCCTAAAATTTCCACAACATCCCAAAACAGGACACAATCTGGGAGCAAGGGTTCAAAGCCACGCACCTCTGTGGGGAATGTGCTTTGCACATTCATACCACAACAAAACCACAGCTAGTTACGGAGCCAAGGCAGTGGGCAGCAGTAGAAGAGAGAGACATCGGTCTTAAAAGAAATCTTTTATGCCTGGCAGTGGTGGCACACGCCTTTAATCCCAGCACTTTGGAGGCAGAGGCAGGTGGATTTCTGAGTTCGAGGCCAGCCTGGTCTACAGAGTGAGTTCCAGGACAGCCAGGGCTACACAGAGAAACTCTGTCTCAAAAAACCAAAAAAAAAAAAGAAAGAAAGAAAGAAATCTTTTACAAGTCTGCTCTTCCCCTTATCTAGCACGACACTGTCAACACCAACTGATAGGCACTAAACAGAGACAACTTGTTTTAGATCGGAGAACATCTGTTAAGAGTTCATGTGGCCTTGGGCTGGTTCTCCATACCCTCGAAGGCTGAGTTTTACACTAGCAGACTCCTTCTCAGTTATTATACATTTCTATAAGTAATGAATAGGTGTATAAAGTACCTCCACAGACGGGCAAACAAAACCAGCAATAGGAAACCACTCACTGCCTCCTATTCCTCACCCTGAGCTTATTTCCTTAGAGAAATAAGTTAACATTGAGTATACCTAAAAGGGGGAAGGGGCTATCTCCCTTAGACTGACAGGCGCTACACCCAGAAGCAGCCTAATACGAACAGCGGGCCTTGCTCTACCCCTGCTGAATTGTAAGCCAATGTTTCTCAAAAGTCCCCTCTCCCATCTTCCCACACTGTCAGTAATGTAGCCAAGTGTTCATTGTTGACCAAGGTTGTCTCAGCCGGAGCAAGTGAAAGAATGGGGCAACGTGGAAGGCAGGGGAACCGGCTTGTCATCGTGAAGCAATGCTTCCTGCGATGCCTCTACATGAGGATTCCTTTTGGATGCCCTTTGGAGAGGGAGAGAGAGAGAGAGAGAGAGAGAGAGAGAGAGAGAGAGAGAGAAGAGAAGAGACTGTCTGATTGTCAATATGTCTGTCTATCTGTTAGGGAAGAGAAACTAAGTTGATGCCAAAGTCAACACAGGCAAATTTAGTGTGCAAAATTATAGGCTATATTTTTAAAATATAGGAAAAGACATATGATGCCAATGGGTGTTTTAGTCCCAGAGGGAGTGGGAGTGGTGAGTCCCAGACGGACTTTTCTATCTTTGTCTAACTTAGACGTGGGCAGTGATGACCTCTGGGTCCCCTGCTAAACTTCCTCATTTCCAGCAGTTCCCAGAGGCACTTGGAGAACACCTTTAACTACAAAAGTAAACACAACTGAAAACAGACTCTGGCCATTTTCTGGTGGAAATGATTCTATCTGGAAGGTGACTATCCCCTCCTTGGCAAAGTTCTCCAGATAATGCAGAAAAACACTAAGACTCTTCAAATACCCCTGTAATGGCCACAAACAGCAAATGCACCCCCAAATCTTCCACTGAGCATTCATGTGACAACTAGGCACTCACAGCCCACTATGGGTCAGACTGCTAGAAAATGGGACTCTGTGATACACAAAACTGACATCTGTCTCGCTCACCCTTTCACCTCTGCCCTACTCCAACTCCCAACAAAGAGGCCTTTCCTTCAATGGGCCCTCCATCACTCACAAATCTGGCTTTTGCAAATTGGTCTATGGAATGTGTGGTTTGCCCAAGGACAAAAGACTCCTTTCAGTTCCCTGAAATCAAGTCTGGAATTCTGAGGAGAAGCTAGCTTTGGAGGCTCTGCATGGAAGGAGACATGCCCTCCCAGGGTGGCTCTGCGCTGATGGTAAGATCTGTTCCAGCCAAGAGCTTCAGGCCCACCTTGCCAGCTGCATGATGGCATTAAAGCTTGCCGTTCCCTCTCTGCCTTTAGCTCCTGGCCACCTTTCCCTCCTGTCAATTAAGAATGATGTCTTTGGTCTTTCTGTCTTCGGCACAACCAATGACGTTCTCAGCGGAGTGGAGGAAGTGGGTAAGATAGAACCTAGACAAGTGACGCTTGCGAAAGAGAAGGGTGGCTTTTAATTTTTCTTCCTTGAATGAGCTTTGAAGTCTGCGCTGTTCATTCAGCCAAAATGCTCCAGTGAAAAGAAAGAGGCTTTTACAGGTGAAGGGGAGATTCAAGGCTGTGATCCACTTCCATACACAGCTCATGGTAGGGCTGGAGTAAATTCATAAAGCCAGTGCTGAATGCTCTAAATTAGCAGTTTCATGTTATTGTCTTAAAGATGGACGGCACTCCATTCAGGGTAAAAAGCTGCAAATGTTCCCTACCTTCAGCTCCGGGTCACCGGAGTGTCTATCCTGTCAAAGGACAGCCAGGATTGTATTTGCGGGTAAGACACCTTCCTTAGGAAACTGCCACGCATACAAACCCACCACCACCACCACCACCACCCACAGACACACATTCCCTGGTCATGCCCAGCTAATCATGCATATTCTAATTTTAAGAGTCTCATTCCAGACTTCCTGCCCAAGAAACTGCCAATCAAACAGTATCCCTCAAAAGACGGCCCCCCCTGCCTGTCTGTGCAAGGCTGCAACTAACCGAAAGGAGGCATCCGTGCCAGAAGGAGAAAAGAACCGCCCCTCACATTCATGAGCGAAGCAATATGGAAACATTGCCTAACAGCGCTGCCACCATCGAAGCATGAAAGAGGAGACATAAGAGACATGAATGGTGACTGGAGGTCGACAGGAAATTCGATGTTTTATGTGACAATCAAGCACTCATATTCTCCTTCCAGATTCCTCTCTTCCATCTTGCCAAAGGGTTCAGCCTCCTAAGGGGCCTTTGATAGAACAGAGTGCTGCTGTTTCTAGTCACAGATGTAACACAAAAGCCCATGGATCACCATGGACCATGACATAACACGATCCCAAGGCTGACTTTTTCTTTTTTTAAGGCATACATGGATGGGGGTTCTGAGAGCTTAGAATATGAATTGTAGCAAACAAAATAGTATGCATGTGGCAAATACACTGTATTATATTTCTACAAAGTGCAAGCTCTCCCACAAATAACACAAACAGCCAGGTAGGGTGGTACAAGCTAAGGCAGAAGAACTACCGAAAGTTCAAGGCCAACCTAGGATCCATAGTCTCTAATTCCAGTACAGCCCGAGGTACGCACACACACATATACACATATACATTCATACATACATACATACATACATACATACATACATACATACATATACATATTCCAGGACAGGCTGAGGTACACACACACACACACACACACACACACACATGCATACACGTATATGCATGTGTGTGTGTGTGTGTGTGTGTGTGTGTGTGTGTGTGTGTGTGTGTGTGTGTGTGTAAAATAACTCAGGAGGCAAAGGCAGGTAAATTTTAGTGATTTTGAAACTTGCCTGGTCCATGCGTTGAGTTCCAGGCCAGCCAGAGACCCTGTTCTTAACAAATAAATAAGAAATAAGAAATATAGTAATCACAAACAATAGGCCAGTCCTTACAAAAAATCAACTCTAGGGACTGGAGAGATGGCTTCCCGGTTAAGAAGGAATGCTTCAGGCAGAGGACCCAAGTGAGGTTCCCAGCACCCATACCAGACACCTCACAACCACCCGGACCTCCAATTCCAAGGAGTCTTACTCTTTTAGCAACCACACTAACACACACAAATCTACACACATACATACACATACTTATGATTAAAAATAACACGAATAAATCTAAAAAAAAAATTCCAAAAGTATAATGATATCAAACAACATTGTTGCTATCTAATCACCACTCCTTATATGGGAACATGGGTTCTTGGCAAAAAAATAAATAAATAAATAAAAATAAAAAATAAAATAAAATAAAAAAAACCCTGGCCAATGTTAGAAAGTTATCTTAGCCTCAAGTTGGGCATGGTAGCACAAAGCCTGTAATACCAGCAGTCAAGAGGCAAGAGGCAGGGGCAGGAAATCTGCTGTGAGTTAAAGTCCAGCCTTTATATAAATAGTTCTAGGCTAACCAGAGATACAGAATTTCTCTCTCTCTCTCTCTCTCTCTCATATATATACATATGCATATATTCCCCTTTGAGAATAATGTTTGTCAGTCTCCAACCCTTCCCGTCTTCCCTTCAATGTGAGGGTACACTTATATCCTGAAGATAAACCCTGAAGGGAACAAGGCATTCTAGAACTACGTTTGTGGTGAACAGAGTAGTGACCCTACAGGACCGCAATGAGTCTTAGAAGGTGCTCTGAGCACCCTAAGGAGGAAGTCCTCAGTCTGCCCAGTCCTGCACCTCAGAAAAGCACCTCTCTGGGTGTCCATCCACCACCAATCCCCTTTAATTTCCCCCCCATGGCGCCTCAGCTGACTCTCCCGGAGCATGTACAGTCCACTGATGAGAGTGATTTCATCCACAGAGTCGATTTTCATCCCTAGACACTCTTTCTTCAGCCACAACTCCCCACATATTAGTCTTCCATTATAAAATAATGCCCTGCTTTCAGGCTCCCTCTCTATTTTGGTACATCTTTTTAAAGCAAATGGCACGCCATTAAAATGCGTTTGTTCCATTGAGTCAGATTTTCAGACTCATTATGATGCTCACTGTTGACACAATAGCTCCTTCAGACACACAACAATCTGTCATAAAAGACCCATACTTGGATGGATGACAGAAGTGTTTTGCAAAAGCTGGCTTCTCAAAGCAGTTGCTGTCAGACATACATTAATATCATCCTAGTTAAAGCGGATTTATTCTAGAAAGTGCAGACCATTTAAATAGAAAATTGCTTCATGAGCTATTTCTGCAAGTTCAGTTGCTTCTGAGATGATGGTGATTTTAGATATTCACTAATGCACATACGGAGGAACCAGCAGAAGACTGCATGGCCCCCTACGAGGGCATTCCTTGTTCAGTGTTCCTTCCTGTGGTTTAGAGCTCCAAAATCAAGCATGTGCATTGTATTCTCATCCTCAACAAGCATGGGGCTGGGGTAGCAGAGGAAGAGATTCAGTTCAGTAAAGTTTTCTCTATGCAAGCACAAGACCTGAGTCTGCCCCCAGCACCCATGTAAAATCTGGGCATGGTGGTATAAGCTTGAGAGCCAGAGTTATGGCGGGACAGACAGTCAGATTCCTGGCATTCATTGGACAGTCAGTTTAGATGAATCGGTGAGCCCTAGATTCCAGGAGATGCCCTGTCTCAAAAAACAAAGTAGGTGCTTCTTTAGGAATGACATCCAAGGTTCACCTATGCCCTAAACATGCGCACACCCACCTGCACACACTTAAACCATCACTCACACCCACCCCAAACCCCCCCACCCCCACTCAGCATACCACACCACACACACAATTTAGGTATTCAAAACATGTTTCAGATTTCATGTCACGTTTAAGTGAAGGTTCTTGTGTCCTAGCAAGGAAACAACTCATGTGCAAAGTCTGCCAGGTTCAAAATACCAAAGCTGGGTCATCTGTTATAAAATAAGACTTCAAATAAAACTGCGATCTCCTCCTCTGAAGTGTTAAAATGCACAGCTAAAATAGAAGGATGACATATCTTTACAGGGTGAGGTCATACCTTATTCTTAATTACTCTGAGAAAATGGAGATACATTGCCAGCATCCAAGGCCAAATTAACCCTTACACTTGGTAAACAGAAAGAGGAGGAAAGACCAAAATATATCTCAAATTTTCACTTCTGTAACATTTCAATTGCTGCGATGTCTTTTTTCCTCTTAGTTTAATTTTGTTTTTTGTAGTACTAGGTAAGAAACACAGGCTGTCATATCCCCCAGCTTATGCTATCACGTAAAATCCAGGGGTGAGCACTCACGCGTGGGCGTGTGTTTGTGCACACACATGTGTATGTGTGGACTCGCTCTTGTGCACACTCACATATGATGAGGTTCAAATATTTTGAGCACCTCTCATATGTTTAGAAATTCAAAACAAGGGGGCTGGAGAGATGGCTCAGTGGTTAAAAGCACTGACTGCTCTTCCAGAGGTCCTGAGTTCAATTCCCAGCAACCACATGGTGGCTCACAACCATCTGTAATGGGATCTGATGCCCTCTTCTGGTGTGTCTGAAGACAGCTACAGTGTACTTACATATAATAAATAAACCTTAAAAAAAAAAAAAAAAAAAAAAAAGAAATTCAAAACAAGAAAGAACCTTAGAGGAAAAAGTCCCAGGGAAGTAATATGACATCTCCAAAATCACACAGCCAGTTAATGAATGACAAAATAGCAGATAAGACTTCTGTTTTGGATTGTCAAAGTCACAGATCTCCACTTTCCATATGATCCTGTTCCATCTTACAAAGCCAGGAGTACCAATAGGTGCTCAGAAATGCTCTTAAAAAGAAGAAACAGCAGGAGAGTGAGTCCGGGGTTGGGAGAGTAATATGCTCAAAGTTTATCGCACAAGTGCATGAAAATAGTGGGTGGTGACAGGACAAGAAAAGACACAAAAGGAAGCCAGGAAGGAAAACAGAAGAAGAGCTGGGGAGATGGCTCAGTGTGGAAGGTGATTGGTATGGAAGGATGAGACCTCTCATTGGATGGTCAGGCACCAACGCAAGCAGAACAGGAGGGTCCCTGGGGCTCCATGGTAGGCTTGACACGCAAGCCCCAGGTCTCAGAGACCTCACCTCACTTAGCTCTTGAGGAATGACACCCAAGGTTGACCACACGTGTACCTGCACACACATGCATGTGAGTGTAAACAAAGACATACACGCACACATGAAAAAGAAAGAAAACATAGGAACAGAAAACTAGAAGTCACAAAGGCAACACATATGCTTTGTACCTGCTAGTTAGATCAATTTTGAAATCAAGATAAAACTTGTATATATAGATTAGAATTCAACAAAACTGTTACCTTTTTTTTTTTAGATCACGTTTTTAGTAATATCATCTAGTAATTACCAAAACTGAGGCAGGAGCTTTATGATATCATTTTACATTTCTGAAAAACATAAAACAGTCATCACTGAAGGGTGACACTTCATCACTTGATGGAGTGAATGGGTGATGTGAGAAACCAAGTTTCTTAATCTAATGTCCTATCACGCAATATAAGACAATTCTGCTGACTACCACTGTTGCAACTAACAAGAGCAGAAAAACATCTGGAAGACTCCAAGGCATTCACATATATATATATATATATATATATATATATATATATATATATATATATATATATATATACACACACACACACACACACACACACACACACACACACACACACACGTATACATATTTTTTAATTGTACTCAGAGTGGGCAGGTGTAATGACACACACCTTTAATCCTAGCAATTGGAAGTGGATCACTGTGGATATGATGCTCGACTGGTCTATATAGTTGGTTCCAGGATAGCCCGAGCTATATTGTGAGACCCTGTCTCAAAAATCCTAGATAAATAGGTGGGGGGGGGGGGGAGAAAGAGACTGCATAAATGATAGATGATTGATAGATAGATAGATAGATAGATAGATAGATAGATAGATAGATAGATAGATAGATAGTGCTGAGGGAGCTAGAGATGGCTCAGCAGTTAAGAGCAGGGACTGCCCTTTCAGAGGATCGAAGTTTGAGTCAAAGCACGCACATTGGTTGGCTCACAACTACCTATAACTGCAGCTCCAGGAAGCTAGAAGCCCTCTTCTAGCCTCTGTAGGTACCAACACACACATACACACACACACATACACAAATACACAGATGTACACATAATTAAAATCTAAAATGAAAGCCAGCATGGTGGTACACACCTTTAATCCCAGCACTCAGGAGGCAGAGGCAGGCAGAGCTCTGTGAGTTCAAGGCCAGCCTGCTCTACAAAACGAGTTCCAAGACAGCTAGGGCTGTTATACAGAGAAACCCGGTCTTGAAAAACCAAAAATGTTATAGCAGCCAGGCATGGTGGTATATGACTATAATCTCACGGTGCATGCTTATGAAACTTGGGAACTGAGGCAGCCTGGTCTACATAGTGAGTGACAGGTTAGCCTGGGCTATATAAGAAACTGCCCCCTCCAAAATTATCAATTTTCAAAGTTAAGGTAATAGTTTATACTAACATAAAATTAGGTTGCAGGGTGCTGAAAGAAAGAATATAGAAAGACCGTATATAAACAGTTTTAATAGGCTTGCCAAGATGGCTCAGCAGATAAAGTCACTTGCTGCCAAGCCTCATAACCTGAGTTTGAGTCCCAGGACCTACAATGGAAGGAGAGATCCAACTCCTGCAAGCTGTCCTCTGATCCCCACACATAAGTGTGACTCGCAAGTGACTCACCTAGTAATAATAATATAATTTACATTTTAAAAAGATTTTATAGCTGATTTTAATAGTGAAGAGGAAGGAACTCAAATCAGATAAGGAAGAACTGTTAAATTTCTGGGATAATTGGTCCCTATTCTATACAGCATATCACAACAAGCTCCATGTAAATTAGAGTCAAATTTAAGGAAATGAAAAAAAAATAGGAAGGACCAGCAGACACAGTGACTCTGAAATGGAAAAAGACTATATAACAGTAGAGCAAATCCACAGATCAATCACTCTGAACGTAAGGAAGTAGAACAGAGACCTCTATACCAGCCATTTCCATACACTGAAGTTAACACATGGCTACACTGCCCGACGTGGCACATAATGGGACACTTTATAGACAGAGGCTAAGAAAAACAAGCACACGAAATAGGAGAATTCATAGAAACATGTCTATAAACCCAGGGAGTGACAGAGAAAAATCCTCATTTTCTGGGTAGTCAAAATATCAATGAAAACAAATTAATTTTGATTTTCATTGACAAACTGGCCAAAAGACTTTAAGAAATTACAGGCAAAATTGGTGGGGACCTGGGACAAACATTCACACTCACGCCCATAAGAGGACAGGTTAGTGCCGACCTTCCAACAGCCTATAAAATTGCTATTAAAGACGTGATTATGACCCAGCAATTTCACTGCCTGCCCTGAGGAAATAATTAGGAGTGTACAAAAGCTATATCTATGAGGATAGTCATTACAGCATCATTTACACAGTAAAAGAAAATGTACACAACTCAAAGTCTGACAACAGGGAATTGACTCAACCTTGCCACAGATACAGGTCTACACAACTCAATACTAAACAACCAATAAAATTTTGCTTCGAAAAGAATTCTTAGTGCCCTGGGGAAATGACCACAATGATCTGATAAGAAGAGAACTCATCAATTTATTATTAAAGTTTTTACTATGTATATATCCCTGCTGAGATGGATAACCCAAAACACCCACCACAACTTTCTCCAGGGTGATAGGGCGATTGCTAACATTAACTATCTTTATTGCCTTTCTCCTAGACATCCAAAATTTCAGCTTTCACATGTTAATTTTTTTTCTTTAAAAAGAAAAATCATCACTGTAAGCACATTAAAAGGATATGTCTAAATGTTTCTTCTGGAGCTTGAATCTAGGACCCCATCTATGCCAGCAAGTGCTTTATCCCTGGGCTGCAGCCTCAGAGACACAAACATTACGCTGTGGTCCAGTAATATGATGTCAGGTGAAAGATACCGAGGATTTGGGGGAATAAGGGCTAGAAGTCAGACCCAATATGCTCTTTTTTGTCCCTAAAATTCATGCGCGTATGTTCTCTATGTATTTGTGTTCCTGTGTCCATGTATCCATGTGTCTGTCTGTCTGTCTCCCCCCCACCGTGTGTGTGTGTGTGTGTGTGTGTGTGTGTGTGTGTGTGTGAGAGAGAGAGAGAGAGAGAGAGAGAGAGAGAGAGAGAGAGAGAGAGAGAGAGAGATTTGCCTGTGTGGGATGGTTAGTGATCTCCAGGGACACGCCTGTCTCTGCTTCCCCAGAGCTGGGGTTACAATGGCTGCTAACCTGCCCAGCATTATACTTGGGTACAAAGGATCCGAACTCGGGTCCTCAAGTTTTCACAACAGGCACTTTACCAACTGAGCTATCACCCCAGCCCCGCAGAATTCTTTAAAATGGAAAAGTGATGATGATAATTAGAAAGGAAAGCAAATGAATTCCCATTACCCATCAGCCTCCACACTGACCACCTCAGGAAACACCCCAGACATCGCATCACCCGTGCATAAATATTTTAGCAGATTCCTCTAAGAGGCAAAGAAAAACTCTCTGTCATCATTGCTCCTGTTTAGACATTATCAAAATAACATCACACATAATAACCCCTAACACCATCAAATACTCATCACGGTTCCTATTGTCCAGTTTTGCTTTTGTTTTTTTTGTTTGTTTGTTTGTTTTTCGAGACAGGGTTTCTCTGTGTAACCCTGGCTGTCCTGGAACTCACTCTGTAGACCAGGCTAGCCTCGAACTCAGAAATCCATCTGCCTCTGCCTCTCAAGTGCTGGGATTAAAGGCGTGCGCCACCACTGCCCGGAAAATTTTTGTTTTTAATGTGCCCAAATTGGAACTCAAATAAGACATCTTGATATAGGTTCTCCTCTCTTCCTTTCCCTTCTTAATTTTTTATTTTTTCCTTTTTTATTTGGTACAGTCTGAGTTGCTTGTATTCAGTTTCCCAGGGTCTGGATTTTTCTGGAAGCATCTCTGTGATGTGGGAAGCATATTTTTCCTGTGTCACATCTCCTGAATATGCTTGCCAGGCTGGGATTAAAGGCATGCGCCATCACTGCCCGGCTCCCATGAACTTTTTTATGGTTAGCTCTCCTTTTGAAAACTTAACTCTACTAAGTAACTACTGCACCGTTCATTAAGGATTGCAAAATGATACCATCCCATGGCTCATGCCACGCACAGCTGCTGGAATGGCTTCTGTAGAGAAGTTTCTCCTACACTTTTGGGTTGCTCTGGCATCCAAGTTACATGGAGCACTAGGATAAACATGGTTTGTTTCACTTTGTTTACATTTTTTCAACCTAATGGTCAAGTTCTCAACATGAAGGTAATCCTTACAAAATGTAAACCTGACCCTTGGGTTCCTCTTGCTGTGCAGACAGCCTCTAGAAGGTGAACTGTGGCTTAATAAGGCAAGGCACACCTTCACTGAAGACTTGGAAGTCACGGAGGACAGGACTCCAGGATGTAGAAGCAGCTCCACAGTTGAGCACATGTTTAGCACAGCCCAGAGTCCAGTCACAGCACGTTAAAAAAAAATAGCTGTAATAATCACAGGACTGTGGCCTGTCTTCCAGATACACCGTTCTAGAAACCTCAGGGATCTGGTACGCCCTGCTCTCTCCTACATGAAGCACTTCCAAGGCCATTTCCCCAGGCAGGACTGAGCTCCTGTCTTTCTAGCCTCCCCCTTAGTTCCTATTCACCCTTCTGACCTCACTTTACACTCCAATTTCTTTGGGAGGCTTTCTCAGTCCCCCAAAACCGGGGTCACCCTTACATGTCTCATGCCCTCATTCTTCAGAGCACTCACCACAGTCTGTAACTAAACACAGCTGTAAAGGTATCTGGGTTCTTAACCCCCTTGCTCACAAACTGCCGGCCTGCTGGAACAGTTAGTTGCCAGGTCTGTTTGGACACAATGACTCAGACCCAGAACCAAGCTCTGTGCCAGGCACATCAGAGCTTCCTGGTGTGCAATTACACACTGAAACAAAGAGTGAATGAGTACCTCTGTATTTGGTTGCTAACACTGTTTGTTTACTCCCTTTCATCCAAGGGGTATTTACCGACCAGAACAGTGGACGTGTCCAGCAACATGCTAGATACTGGGAATTTTGAACTAATGACAATCTAATCTAGCAGGTGGGAAAGGAAACAGATAATGCCAAGACTGTTTACAGTCCTGTCCTCCATGGAAGGCAAAGAGTGGCCCTGAGCCTGTGCTGATAGGCGCATCTGAGTTAGAGCAGAATGTTCTGTTTGGTAAAAAGCAGTGGAAGAAGGTCTTTTGGATGCAGCTGGGCCCCACCACAGAGCAAAGGAAAGAGCACTTTTTTAAGACAATCATTTCAGCCAGACCTGGTGATGCAGCCTGTCATTCCAGCTACTATAGAGACTGAGGTGAAAGGATTGCAAATATACGTGAGCTACAGAGACCAGCCTGAGCAAATGAATAGACCTTCATCCATAATAAAAATGTAAAAAGAGAGCTGGGGGCTAATACTCATGATAGAACACCTATTTAGCTTATGTACAGCTCAGGGACTAGAAAAGAAGACAGTCAGTTCAACTCAAGACAAGTTTGTTTGTTTGTTTGTTTGTTTGTTTGTTTGTTTACTGTTCTTTATTTCTTTGGTTTGATTTTGGTTTTGTTCTGCAGAGGGGTTGGTTTGTTTGGTTTGCTTTTTGATTGTCTTGAGATAGGGTTCCCCTACATAGCCCTGGCTGTCCTGAAACTATGTAGACCAGGATAACCTCGGACTGTCTATAGTTTAAATGATAGAGCTTTGTGCCTCAAAAATGGCTTAATGAAGCTACCAATGACAAGTCTCAGACCATGAGTTTATAACTCACACTTAAGGAATTACGACAAAGAGAAGGCAACAACAGATTCACAGTTCCCTTGGATTCTTTGTTGTGGATCCCACCAACTGGGAGTCAAAAAATAGCTCAGAAAAATATGAGGCTATGAAACGCACACTGACTCTTTCTCACCATCCCTCTCTAAATGCTATAGTGATGCTATTGCTTAACTAGTAGTTTTATACTGTGTTGCACATGGTAAGTTATGAAGAAATGGTTGGAAGCATAGGAGATAACGGTCTGGGGCAGAGATTCTCAACCTGTGGGTTGTGACCCCTTTGGAGACCACATATAAGATATCCTGCACAGAAGCTACTTACATGATGATTCATAAGAGCAGCAAAATTACAGTTATGAGAGCAACAAATTAATTTTATGGTCACCACAACATGAGGAACTGCACTAAAGGGTCACAGCATTAGAAAGGTTAAGAAGCAGGGCCTGGAGAGATGGCTCAGCAGTTAAGAGCACTGACTGCTGCTTTTTTTTTTTGCTTTTAAACACACCAGGGATTATTATTTCATGCAGAGAGGAAAAAGAGACAGCATTTGGTGGCAAACACTAAGGGTAGATGTCAGGGTAGGTGATGGATGGGAACTGAGATCCCAGCAGGGACTTCTCGGAGGACTCAACCGTGGTGACGGTAGCTGAGAGCTCTTGGATGCGCCAGACACTGCAAGCCTTGCACAAGATGTGCCCATCCAGAGGGTAGCAGCCTTGACACTCACTCTCAGAGGACAGCAGCAGCCCACACTCCTCACACTTCTAACAGCCAGTGTGGAAACTTCGACCCAGAGCAATGATTCTTACGACGACTCCTGACCTGGTTCTGGCATGATGGCCCCACCACAGACTGAGCAGCTTGGGGCAAATGACTGCTGCTCTTCCAAAGGTTCTGAGTTCAATTCCCAGCAAACACATGGTGGCTCACAACCAATTCAGGATCCAATTCCCTCTTCTAGTGTCTCTGAAGAGAGTTACAGTGTACTCACACATACATAAAATAAATAAATACATCTTTAGAAAAAAAAAAGAAAAGGAAAAGTTAAGAACTACTGGTCTAGAATCTGTGTAAACATTATACCATTTCATACAAGGGCCCTAAGAATTCATAGGGTTCAGTATCTATGGTCAGTGCTTTCATGATGCTAAAGAGACCATTTACCACACACTGGTTCATTGAGAGATTCAGAATAAATACAACTGCTCAGTCTCAATCCATCACCTGAAGCAGCAGCATAAGCTATTGTGTAGAGCCGGTCAATTCATCAACATGAGTATTCGTCTTGCATAAATGTAACTACAAAACCAGGAATAAATTGAGTAAAACAGTTCTCCAATCTGTTTTTCTAGGGCACTTAAGTTTTGTGTTGGTTATTTTCTTGTTGCTGTGACCAATTACCTGACAAGAAGCAACACAAGCAGCTGGTGAGAGGTGGGAGAAACAGGGTCCCCAGAGCAAGCTAGCTAACTATGCTAGTCAATAATGAGCAATGGGTTCCAGTGTGAGACACTGCCTCAATACAAAGGTAGAGAAGGGTAGAGAAAGATCCCCCATGTCAATCCTTCATCTCCACGCGCGTTTACACACATGGATGTACACCTGCACACAAACAGCAGTTTAAAGGAGAAAGAATTCATCCTGGTTCATGGTCTAAGGGAACACAATTTATCATTTCAGGCCACAGGCTACTTGCTCACACATCCATGGATCAGGAAGCAGGGAGCCCTAGTAGGAAGCAAGACTGGGTTGCGACCCACTTCCTCCATCCAGACACTACCTCCAAAGAGTTCCACCATGTCTAGAAACAGCGTAGCCAGAGGAGACCCAAGAGTATGTATATTTTATCCATACTTGCAGCCCTATTTTTTAATCTCAGTCTCTACCAAAAACTAGCAACTCGATGATCAAGGAATAAATGAGCGTGTGGTGTGTAGGGTTGAAAAGCCTTTAATACTATGTAAACGATGTCGACAACAGATGTTTGACCACAGATTAATGGCTCAACCTTAGACACTTCTGAGTGACATCAGGAAAACCTTCACAGACACGTGACAGTCATCTATGATGTTGCCTTAAAGCAAAAGTGCCAGACAGGGTAACACACACCTGTAATCTCATCACGTAAACTCCTGGGGAGTATTGACCGGAAGACTGCTTAAAGTTTAAGGCCTGTATCAGTAAAACAAGCAACTAAGTAAAGATACTCAAATTCATTTGTCTACATGAAAACACAATGAGATTCCACTACTTATCCAAGAGAGTGACTAAAACTTAAAAATTAATGCTATCAAGTATGAGCAAAGCTGTGGTAACACATGGAACTGCCATAGAGACTGGGGGAAGTGTAAATTGGTCCGGGCACTTTTGGAAAACTATTTGGCAGCATCTACTAAAGTTTAATATATGCTCTCTGTCCCAGCAACTCCATCCCATAATAGGAACGCACACATATGTTCAATAAGAGACACTCCACAAGGATGTTGGATAGTACATCAAATCATCACACCACGTGCCCTGAGAGTACACAATCTTTGCCAAATAAATGTTTTTGCAAATTCAAAAGAAGAATGTTCCCAGCAGTAGTATTCCTAACAACAGCTGGAAACAACCCAAATGCCTTCCAAGAATAGGAGAATGCAGTGTGGTGTGTTCAAAAAAGTGAGTGTCACACAGCAAGGAGATGCTCCTGCGGCATGTCTGAGCCTCACAAACAAGAGAGTTGAGTGGGATTCCAAAGCAATGGAGGACTGGGGGCCTTTCCATGGACGTAACTAGATAGCATAAACTCCAGACAGTATCTGCCCTACGGAGGGACTGTAACTCAGTGGGCACAAAGTGAGAATCGACGACGCTCCCCATCTAAAGAATTCACTTTGTGATAAGTCATTGAAAACGAATTTACAACTATATACTCTTCTTTATGTATTTTATACCTAGTAAAGAGGTTAAAAAATATATTCAAGAGATGATATTCTCTTATCTTCTTTTTCTTGTACAAATTGTGAACTCGGCAGGTGTGTTGGCACTCAGTAAAAGAGGGCTAAGGCAATAGCTCAGTGAGTAAAACACTTGCCAACCAAACCTGATAATCTAGCACCCACGTAAAGGCCTGACACAGTAGCATGTGTGTCTATGATACCTGCAGTCACACAAGAAAACAGGAAGTTCAGGAACCAGCTAGCTGGGCAGACACAGTGGCAAGACACTATCTGAATCCAGGCAAGGGTCAGCATGCAAAACTGTCCACTGACTACTACACATCCACATCCACACATACTGGCTTCCACATGCATTCACGTGTGTACATACTCACATACACACACACACACACACACACACACACACACACACACATTAAACACAAGTTAGTGAGTTAGTCAATCAGTTAAAATACAAGACCTTGAGAACTTCTGCTTTGTTGGATGCTTTTAAAAGAACAGCTGGAAGAAAAGAGAACAGAGATCCAGTTAGTGTTGAACAATGGTGCCTCCTAACCTATGTCCCATCAAATCCAGGACGCTAGAAGAGGAATGTGGCTCAGTGATGGAGTGCTCACCTAGCAGGCAAGAGGCCCCAGGTTCAGTCCCAACACTACAAAAAATAAAAATAAGGAATTCATATGCTCAACTTTAGCTCCCAGTACCTTCGACTATGATTCAATCAGGAAACGTGTTGAGGGGGTAATTAAGTTAAAATGGGAGAATGAGAGTGGACCATAATCCAAAATAGCAGACAAATTTGTGAGAAAATAGAATTTGGACATCATCCCCTATAACAGAGAGGAATGGGGAGGCAGAGGCCAGCCATCTGCTACACAAGGAGACACAGAAGAGAACCTTCATTCTCACGCATTGGAAGGAATCTTGGACTTGCAGCCACCAGAAGTATGGGAGAGACTCCTGTTGATAGAGCCACCTGATCTGTGGCTCTGTGCTATGTAGCCATGGCTGCCTGGCGTACCATTTGTTGTTGAAAGGGTCCTGATTCCTCTGCATGTGCTGTCAGATCATTAGCTCCCCAAAGGCCCCTTGAATCTACCAGATTTAAGGTTTCTGGGACTGGATATAGCTCAGTGATAGAGTGCTTGCCTACCATGTACAAAGTCCCAGGTTCAAGCCCCAGTACTGGAGGCAGAGCACATCACACTCTGAATCCTAATTGTACATTAGGGGTGGTGTTTTAGCTCAGTGGTGGAGAGCATACTTCATCCCCAGAGTCATGGTTTGATCCCCAGCACCACATAATATACAGACTTCCAGGAAATTCCAGACTTGAGCTATCTGTTTCCTTTAGGAAAGCATCGCTCCTCATGCTCAATGCCTTGTTACTTCTTTTGTTTTGGTTTGATGTTGTTGAATTGGAATTTGTGAGGGGAGAGTACTTGAACAGATAATTTATACACCCACCCATTTTCAAGGTCTGTCTACCTTTGCTCCATCCACCAGGAGCCAGGAATCAATAAAAGGTTCCAGTTTTGCCAGAACAATTATGTGTGTCAAGTACCTGTGATCAAAACATAAAGAATACCTGCTTTTCAGAAGATAGAGAATTGCCTTTCAGCAAGAGAGAGAGAGAGAGAGAGAGAGAGAGAGAGAGAGAGAGAGAATATCAGAGGAGAATGGTGCCATAAAGATGGGGTGGGCATGCTAGAATATTAAGTAATTCAATAGGAATATTAAGTCCTCAGCTCACCTACAGTGAATGTCATCTATTCCCATAGCAGGTCCACAGTCTTGCCCCGCTATGACTTCCTCAGCCGACTGGTACAGAAAATGCAGTACATGCTTCTAACATATACACCAACCTATGCATCATACAGAATTAATTCACCACAGCAAATCCTACAGAAATAATTCACAATAATTTGTCAGAATTAACCTTTTGGTAAAACATAAATTTGTCTAAGTTTAAAGCACTTGAAAGGGGTGCAGGGGTCCACTGGTATTATCCAAATGCTGCATCAGCAACTTGATCGAAGCAAAAAAAAGGCCAGTGCTGAACATAGCGACTGCCTCATTCACTCCATCTTCAGTGCCATAAAGCAGAAGCTGCCGGTTCAGCACAGCACAGGAAGGCGGTGATTCATCGGCAAGTGCCCCTTCCATGGTTAGTCCTAGAGATGTCAAACTGTGTAATTAACGATGGACCCTCACAAGGCTGCCCACTCAGTTCTACAGCAACAAATGAGGAGTCTCAACCCAGCCTTTTCAAATGTCCCCAGGCTTATGATTCTTAGTATTCAGTAGCCACTATCCCATAGAGCACAGAAAAATTCCAGTCGCCACTGGGGGATTTCTGTGTTGGAAGCAATTACTGCACACTCAATTTCCTCAAGCCTTGGCTAAGAGCCTGCACCTTTATTGTTCTTTCCTGAAAGAAGGGTATCTGGCTAAAATCAGCATTTTATTCTGGATATTTCAATAGTCATCACTATCCAAGATCTTTTTAACATTAAGTTTTTATGACCAAATATGAAACAAAACTAACCCAAACAAGGGCCAGTGAGTTTGCTTAGTGCTAAAAGCATTTTGCTGAGTTAGACCCTCAGGCCCACATGGTGAAGAAGAGAACAAATTCCCAAAAATTGTCCTCTAAACTCTACATACAGGCTCAAATACTAGCACCTATGCATAGTCACACAAAAACACAAAATACATAAACGAATTAACTAATAAATAAGTATAATTTTAAAATACTTTTTAAATAAAGTAAAAAGGGTAGACTTGATGGCACACACCCTTAATTCCAGTACTGGGGAAGGATGAGGCGGGCAGATCTCTCATGAGTTCAAGGCCAGCCTTATCTTCATAGGAAGCCCAGGTCAGCCAGGGACACATTAGGAAACTTGGACTCATAAAAAGATAATAATTAACTGAAAAGTTAAAACTTTTAAAATCTAGGATTTTCCTGATAACAATAAGAAAAAATCTTGTGGCAGCATTTCCATGAGTTCAGGAAAATCTGAAAATCTATGTAGTTTTCATAATTTTATTATATATGAAATAGTAATTACAAAAACTTTAACCATGGATGAGAATGCTTAATATTTATAGAATAAGCCAGGCAGTTGTGGCGTACGTCTTTAATCCCAGCACTTGGGAGGCAGAGGCAGGTGGATTTCTGAGTTCGAGGCCAGCCTGGTCTACAGAGTGAGTTCCAGGACAGCCAAGGCTACACAGAGAAACCCTGTCTCGGAAAAAAAAAAAAAAAAAAAAAAAATTATAGAATAGTCAACATTTTTCTTGTTGTATTGTTTTGTTTGGGAGTGTTGTTTGTTTGTGTGGTTTGCTTTGGTTTAGTTTGGTTTTAGTTTTTTGAGACAGGGTTTCTCTGTGTAGCCCTGGCTTTCCTGGAACATGCTACATAGACAAAGCTGACCTCAAACTTGCAGAGATCCCCCAGACTCTGCCTTCTGTGTACAAGGTTTAAAGATATGCACCACCATTGCCTGGCGAATATTCAACATTTGTAAAAAAAAAAAAAAAAAAAATGCTTGAAAATATAGCTACCTAGTCAATCCAAAGGCAAAAGGAGTTGAATTGAGTCTTTCAGAGACATTTCAGTCTGGTTATTCTGAAACATTCCATAACACTGATTTCATTTTCCCTTGGATATCTCACCCAAATCAGAAAAGCAAATATATGAATTTCACTTGGCATGACTGCAGCCATCTTAAATCACAACCCCTGTGACTGCCCCTGAGCTTCTCCTCCATACTTTCTCAGCAAACTAGCTATATAAGGGTACAGTTAGCAAGACTCCTCTCTAGCCCTAAGAGATGTGACTCACTCCTTGGCAAGTCACTCAGCTTCCACAGGATGAGCTACCTTTGCTTGTCACAAGCCACCAACATCTGGGAAGAGCCACCTCACAGTGCCAACCAAATGTTGACATCTACTGAACCATTTGACAGCTCATAGCCTAGCTAATACAAGTGAAGAGTCAGCTCTTCCTTCATTTCTAAAAAGACACTTGAAAATTTGTGCTAAATGCATCTGTCCACTGCTGTCAGGACCTTCTAACGGAGCTTTAAGGGCGAGTAAATAGAGCTTATGGCTCAGTAGGCTGATGGCCAGGTCTCTGTATTCACAATTGTAATTAACAATGGACTACATTAATTTTTTGAATAAATGTAATCCCTCTAAGCTAAAAACTATGGCACTGGTTGTCATCTTCATCGTGCATCATTCTAAAACAAGAATCTTAAATCGATGCTCAGAAGCCAGAAAATAAAAATAAAACCGTTTTGAAGAAATTAAGAATTCCTAAGTAGTCACAAAGGAAGTAAACAGAACCCAGGTGTCCATGGAACCTAGGATGGATCATTTCATGGGATTTCCTGGTTCACAAGGAGTCCCTAGACTGACCTCTGGAGTGCTTCAGTGAAAGACCCTCAGCAACTGTGAAATGATTAGTGAAGTTCTAGTCAAAGGCGATGAGTACTGCATTCCCTACCACTGTCTTACCAAAGATGAAGAAAAACTGGGCTACCAGCACAAGCTAGAGAAGTGGCGGGTGCATCTGAGGCTTGCTTGGCTTGTTTCTTTTAGGACAAGGACTCCCTGTTATGTAGACCAGGCCTTAAAACTCTCAGAGGCCTACCTACCCTCTGCCTCCCCAGTACAAGGATTGAAACATGGACCACCAAGCCTAGTTTGTTTGTTTGTTTCTTTGTTTGTTTGTAAGTTTAACAAAAAAACTGAATAAATAAAGCTATATACAGAAATAGAAAAGCACAAACCCTTTTAGGTTCAAATCATCCACTTTTTCTGATTTTTCAGCAAATTAACTACCTTCTTGGGTTTTTTTGGTTTTGGTTTTGGTTTTTAATTCCTACCCCAGGACTAAGCAGTGTACACTCTCTTATTCTCTGTCCCTTGACCAGTTGTGGGTCTCTGTGTTAATCACCATTCACTGCATATAGAAGTTTCTCTGATGAAGGTTGAGAGGAGCATTAACCTATTTATTAACCTATGGGTATAACAACAAGTCATTACGAGTTGGTTTAGTCCATGACCATTTAGAAGAGTAATAGTAAGTAAGTAATAAGTTCTCCCCTAGGGTCTATGGCCGCCTATCACAAGTTCTTACCCAACAATAGTGCTGAGTCTGGGCTGCATCTTATGGAATAGGACTCAAATCCAATCAGAAAATGGTTGGTTACTCCCTTGATGTTCATGCCATTATTACACAAGTAGGCATGTCTTGCCAGACCAGTCATTACTGTAGTTGGTGAAGTTCACAGTTAGGAAAGATTAGTGTTATTTTTTTCTTCTGATGGTATGCATAGCAGCTTCTAGCACTATGAAAGTTAGTCAGCAGGAATGAAGCTTCCAGATCAGTACTAGCTTGATATATCCATGTTTTGACTCAAGTATTCGGTATCTTCAGCAGTAGGGTCTTAATGTCAAGTTTTGGAGGGTAACTAATAGGATTGCTAATAGCCTATAATGTTAAGGAGGACCTATAGGACCTCACTGGCCAATAACTCCAAAATAAATAACCAATTCCTGGTAATGGGCTCTCTGTTAGCCTATGGGGTCCAGTAAGAGCGCTGGTATCCCTTTATAGGTTAACTCCATATTAACTATTCGATCTTAAGGAATTTTCTACAGTAGTAGGTTTTCATATGACTTTTCCCAAATGTCTTTAGTATCATTTATCCTTCTTTGTACTCCATCCTCTAGCCTCCCATCTCCTATCCCAAAACATATCTAAATACCTAACGCCTTTCTCCCAAGGCTCAGGGATCATTG
>CM052714.1:31064276-31127006 GCA_028551405.1 Uromys caudimaculatus | reverse complement strand
TGGTGGTGACATCTCACACACAGTAACGCAGCTACACACATGAACACACCATGGTGGTGACATCTCACACACAGTAACGCAGCTACACACATGAACACACTGTGGTGGTGACATCACACACACAGTAACGCAGCTACACATGAACACACCGTGGTGGTGACAGCATGTACATGACCTGTGCAAGCTCAAGCCAGATCAAATCCCAGCATAGAGAGGGGCGTTGGGCAGAAAGTTCCATCTCTAGTCTAGGAACCATTGGAAGATGACAGCTATTAAGAGAGGAAGACTCAGTTTTCTTTAGAAGTGTACCCCCTGGTAAACTGACCATGCTCCCATGAAGGCCACATATTCAAGAATATATGGGCAGCACAAATTAGACTGAGTGGGTGTAAAAATCTTTCCTTCTTTCTTGTTTTCTTTTTCCTTTTCAAGAAGACACAGCCAGGTAGTGGCAGCAGTAGTGGTAGTGCACGCCTTTAATCCCAGTACTCAGGAGGCAGAGGCAGGTGGATCTACGTGAGTTCAAGGCCAGCCTGGTCTACAAACTGAGGTCCAGGACAGCCAGGGCTACTCTGAGAAATCCTGTCTCAAAACAAACAAACAACAAACAACAACTACAACAAAAAACGGGACACAAGAAATTGGGTGAGTAGGAAGGGAAGGGTTGGGAAATGTTGGAGAAAAGAATGACTATAATCAAATCAAATTGCATGAAATTCTTAAAGAGCACTTAAGAGAAATTTGCTTTAAATTATTTTTCTTTTGATCTCTCTCTCTCTCTCTCTCTCTCTCTCTCTCTCTCTCTCTCTCTCTCTCTCTGTGTGTGTGTGTGTGTGTATGTGTGTACAGATGCCCCAGGAGGCCATAAGCAGTTGTGACCCATTAGGCATGGGTGCTGGGACCTCTATAAGATCACTGTGTACCCTTCGTCCCTGCGCCACCAAGTCAACTCTCCGGCCCTGATGTCGACAACCTTAAGCTGTACAGGGACACTTTAAAGGAGAGGCGGAACCGGAGTGGTAATTCACGCCTGTAACTCCAGCACTCGGGAAGCAGAGGTGGAGGCAGGACCAGGATCATTCCAAGTTTGATGCTAGTGAGACCCTATCTCCAAAATGCAAAATAGAGGTGTTAACCCAAATTTTCCTCCATTTAAATAACTGTTTTACCCAAACCACTATGCTCTACAACTAAAAATGAGCTACTTCTGTGTGTTTGGGGGTATTTTAATTTTATATGAATGTGTAAAGCAAAAAGGAACATTATATTTGTTCTATTGTAGTTTGGTTGGTTGGTTTGGTTTTGGTTGGTTGATTTTTAGACAGAGCCTGTCTAAATAGCCCTGACTGTCCTGGAACATACTTTGTAGACCAGGCTGACCCCAAATTCACAAGATCCACCTGCCTCTGCTTCCCAAGTACTATGCACAACCATGCACAGCCCAGAAGAAAAAAATATCTAACAAAAATTGTATTGCTTTTACAAAGACACTTCCAAAATCTATCTTCAACCACTGAGTTTAGTTTGAGGAAGTCCAGCTGTATGTATGAACCAAGACTTGACATCAAGTAGTCAAATAAAGGTTTTTAAACATTGAACACTTTAAGAATCAACTGCCCCACCTGGAGATCCATCCCATATACAGTCACCAAACCCAGATGCTACCGTGGATGCCAGGACGTGCTTGCTGATAGGAGCCTGATATGGCTGTTTCCTGAGAGGCTCTGCCAGAGCCTGACAAGTACAGAGAGGGATGCGGCCAACCATTGGACTGAGCTCGGGGTCTCTGATGGTGGAGTTGGAGAAGGGACTGAAGGAGCTGAAGGGGTTTGCAGCCCCGTGGGGGAAGCAACAGTGTCAACCAATCAGACCCACCAGAGCTCCTGGAGACTGGACCACCAACCAAAGAATTCACATGGAGGGACCCATGGCAAAGGATAGACTTGTTGGACATCAGTGGGAGGAGCGGCCCTTGGTCCTGTGGGAGTTCGATGCCCCAATGTAGGGGAATGCCAGGGCAGGAAGGTGGGAGTGGGTGGGTGGGTGGAGGAGAACCCTCATAGAGGCAGAGGGAGGGGGGATGGGATAGGAGGTTTCTGGAGGGGACCAGGAAAGGGGATAACATTTGAAATGTAAATAAAGAAAATATCCAATAAAAGGAAAAAAAAAAAAAAAAAAAAAAGAATTGTCCTGAATACCAGCCTCAGCAACCCCAATATTCTCCCTAATCCTTTAGGGATTCTCAAGTGTCCCTAAAATTACTAATCCTTTCCTGACGAATGGGTTTTGTTTTTAACATTTAGCAAATGGTTAAAGGATGATGAAAGGGCTTCTTGGTGGTTCCTGAAACTGCTGTTAATTCCTCAGGACATCAGTCCTTATCGTGAACATGGTCTTACTCAGAGTGAATCCCAAGCAAAAGAAGGTGCTGCCACTGAGCTGAGTAGCAAATCCGTGGCTCATGCACCCTAGGGAAGCAGTCTACAGACTGAACTACAGTCCCAGCCCTTCTTTTGGTTTTGTTTTGAATACCATTATCAATCAATCTTTCCAGAATTTCATATAATGTATTTTGACCATGTTCAACCCAACTCCTCTAACTCTTCCCAGGTCCACTCTTCCCCCCTAGCGACCCCAAACACCAAGTGTATGTCCCCCCCCTTTAATAACCCCTCAACTTCAATATTATGCTGCACCATATACTTCTGGGTATGAGGCTATCCACTGGAGCACGGCTAGTCTGCAAGGAGCCACACACTTAAAGAAAATGGACTCTCCCTCCTCTAGAAGCCATCCAGTTTCCAGAGCTGCTCAGTTAACAATGAGGGCTAGTGAATCTCTTCCCATTAGGTGGAGGATGTGGACTGGCCTTATCTTCTACAGGAACCACAGTCCACAGCCACGTGAATCCCCAAGTGCAGCAGCACCACCACACAAAGAAGACACATTCCTCCATTCCTCCCTGAGGCTCTCATACTCAGGAGGCAGAGGCTGCTGGGTCTTTGTGAGTTTCAGGCCAGCCTGGTCGACATAGAGAGTTCCAGACCAGCCAGGACCAAATGGTGAGAGCCTATCAAAACAAAAAGGTTTTTTTTTAAATCACAAGGAAAACAAACCCAACTCTTCGTTTCTTTTTTAGTTGTGTTTCAGATAGAGTACAGTGAGCCAAGCTCAACCCCAGCACTGCCAACTGTTTTTAATTAATTACGCTGGATGTAGTGATAAGTGCATATAACCTCACCCCGTCTGAACACACAGTGAAAGCTGAGGCAGGAGGATTATCACAAGCTTGAGGCCAGGCTGAACTAAGAGTTCCGGTCTAGTTTCAGCTATATTGTGAGACTTTGTTTCAAACAGAAAAGGGACAAAGAAAAAAACAAAGAAGAAGAAAAGAAAAAAGAAAAAAGGATTCCTTATTAGGTCGACATGAAAATCCAGGACACTCAAATTGCCAGTTAAGGCTGGGCTGACAGCAAAACTTGAGGGTTTTAATCATTATTCAATCACAAATACATTCTATAAACAACTGTCTAATGAGCAACTTCTATGTTCCCAGCAAAATACAACGTCTGAGACTCAGGCTTTCCCGTAGGGAATTGCATAAGACATCCCAATCACACCACTTAACTCCTCGGTATTCAGTAACTCTTGTAGCTATTAGTAAAAAATACACAGCTCTAGCAGTCATTTAAAATATGGTAGAGGTCGGAAACAATCCAAGAACTTCACTGGTTGAACACAGGAAGTGAACTAGCTTAAAAAAGGAAGTGCCTTGCCACCTTGGATCCCATGACTTAGGAGTCAGAAGAATGTGGGTTTCAGGGCCAACCTGGTCTACATAGAGAATTCTAGACCAGGCAGGGCTTCATAGTGAGACACTGACTGGAAAAAAGAAAAATAAAACAACTGAACTGCCTATTAACTTTAATCAGAACAAAAGATCAAAGTTCAGTTCCATGGTGGTGGTAGTGATGACCACACCCCCATTATTGCAAATATCTGTTCAAGTGACTCTTACAAACTCTAATGGTGTATTAATGCCTTAGGTGTTATCAAGCAACACCGTAACCACTCGGTAAATCCGCAACATATCCTCTTCCTAGCTGAGTATGCAAATGCAACCATAACCCTGGCAACTGAGAGGCGGGGGTGTGGGGTGGGGGGGTGTGGAGGATCTGCAGGTTCAAAGTCATCCTTGGCTACATAGTGAGTCTAAGATCATTGTTGAAAGGGTGAGGGGAGGCCAAAGAAATAAAGAACTAAGAAGGGAGGGATCAGATGGAGAAAAGGAAAAGGGAAAGGAACTATCGGGTTGAGGAATGTTGCCACCAGCCCAGTCCATGGGGCCTAAATCCCACCTATTGCTCCGCCGTATCTTTATACATAAAAACAAACTCTATTTCCCAAAGAATATGATCCCACAGTTGCTGTTCAGCTGAAGTCCCAATAAATACAGCAAGGTTCTGCCTGAGTGAGAGCCAGGCTCACAGTTTCAAAATTGTATTTCATGGAAGATTTGAGCAGAAGACACTCTGCATTTGATTCAGAAATCCCTGAGCACTGTCCCTTAGATACTGTCAGTGCAGGAGAGAGCCTGCCCCGAAGTCCTATCTAATTAAGACATCAAACCACTGCCTGGACCAACTTGCTCTTCTTGTTCTGCCAGATGAGCTTTCTTGGAGCGTCTATTAATATTCTAGCCCAGTGCAGGAATTGCTACATTAAAAACCTGGTGTAAATCCGAGCTTCGAGATGCAATAAACTGAGACAGAAGTAAGCCTTAGGGGTATCAATTCTTCTTTTGCAAATAAATGCCACAATCTTGCCGGCCTCACTTCTCTTCCAATAAAAATTTAAATACAAATCTTAAGGCTCTAAAGTTCTGAACCAATGAAGAAGTCAGTTTGAGCAGCTTGGGTATGTGGCGCCTGCTGTGTGCAGAAGTCTGCTCACTGAAGACTCCAGGGACTAAGGAGAAGAAGGCCTCAGCCCTAGAAAGTACACAGCCCAGTGAGGCTGGGGAGTAAGGCTCACAGCACAAACATGAGGACATGAGTTCGATCCCCAGTACCCACATAAAAAAAACCAGGTGTGGTGGCAGGCACTTGTGAGCCCAGCATTGCAGAGATGGAGAGACTCAGGTCCCTAGGCTTGCTGACTAGCTGGATGGGTGAGCTTCAGAACAGTGAGAGGCCCTATCTCAAAAAACACAAAAGGAGACAGTTGTCCAGAATAATACCCAAAGTTGACCTTTGGGCTACACACACACACACACACACACACACACACACACACACGGTGGGGGGAGCGCCTCACAACTCACAAGTGCATGTGTGTACACAAAGTGTGCAAGTGTACAGCCCATTTTTTTATTGTTGTCATGACAAATTAAAGTTTGTAGCTTAAAGCAGCAGAAATTTGTCTTCTAAAGGACAAGAGAAGAGTCACCCCACCCCACTCCCAGTTAGTAGTGACAGCTTGTGGCCAGTCTCTTTCTGACCCTTGCACTTCTCTGTGAGGGTAGTGCTCCTGCCACTCTTGTGTTAGGACACTAAGACTAGGCAGAAAGAAGGCCTACCTAGGCAACCCAGGATGACTTACTCAACTTCATCTCATCTGCAAGGACCATTTCCATGACGTTTTTGCTCTTGTTACTGCACTTTGGTGGTGGAGATGCAGACTAACCCAGGTCCACATGCATGCTAAGCCCAAGTTCTATCCCTCTGGTCCCTTCTGGAAAATTTGAGACAAGTTCTTGCTAAGCGCCTGGCTCAGGCAGGTCTTGAACTAACGATTGTCCTGTCTTGGCCTCCCTAAGAACTCACATTACAGACTTGAAGTACCAGAGTTCATTTTTTTCCTGTTTGCAAGCATGTGTGTTTGCAAGTATGTGCATGTCTGTGTGTGTGCATTCATGTGTCTGTGTATTAGAGAGAGAGAAAGAGAGAGAGAGAGAGAGAGAGAGAGAGAGAGAGAGAGAGAGAGAGAGAGATTGTTATATAGCCCAGCTAGCTTTGAACTTGGCAATTCTCCTGCCTGTAGGCTGGATAATGACCTCCTCAAAAGACTAGGTTTTAACTTGCAACCTATCCATAGAAATATAAGGAAAATAGTTCCAGAGCAATGGTGGGGGTGGGGTGGGTTAAATATCTGTAACCATAGCTACTGCAAGGGGAGACAAATTTTCATTGTTGTTGTTGCTGTTTCTCCTGTTGTTTCTCCATTTTGGTTGCATTTCTCAGCTGGGGTCTGTCTTTTCACACCTCTTAAATTCTAAGAGCCTAGGTATCTTGGCTCACACCAGCAATCTCAGCTCTCTGGAGGGTGAAATTATGAACTCTCAGGAGGATGTAGCCAGCCTAGGCTACAAAGTAAGGTCTGAAAGGCATGGAAGGCTATGTAGAGTAGTGTAGAAGGGAGCAGGTAACTATTGGGTTTAGAGAGCCTCAGGCCTGCAGCAGCCTCTTTTTCTCCCTACCAGCAGAGCTGCTGAATCTACCATCAGGTGACCTGAGCAGCACACACCTTTGATCCCAGCATTCAAGAGGCAGGAGCAAGTGAGTCGGAGTTCAAGGCCAGCTAGATCTATAAAGCAAGTTTAGGACAGCCAGGGATATGCAGAGAAAACCTGTCTCAAAAAACAAACAAACAGAAAACAAATAAAAGAAGAGAGAGAGAGAGAGAGAGAAAGAGAGAGAATGGTAGGTACCCTACTGTGGCCAAAACAAAATGAGTAAATGGGAGAATGAAGGGGTAGGCAGATGGATGGATGCAGGGGGAGATGGATGGGTAGGTGAATGAATGAAGGGATGGGGGAAGGGAGGGGTAGTGGGAAGATGGAACAGCAATCAAGGGCCCCAGGGAAGAAGAAAGTCAGGCAAAGGGAAGGAGGGAGTTTACAGCAAGAATGAAGACAGAGTACTCAAATAGTACCATTTACAGCCAGACATAATGACTCACGACTAGAATCCCAGCACTCAGGAAACTGAGGCAGGATGACCATGAGCTTGAGGCCACTCTGAGCTACACAGTAAGCACAAAAACAAACATACAGCACCACCCAGAGAGTTATAACTGGGCCTAAAATAGTGGAAGAGCACAGAGGCCAGGACAAACACAGGAAGTAGCAAGCTGTAGAATTTGCATAATTGATTGCATTAATAAGATGGAGGGCCAGCCATACAATTCAGTCAAGGTGCTTGCTGCCAAGCCTGAGGACATGAGTTCAATCCCTGGGCCCTATATAGTGGAAAGAGAGAACTAATTCCCACAAGTGCATCATGGTTTATTAGTGCATGTACATGTGAACACACACAATAAATAAAGTTATGCAATTAAAATTAGAAAAACAAGATGGGATCATTATCCAGTGGAAGCACCAGATACTTAGGCTATGAGCCCTTTTCCAGGGGCCATGCCCAACCCTCAGAACTCAGGAGTCCTTGTGAGAAAGCCAGGAATTGGCGCTAGAGCAAGGACAGCATCCTTCCGGTCCTTGCTAGCTGGCCCTCTGCAAACGTTTGGCCAGGAGACCACAAGATATACTTAGGTATAATAGGTGGATCATGAGATTAAAGTGAGAATGTTTAATCTGGCTATAGAATCAGGCAGAAATTGACAAGAAAAAAAGAGTAAGAAAAATATTCCATGAACTTTCACCCAAATTCCCACACTGAGACAAATGCTGAACATTAATTCAGAGGGAACCAAGGTTTATTTACCCTAAAGACAGAATGACAGTGAACTTCCTTATCCTTGGAACTTCCCTAGTCTACAAAATAAAAGAGGCTGAAAAATATAGGCTGGTGAATTCTTTGTTGTATCGCTGTCACTTTATTCTGACCACAGTGGCCTAACACAGGGAAGCATTTCAGAAGAGCTGTCTAATAGGTGACCCTTATGGTGTCCATCACCTATGCTAATGAGCTTTTGGGCACTAACTCTAGTAGCTTGGGGAAAACAGGAAGGGAATCCCAAGAAGAGTATCAGCTTGTGATGGCGCTGAACAGAGGAAGCAGTGTACACAGGGCCACAATGAGAAGTCTGAGCACACCGTCTGCCTCTGGGAGCTCCAACTTCTAGACTTACTCCTTCCATCTCTTACTTATCTCAAGTTGACACAAAGTGCAAAGAGCTTAAATATGCACTCTAACGTACTGGCCACTCACTGGAATGTCTAAGCATCACCGTTTGGGTCAGAGAGGAGGTGGGCAGAGATGGGAGCAGGCCACGGTGCACCTGAGTGACAACGAGGCATTTGCACAAGCCGTGGCAGTTCTGCAACAGCATCAAGAAGACACTTGGAGCTCTTTCTTCCTTCCAGAGCAATGCTGAAAATAAGGGGCTCAAGGAGAGCTGGGCAGTGGTGGTGCACGCCTTTAATCCCAGCACTTGGGAGGCAGAGGCAGGCGGATTTCTCAGTTCGAGGCCAGCCTAGTCTACAGAATGAGTTCCAGGACAGCCAGGGCTACACAGAGAAACCCTGTCTGGAAAAAAAAGGGGGGGGGCTCAAGGAGTGAAAACAGCATAGCACTGTCAGATGGACTGAGTCAAGACAAAGACCCAGATCCCAGAGAAGTGGAGTAGGCGTGGTCCAATCCTGCTCTCAGCTTTTAGAAAAGAAAAGCCCTGTTCCCATGTGTGAGGGTTCATCCTCACTGTGAAGCCAATGGGATTTAGAACTGTGCCTCTGAGAATGTTTCCAGATAAGTTTAACAGCAAAAGCACTGATGTTGAGGTGTATTCCTGACTGAGTAAAAAGCAGACAACAAGCAGAGATAAGCACTCATCACTCTGGGCTTCCTGATTGCAGGCACAACAGGGCCAACTTCCTCATGTTCCCTTGACCATGCCTTCCTACCAGGATCGACTGTGTCCCTTTGAAAAAAACAGAAAAGAAAAGAAAAAAGAAATCAGCTTTCCTCCCCTTATGCTGCTTCTTGTTAGGAATTTTTATGGCAATGAAAAAAGTAACTGAATCCCCTCCCCTCAGCCTGGAAACCTGGAAGACTAATAGGAAAGAGGTGCCTAGCATAGAGGTGGGCTGGCATGAGCAGCCACTCAGCCTGGCTCTAAGAGCTACATAGCCACTGCTTCCACATCCAAGGAGTCAGCCAACCTCTATGGAAAATATCCACAACAGTGCCCTGCATCTATACCCAGTGACATCATTCCCGACATCATTATTCCATAACTACTGCATGTTACCACTGAGCTGGGGGCGGGGGAAGCTGTGCTGCACCTGTCAGTGGTTTCACAGCATCTGAGAGACTCGAGGGGTTTTAGGGGTGTGTGTGTGTGTGTGTGTGTGTGTGTGTACATGTGTAAGCACTCATGTAAAAGACAGAGGGAGGGGGAAAGGGAGGGAGTAAAGAAGGAAGACAGGAAGAGAAAGACAGAGAGAGAGAACACCAAGAAAATAAAGATTGGAACTTCAAGCCTTGGACAGGAAACTGTGGAGATGCCTACAGCTCTTTGGACATTTGACTTGAAGAAAAACATGAGAATAAGCCCCAAATCATTGTTCATATAGCCCAGGCTGATCTCAAATGCCCTATGTAGCCAAGGCTGGCCTTGAACCTCTGACTCATGGCCTCTTCTTTCTGAGTGCTGCAATTATAAGTGTGTGCCGTCATATACTGATCATGTTTTTTTATGTCTCCTGACTATAAAGTTTACTTTTTACTTCAGATTCATTTTCAGAGTCTCCAGTCAAGTCACTGGAACCATCACCCTACTGGTCATAACGTGCTGACCTACCTGTTCTGGAATTTTCCAGCAAAGATAAGTTGAACATGGATTTTTTTTTTCTATATTTAATAGACCCCATGACAAATATTTTTTAAAGAATTACAAAATAGAGGGTTGGGGGTGTAATTCAGTTAGAGACAGTGCTTGCCTAGTATAAGAAAAACCATGGCTATACTCTTAAGGAGCTCAGGATCCAGTCAGGGCAGCACTTGCCTAAAATCCCAGTACGTGGGCAACAGAAACAAAAGAATCAAATGTGCAAGACCATGATTGGCTACACAGAAAGTTTGAGGCTAACTTGGGATACCTGAGACCCTTGTCTTAAAAATCAATCTAAAAAGAAAAAAATAAAATCACAAAAGATCAGACATGGTGACTTATATCTGTTTTCCCAGCACTAAGAAGACAGAGGTACAAATGAGACGGGAACTTGCTCTGTAGCCCACGCTTGCCCAAATCAGTATAAAACTGCCTCAAAAAATGGTAAGGCAAAGAAAATCATTTATTTTTAAAAATCCGATCTCAAATAATTGCTCTCACGTCCTGCCAAGATGTCCAACACTTAACCTAGTCTAAATACCCTTATCTTAAGCCAAGGATGTGGTGCCTGTAAGCTTGCATACCTCAAGATTTCAAAAAAACTGTTACCGGGATACCAAATGTTACATGTTGCCTCATAAGAGAGGAATGTTGAGTCTTGGCAACTGCCACGGGCCACCTCCCAGGGCTGAGCTTTGCAGTTAGTTTACACAGGTTAGCTCTCCAAAAATATTTTTGTGATCTTTTTATTTGGTTTTAGTTGATCGGTTCTTTTGAGGCAGGGTATCAGGTAGCAGCTGCGGCTGGCTCTGAATCATCCTGCCTCCGTCTCCCAGGTGCTTAGATTACAGGCACGCATCAAACCCGACCCCCACGTCGTTCTCCCCAACTGGTAATGTGATCACCTCAAAATACTTTAATGACCTGATTCTAACAGCATAGGTTGCTTCTCTGTTAGTTTGTAGGTGATGTCTAAACCACAACTATTTCATGTGCAGACAACACAACTCTTCTTTACTTGCTTTAGCAGCACACTGCACTGGGACAGAACCCTGATGTGTTGGCTGGGCACCTGCAACACTCTGTTCTGTTCTAGCAACAAACAGGGACAAGCAATACAGACCTGCTAGGGTCTAGGGACTTCACTGACCAAGCTAAACCCCATTGCAGTCCCTGAGTGACTCCATTTTACCCTGGGCTTAATGGTTATGCTGGGAAGCTTTCCCATGTCTGCTCCTCACTCACAAAATGTTAATGAGGAGCAGAGTTATGGAGAAACTAGAACCTTCACCCTTGCTGCCAGTAACAGCAAACCTGTAACATGGCTGGTGGTTTGAATGAGAATGGCCCCCATAGGTTCACATACACTTAGTCGCTTAGTCTTCAACTGGAGATATCTCTCTCTCTCTCTCTCTCTCTCTCTCTCTCTCTCTCTCTCTCTCTCTCTCTCTCTCCCTGTTGCCTTCAGATCAGGATGTAATTCTCAGCTCTTTCTCTGGTACCCTTCTCTCTATCACCATGATTAACAGACTCACCCTCTGAAGCTGCAAGCAAGCTCCCAATTAAATGCATTCTTTTGTAAGAACTACCTTGGTCGTGGTCTCTGCATAGCTACAGAACAGTAACTAAGACACAAACTTAGAAAAGGGAGTTTCTTAAAAGTTTCACATAACTACTGTACCACCCACCAGTTCAACACCTAGGTATGTACTCAAGAGAAATGAAAGAAGCTGGGCAGTGGTGGCGCACGCCTTTAATCTCAGCACTTGGGAGGCAGAGGCAGGTGGATTTCTGAGTTCGAGGCCAGCCTGGTCTACAGAGTGAGTTCCAGGACAGCCAGGGCTACACAGAGAAACCCTGTCTCGAAAAAAAAAAAAAAAAAAGAGAAAGAGAGAGAGAGAAATGAAAGTATCTATCCATGCAAAGATACGGATAAATGTTTCTTGCTGTGCTATTCAAGAGAGCTAAAAATTGTTCACAACTCACCTGGCCATCATCTGGTTAACAAGTCACAAGGAAGTATGTCCTTGTGATGGAATATCACTTATCTGTCCAAAAAAAAAAAAAAAAAAAAATAGAGCCCAGATGTGTGCCACCACACGCATGAACTCTTTAGCTCTGTGGTAAGCCCCCCAAAGCCAAAAGACCAGCAACTGTATGGATCCATCCCTATGAAATGCTCTGGAAAGGGAAATCTATAGAGACAGAAAGATGAGTAGTTGCCTGGAACCAATGATTAAGGACAGAAATTGCCAACAGGTACAGAGACTCTTTATGTGAAAGGACCGAAACAGTGCTGGTGGCACATACACTAACATGCATTTTAAAGTATATGATATCCATGCCAGCAACTTGGCTCGGCAGATTAACAGTCTTGCCATCAAGTCTGACATCTTTAGGTCCCAAGGACCCACACTAACTCCTCCATGAGCAACACAGCAACACACACACACATAATTTTAAAAATACAAATCAATTCGTGTATTTGCAACAAAGCTTACCCTTCCTATCTCAGGCAGCCAAGGCTACCCCATTAGGTGCTCTGGGACAGCCCTATTCCAAATTCCTTCAGTAAGAAATCCAAACATATAACAAAATAAAAATAAAATTCTCTCTCAAGCCAAGGTCTCTCTATATAGACCAGGCTACCTTCAAATTTACTCTCCGCCTGCCTCAGCCTCCGAACACTGAGATTACCTGCACAGGCCACCATACCCAGTAAATGCTTGCTTTGTAAGATCTAAGTTGGGAGGTTTCTTACTTGAGTCCAAAAACTTCCCAACGTTAGAAACACAAAGGCTAGCCAGGCAGTGGTGGCACACGCCTTTAATCCCAGCACTTGGGAGGCAGAGGCAGGTGGATTTCTGAGTTCGAGGCCAGCCTGGTCTACAGAGTGAGTTCCAGGACAGCCAGGGCTACACAGAGAAACTCTGTCTCGAAAAACCAAAAATAAATAAATAATAATAGAAACAAAAAGGCCGAATGCAGAGTGTCAGTGGTAATGTGTGACGCAGACATACCTCCTTTCCACAGCTTGAAGAAAAGCAGAGTGGTTAAAACATGTATGTGTGGTATTGAATCTGTGTTCAGACATAGTATGTTCTAGCAACATTGTCCATGAGACCGCATCATAATCACTCTGTTCAAACCCAATTTCTCTGGCATGGTGGCACATTCCTGCGATCCCAGCACTCAGGAAGCAGAGGCAGGAAAATTACAGGTCAAGCCCAGCCTGTGCAACAATAGACCCTGCCTGAAACAAACAAACAAACAAACAAACAAGCAGGTCTGCCAAGATGGCTCAGTGGGTAAAGTCCTTACCTTGTAAGCATAAGGACCTCAGCTCCACACTCGGAACTCCCACCCCTGACAAACAAAAATTTTTAAAAGGGCCACTGTGATCACAGCACTGGAGAGAAATGGGTAAGTCCATAGAGGTGCTGGCCAAACAGCCATGCCTATTAAGTGAACCTTAGGCCAGTGAGAGACTGTCTCAAAACTAAACAAGACGAGGAGGATGGCATCCAAAATTTATTCTCTGGTCTCCACACGAACAAACACGCGCGCGCGCACGCACACACACACACACACACACACACACCTGGATCCTCATGTATCCCACCCGAGGTAGCCTTCCTGCAAGTTCACCTTCATCTTGGTTAAAGGCTTTCCATCTCCTCTTGGCTCAGGCTGAAAGTCTCAGAATCCTATGCACCTCCTCTCTTCCTTTATTCCCCATCCACCTCTCCAGGAAAACCCTCCAATCTTTGCTCTAACAGATACTAAGGATTTGGCTCTTTCCCACCCCCTCTAGGCTCCCTCTGCCTCACTCTCTCAGGCACCATCCTACCAATGGGATAAGCACAGCAGCTCTTAAGGGTCTCCCTGGTTCCACTGAGCACATCTTTGCCCTGGCCTCAATCCCGCCAACCAGATCACTCTGTGGCAACATTAGTTATGTCAGGTCACCCACTATCTGAAACTCTTCAATGCCATTCTATCCCTGGTATAAACTGCACTGCTCGGTCCTTCAAGGACTCTTATAGTCCGCCCACATTCCCGATTCCTCCCACACCTACCTCATCTCACTACTGGCTCTTGTGTGCCCTCCACTCCCTCTGAGTTTGCCTTGATAACTCAGGCTCTTGCCCCTGCCTCAACTTGGATGCTCTCCACCCTGATAGCAGAAGCTCTTTCCTCTCCTCTCTTCCTCTCCAGTCTCAAGGCTACCTCCCTGATAAGGTCGTGCCTGACCAGCCTACAGAAATCAGCAACCTCTCCCCTCTCACTCTGATCTGCCTTCCTGCTCCATTTTTTTCAATACTAACTTCCACCTTTGAAAATATATTTCACTGTCACTAGTAGAAGCTTCAGAAGGGCAGGGTTTTTTTGTTTTGTTTTGTTTTGTTTTGTTTTGTTTTGTTTTGTTTTGTTTTTCGAGACAGGGTTTCTCTGTGTAGCCCTGGATGTCCTGGAACTCACTCTGTAGACCAGGCTGGCCTCGAACTCAGAAATCCACCTGCCTCTGCCTCCCGAGTGCTGGGATTAAAGGCATGCGCCACCACTGCCCTGCAGAAGGGCAGAATTTTACTGATGTTCTTCATCTGAGTCCTGAGAGCTTGTCCCAGCCCTTGGCACACAGAATACGCCCATGACATTAAAGGAAAGGTATGAGGAAAGGTTAGAAGAACGACATAGGCCTCCTAGGTTCACAGTATTACCTCTGAACGTCTGTATCTTTGATAATATTGAACAGTGGCTGAGGGTGAGGCCCAGCCCAGAGAAGGCCAGGCCTAGGATTAATTCCAGTCCAAATAACAAAAGGCAGAAATGATACCCAAATTCTTAGAAATAGATAGCATTTTAAAAGTCAGCAAATCTGGTTATGGAGGGGAATTAAACCACTTGTAACTCCTCCTCCAAGGGACCCAATGATCCTCAGATTCCCTCAGGCATGCGTGTCCATTAGTGTACACACACACACACACACACACACACACACACAAGATTCAAAAAAAAGTCTTAAAAAATAAAATTCTACTTAAAAAGTGAGCAGATCTGAGACCATAAAAAAGAAATCAGGACCGGGAAGATGGTCCAGAGAGTAAAGGCACCAGCTACCAAGTCTGACAATCTGATTTGGTCCCTGGAAACTACACAGAAGAAGGAAAGAATAAACTTTACAAGCTGTCTTGGCACATGCACACATTATACCCATGATAAATAAGTAAATAAATGTTAATTTTTAAACAACAATTAGCCGGGTGGTGGTGGCGCACGCCTTTAATCCCAGCACTTGGGAGGCAAAGGCAGGCAGATTTCTGAGTTCGAGGCCAGCCTGGTCTACAGAGTGAGTTCCAGGACAGCCAGAGCTACACAGAGAAACCCTGTCTCGAAAAAACCAAAAAAACAAAACAAACAAAAAAACAAAAAAAAAAACAATTATTTTATAATGAAGAAATCAAAGTAATTTTGGGAATACAAGGTTCCTAGAGAAACTCAAAGCAAATAAATAAAAGCTGAGCTGAGACTCATGACCCAGCTCAGTGCTCATAGAGACTCATGGCCCAGCTCAGCGTCATAGGGACTCATGGCCCAGCTCAGCGTCATAGGGACTCATGGCCCAGCTCAGCGTCATAGAGACTCATGGCCCAGCTCAGTGTCATAGAGACTCATGGCCCAGCTCAGTGTCATAGAGACTCATGGCCCAGCTCAGTGTCATAGAGACTCATGACCCAGCTCAGTGCTCATAGAGACTCATTGCCCAGCTCAGTGCTCAGCCACTGACCTCCCAGACTTTAAAACCAAAGTTGAGCAAATGTTTTTTATCTACTTGAAAGGTCTCAAAAGTTACCATTTGTAGACAGCACAGGTGAACAGTCAGACTTGCTTCCTATAGGAGGTTATTGGGACCACCCTGGAGCATTCTCCTAAGTCAAGCAGATGCAGACCTAGCCATGCTAAACACCAAAAGTGTAAAACTCCAACTACTTTAAAGTTGGTAAGTAAACCTGGGAATAATTTCAGTGACCAACACAAAGACAAATTTTATAACATCATTTCCAGCTATTAGCTAGTAGCTAGTGTGCAGGGGACTAAACAAATGTTAACAATAGTCTTGAATACAACTTTTCAGAAGATATTTTCCTACTTTAATATTCATATTTAATAATATATATTACCCCATTTAATATTGTCATTTCTAGGCGACTACCTGATAGGAGATTGTAAATGAGAAGATGCCATACTTTGGTATTTCTATCCAAAACTTTCTAAAGGAAAAAACAAAGGGAATGTAATCTACCTTCAGGTAAAAAGTCACAAGCAGAAGGCACCTCAGCCTACTGAGGCACAGACGTAGCAAATGAAGTAAGTGCACCTGCATTTTAGAAAGAACTGCTCTCTGCTCTCCTACTGAGCACAGTATCCACAAACCCTAATTTTTATTTAAATAAAGGCAGTTCAGAAAAAAAATACAATCAGAAGGTATGTGACAGCTGCTGATTTCCAGGTTGATAACACATGAAGCTATTGCTTTTACATTTGAGCTAACTAATGAATAAATACTTGTTTATGGAGCTTGGGCTGGCCTCCAACTCAAATTGATAGTGAAAGATGCCCTTGAACTTCCAGCCCTCCAGGTGAGTGTTGGGGTTCCAGGCCTGAGTCAACCAACAAGATTTACATAGCTCTAGGTAAGCACTGTATGAACTGAGTTACATCCTCGGTCACCCCAAATTGTAAAGCTATAGCCAAGACCACTCATCATTAACAGTTTTCAAAGTAGACAACCAGGCAGGTGGGATGGATGGCTCACTTATCACTAAACCTGATGACTTGAGTCTGATTCCCTAGACAACTACAAGGTGAAAGGAAAAAGATTATGGGCTCCGGCAAGATGTTCTCTGACTGCCACACACACATGCCTGCTCCAAAAGAAAATTAAAAAAAAAAAAAAAAGTACGATCAAAAGAGAGAATCTGAGTAAACTAATTCTGAAACTCACTGTCATCTCAGCTGACAGACATTCTACCTGGGAATGAAGAGCCACTTATTCAAGGGTGAAGCCAGGCCCCTCAGCAGTGGGCTAGCTCACAGCAGTGGGCTAGCTCACAGTTATGCTTAACCGCTATTTGCTGAAACAAATTAACCTGCAATTGATTGGCCAACAGAACTGGACAGAATACGTTCTTAGAGAAAGGCATGCTCAAACATGTGCACACTGGCATCCAAATTGATTTTGATTATTTTAGTGAATAGTTCTGTCGGACATGGTTTATAGTTTGTAAGCCAGCTAAGAAAGTTTGAGGCATCCAAACATCACTAACTCATTGAAAAAATTTAATAGTAATATCGTTTACTAAGTTTATGAATGCTTAGCCCCCTGTTACATTTTTTCAGACATATATGCTTTGGTGGTTTGGTGTGATTTGTAATACTAGCAATTGAACCCAGGATCTCATGCATGCTAGGAAAGAATTGTACAACTGAAGAACAACACCAGCCCTACATATATGCTTCTTACAACCCTATGGGACAGGTGTTAGGGTACCTACTTTACAAATGACAAAACTAAGTAAGATTCAAGGAAATCAAGCAACCTGGGCAAGAAGTCACAGAGAGTAATTGCCTGGGCTGGGACTCATTCCAAAGCCTGAGTCTAAACTTCTGAGCCCAACACTAAATTAACCAAATTCTGACACAGTAACTTCAGAAGGGTAATACTCTTCTTAAGAGTCACACTGTCCTCTCTGTGTGAGAAAAATACTCTCGCAGATAAACTTTCAGTGAAACACCGGGAACACTGACAGCTCTGTCTAGGACACTTTGCTAAGAGTATACTCTGCAGCAATGAAGGTTAGGAATGAGAACAAGTCTCCAAAGCCATCCTCCCTTGTTTAACAACTAGAAAATAAGCTTCGCAACAAACGTGTCTAAATCTCAGAACAGCAGACGAAGCAGAGTATCTTCAAGATGAAGGATTTCAGAAGTTCATTTAAAGCTTTGTTTTATAGAAGCATGCAAAGGCTCCAGAGTCTAGCTTTGCACAAATCCCAAAAATCATTCTATTTTACTCATAATGAGGTAAAAGTTTTTCCCAATTCAAATTCTTTTTTTTTTAAAATACCAAACTGAGTTTTCAGAGCAAACTGCTTCAACAAGGGCAGGAAACACTGTAAAAAACCTCTTTATGCTTCCATTGAGATGATGAGAATTTTTAGTTGCATTCCCAGAGATGAACAGAAATTAACTGTAAGGAATATAAAACCTTGGGAATCTGCCATGAAAGTTAAACACATCCTCATGCCCTTTGGCACGGCCAAACCTTCAATTCTAAGAGACCTCGTTGCATTTTGTATTGACATCCTAACACTAGAAATGTATTTATTTGCGGGTCACTTCTGGATTTTGTTTACAAAATGAAATGTCAAAATGCAAATAATAATGACGATAACAACAACATAATGCAAAAGCCTGTTCTGTTAAAATAAAATAGCCACTGTGGTATCTAAGGAGAAAAATCAGCCACAAATAAAATAAGGTATGGACTGTTGAACATATTGGACCCATTACTGATATAAAATATACATAAATCTACATAAATCAACATTCATTATATGTGCAGATATTGACGGACACATGGTAAAAAAAAAAAAAAAATCAATAAACTTTAACCAGACACTCCCAAATAATCATTCCACTTGAGAAACTATCTACAAAACACAGTCCCCAAGAAGGAAACATAAAGTTGTAAATCACTTGGTCAGGCAACAACTCAAAACAAGGAGACAGTTCTCCAGTGGCATTAAGTATCAGGCCCAAAAGGAAGTACTTGTAGGTGTCTAAGAAACATACCTTCTATAAGTAGAGAATTCCCGGGCATCACACTCCAATAATCCACATAAGGAAAGCCTTGTCAAAAATCCCAATTTAACTGACGAAACTCTAAATGAAGAAGTTGATGGTATTTTGTCCAGTGCTAACTTGTTGGGGTCTTGGCATCTCCATGCTACTGGCTGGTAGGCATATATCCAATAAGAATAATTCGAAGGCATTTCAGTTAGGAAGTCCTCCTGCTAAGTTCGTGACATGACACTTGGAGCCGCTGGCAATGACACCTATACAATTAGAATTTATTAAGGTTAGTTGCTGGAACAGTCTATACACTCCCTTCCTAAAAGAATAACTGTCGTCTTATTTTATTCCAGTCTTTGACATGAAGGTTCAAAGCTCCACAGCTCTGGCACCTTGCAGAATGCTAACTCTCAGAAGTTACTGCGTTGTTTGGATGCTTCCTGGAGTCACCGGCAGTAGGATGGGTTCCATGTTTCACTTGTCTTGTTGAAAAGTGGCTCCGGGAGCTTGAAGAACACCTCCAGCATTGGGAAACACGGAAGAGGGTGGAGAAGGTGATAAATTACCTTGGTATTTGGAGGGAACCCACAAAACATACCTAAAGATCATGGGCCTGGTTTTGTGTTGCAAAATCAAGACAAAGTCATATTTAAAGGCATCCGACAGATAAAGCCAACCTCTGTCCTTTAGACAAACCCTAACTTAGGTCTCTAACTTACCTTTTTTTTAATGTACGCAAGTGGCTGGTAGAGATAAACAACTTTTGGAACAAAGTAGAAAAGCAGCAAAAGAAATTTCATATAAAGTGAAGATGCTGACTTACTGAGCAAGAACCAATGCAGAAGCTTTCCGAAGTTAGGGGACTTGGGAAACAAAGTTAGGAAGGCGCCCTTCACCGCTAACTGGAAGGAACCGCGCTCCTTCCCTGCAGAGCAGAGACGAAAAAGCCGCCGCTCTTTTGGGCGGGTGTGGCCGATAGAAACAAAAGGTTAAAACACAAAAGGCGGGGCGCAGGGCTAGGTCAGAGGAGCTCGGCAGGCTCGTGGTTCCCTTCCTATTCAGACTGGCTGAGATAGACCGGGGGTCGCCAACACCAAAGAGAGGATGGATCCAGAGGACAGCAATAGGTCATTCTGGGTGGGTCATTAAACTGAACCAAACCAGGGAGGTGAGGAGAGCGGACTCTTAACTAATGGTCCAGGCCCCATCAGCTTCATCTGCGCAACTCTTGACAGTCTGGAACCTGTGGCTTCCTCAACTGGACCCCAGCCCCCAAGAAAACTTCCCGGACTCCTATTAATTTGCTGGAACCCCCTTTCCACCCAAACCCTGTCTGCATTCTATTGTTACAAGCTTCGAGTCTCCAGAGCGCTCCATAGACAGTGAAGTTCGAAATGCGTGAGGAAATGACCCCCACCTCTGCATCTCTTCCTTTTTTTGTGACCAAAGTCAGGGCTTATGTGTGGGTGAGCCTGATCTAATTCCCATCCTTATCAGAACGGTTTCCTCCAATCTACACACAACTGGGGAAAAACTAGGCAGTGTACAGTTTGGATGCCCTTCTTTCCAGCCCCTCACCACCCCTAAAAAAGAAGCACGTGAGGTGAACGCATTTGAAATAAACAAATAAAACAATCTGTGCGAGAGTTTTAAAGAACAAAAGAAAAGGAGAACCGGGAAAAGAGATACAATTTTTTTAAAAAGACAAGAAAAAAGAAACAGCCAAACTTGGCTGCTGTATCTATGACTTTGCCCTCGGAAGGGCAGGAAGCAGGGGAACCTGAGGGAAGCAGGATAAACTGGACAAGTCACTCACCTTCTCCCTCCACTTCGTCGCACTTTGAAGGGACATTGTTTCCATTGTTGCAGCCTGCGAGGCGCTGGGTCACTTTTGCGCAGCCTGACAGCGGAGAAAGTCGGGTTGACAAAGTTGCAAGAAAGAGATACCCGGGCGTCCAGGGAGCGGGAGAAGGAGTTCATCAGAGTTCCCCCTTTTGTTCCAAGTCCCAGAGCAGACAAAGAGGCGGAGAGCCGCGGCAGGTTTCTCCCTCTCACCCCTTCCTCCTCTCTCCCTCCCCTCCCTCCCCGCCCCTCCCTCTCCCCGCATCTCCCGCCCGACTCTGAGCCTTGGTGCGCAGCTCGGGCTGCTCTGTCCCCAGGCACCAGCTACTCAGTCCCGACCCTCTTTCCTTCCATCTCCCAGAAAACTTTGCCCAGAAGATGCGGGAACCGGTCCCTTCCCACACATCCTTTGAACACCCAGCCTTCAGTCCGCGCTCTCACGCTCGGGGGAAATCTCCAAACTCATTGTTTCCGGGAGATGCACCTCTTTGTTTGCACTTTCCCTGCCAATCAGGGAGAGGAGCGGTCCACTTTGGCAATGAGTTTTTGCCATTTCTCAGCATCCCAAGAGACATACTATGAAGGACCCGGTCAGCCCTTTAAGATAAGAGATACAATCATAGGTGGGGCTCACAGAAGCCTCTCCATCCATGACCCTCCATCCTATTCACCCTCCTTCACCCAACAGCCTGGAAGAATTCAAAGAAGTTCTAAGTGATGGCAAAGTCTCTTCTCCCTCCCTCATCAGTGCCCACACATGACTCTAGGGAAAAACCCTCAAATCTGCATGGCAGAGGCCACTAAGTGTTCCACAGGGGCCTACACATTGCCCTTGTAGGTTACCTGTGCTGTTGGCACTGTGCCACTCATGGGGGGGGCTCCCCAGGATGCTGAACAGTGTCCACCGTCTCAAACTTCAGAGAACTTCCTCTCATCTCCAGCTATATTAACAAGACTCTCAGGTTAACATGGCTCCTTCCCACCCCAATACCTACAGTTCCTCCCTGGTTCCCTTCCTTTCACAGCTACAGAGTCTTCCTCCTTCACCTCTAACTCCCCACCCCCCATCCCAAACCGGTGTGTGCAGCCCTGAATCCCCTCCCCCACCTCTGGTCATGGGCAAGCCAGGTATCTTCCGTGTCTGGGAGTCTCTCAACCTTTCCTGGAGCCTTCTGCAAATTGTCCATCAGATCCAGAACTGGGGCCCCCATCTTTACAACTCCGCAGCATTCAGCTCTCATCCCAACATGGGTGACTCACTAAGGAACTCAAAGCAGCGCCAATTTCCTTTCTAGATCTTACCAGAATGGAAGAAAAAAAGCAGGAAGGTGGGAGAAAGTAGCAGAAGCAGCAGCCTTTTATAATAAGTCAGTTTTCCGGGCAAAGGAGGCTTTTTAAAAAGACACCCAAACATTCCAAAGCAAATATTCAAACTCCTGCTGGTGTGCTCACACCTTAGATACTTTTTCTTTCCCTATATTTAGACATGGAAGTCTCAGTGAGTTGGTAAATTTGAGGGTAAAGAGGTGGGGTGAAAGGGGGCTTTGGGAGCTGTGTTCCTGGCTAGGATGAGGATGTGAAGGGAGTAGGAAGGGAACCTTGCTGGGTCTGGAATGTCATGAGTGTGGATCACACCAAGCACCCTACCAGTGCTTGCCAAGTTTCTTCCCAAGAGCAGAACAAAGACTCTGTGAGAGGGCTTCCGTCCTGACCTCCTAGGGTCTGCAGTGGGCCCTGTGTTCGGCTGCCAGGGCACACTCCACTAGCTCTCTGAAGCTTTGTAACCAATTTCCCCCAGAGTTAGCGCTCAAGGTTCGCTGGCCAGAAGAAAGGCGGACAATTGTATCCCAGGATCAGAGAGATGCCCTTTCCAAGGTCAGTCCTCCAACCTTGCTAGGTGCTGGGTTCCACCCGAGTGCTGGGCTGCCCTCTGCGCAAAGGCAAGTCGAGCACTCTCAGTCCGTTAGTTCCCTTCAAAGCAGTTTCTTAAGTTGGGGACCCTGCTGGGTCTGGAATGTCGGGGGAACAGAGTTAGGTAGAAGCAGTTACTGGAAAATGTAACAAAGTAATAAAGAATCCTCAGGGAAGGGCAAGGGCTGTGGCTCAAGGGGCTCCTAGAGGGAGGCCCAGGGCGCACTAGCAGAGGGGCGCATGCCGGTGCGGTCCAGTCAAGATTCCGCTTATGCGATCTCGCACCTGGGATCTCCGCAGCAGTGGCTACCCGACTAGGGGTCCGCTGGGACCCTCACCTGCTGGTGACACCTACGCAACATCCTGGAGTTGTCCCTTGCCTCCTGGAAGTTCAAAGGCCTCTTTTTAGGATGGAAATCTTGATTGCATTACAACCACAAAGAGGAAACGCCCCCATTCCCTCCTGTCTGGCACATTCTCCTCTTTGTTTAATTATGATGATCTCCAGAATTTTCTTTTTAGGAGAAATGTACCCGACCCGGAGATAAGCACTTCCCTCATCTCACATAACTGTGTTAAAGGTCACGAAAAGCCAGTGGCGATGATTCCGTACAGCTGCTTCTGGACAATACTCCAATTTGTAGGTCGTGTCACCCTCTGTAGTTTCTAACTCCTAAATAGTACCCAGTTCTCCTTACAGTGTATAGCACTGCCAATCCTCCCTGATGGCCCACCCCCGTAATCCCAATCTTTTGGATGCTGAGGATATAAGATAACTGAATTCAAGGCTAGCTTGGGCTACAAAGTGAGCTCCAAATAAGTAATAATAATTTTTTTAAAAAATCAAAAAAGATTCCTTGGAAATATCTCTTACCCAGGCAGCTCATGAAGAATCCAGGGCTGGTCTGTGTCAGGTTGTTTGCTGCTATGTTTTAAAAGGAAGCCATTGCTGTCAGTTAGGGTTGCTATTGCTGCCCTGAGACACTATTATTGTTGTCGTCCTCGTCATCATCATCGTCATCGAGACTGGGTCTTGTTACATATCCCTGGATTGCCTATGAAACTCACTCTGTAGACCAGGCTGACTTTGTAATCACAGAGATCCACCTGCCTCTGCCTCCCAAATGCTGGGATTAAAGGAGTCCACTACTGTACCAAGCTTGATGTAAGGCTTCTGACAAGGACACTTGGCTACATGACGCTCCCTTTTGACTCCTGTGGTCATTGCCTTCTTTGAGCTCAAAGACCACTGTGGTTGGTACAAAGGGGCAAGCCACAGGTGCCAGGCAGCAAAGCCCTTCAGAGGAGGCCTTCCACAGAAGATGTTAGACACACTTCAGCTCCCTCATGGGAGGAGAGACTGTGTTAAACTATTCTAGTCTCCTTGCAGTCCCCAATGTTAAGCCTTAGTTACTCATAGCAGCCAACCCTGTGTTAGCTGCCTGCCCCACTTTCTCCTTCCTCCTGTGTTCCTTATTCTCTACTCTGCTTATTTGATTGCTCTTCTCTCCTGGAACTTATAGAGTCACATCCCAAATAGACTACAGGACCTGCTGCTAAGTCCTACCCTCACAGCTTCCTAGGGAATTCAGCATAAGAAACCTTTTGCATGTAGTCCTTCTAGAGGGAAGGACACATTCTGTTTGGAGACAGAAGGTAGCAGATCACATTTTTCCTAGAAGAGAATTCACTTCAGTAATAACAAATGTTTAGGGACTGTACTTAATTAGCTATGCAGTAGTTTAAGATCAGTTATACTGTGCTCACTGAGACAGAAGTAGGAATAAATAGAATCATATATTACCTATGAGAGTTGTATACACAGGTTCATAATGGTCATATTGAGTTCCTTCCTCTAATGACAACAGCCAGCAAGGCAATCGGAAATACTAACTAGCAATCTCTCTTTTGAAAAATGAATTCAAGGGGCTGGGGAGATGGCTCAGCAGTTAAGAGCACTGGCTGCTCTTCCAGAGGTCCTGGGTTCAATTCCCAGTACACATGTGATGGCTCACAATCGTCTGTAACTTCAGTTCCACGGGATCCAACACCCTCACGCAAATGCACGCACGTGAGCTTGCACACACACACACACACACACACACACACACACACACACACACACAAAACACCAATGCACATAAAATAACTAAATAAATCCTTTTAAAAATTACCTTGTTCATAAAAGACAAAAAGTAAAGAAAATTGAATTCAAAAGTAACAAAAAAGCAGAGCAAATGCCTAGCATGTACAAGGTCCTGGGTTCAATCCCCAGTGGCACATTACAAAGGAGGAGGAGGAACAGAAGGAAGAGGAACACGAGGCAGAGAAGGAAGAAAAGCAGAAGGAAGAGGAAGAAGAGGAGGACTAAGATATAGAAGATGAGGGGGAGATGAGGAAGAAAACGGAAAGTGGGAGGAGGAAGAAGCTTTTGATGGAGATTCAGACCATGATGAAAGAGCTAAGAAGCAGTTACGACTGTATGACTGAGACCTATAACCTCTCAGCAAACTTCTCAAGGTGCAGGAGCTGCTGTTTCCATAGCTTATGAGATAATATACAGGTCTCATTTTCATCCCGCCACCATAATGAGCAAGTCAGAAATGATCACATACTTTTAAGATTCTAATGCCATCCCTACCTCTGGCATTTTCTCTAACCTAGACTAGATCCTTCCACGCCTGCTTTCCTGAAGTTCTCACTCGGCACAGAACAGAAACGCTACACACCTCCTTTGAGTGAAATGAGTTTATGGGACTTGTTTGTGCTGTGGGTGTGGGTGTGCACGCGCACGTGCACTCACTCACGCACAAGCATTCATGCCATGGTGCCCATGTGGATTCGAGAGAGCAATGAGGAGATGGTGTTTACTTTCTACCATGTTTTGAGGCAGAGTCTCTCCTGTTTCTACCCAGCTTCATCTTTGAAAACGTACACAAAGCTCACATCAATTTTTTAACTATTTTCTAGCTGGACATCAGATTCAATGTACGTTGGGCTGGATGAGTTCTTTCACGTGAGTGTCTTGGCGGAGCATATATGCACCATGGCATGCGTATGGAGGTCAGAGGAGAATCTGCAGGAGCCGGTTCTCTGTTTCTACCATGTGGGGCCCTGGCATCTAATTCACGCTGCCAGGCTGCCAACCAAGCCTCTTTACACCCTGAACAAGCTCTCAACTTTGTTTTCTTTTAAACCATGATCACTATTTCATTTTATCCCTATGGATGTTTTGCCTGTATGTATGTCTGTATACCATGAGCATGCCTGCTACCCAGAGAGACCAGAAGAGGACAGGACCAGGACAGAAGAAGTAGTGAACCACCATTTGGGTGTTAGAAATCAAACCCAGGTTCACTGGAAGAGCAGCCAGTGCTCCTAACTGCTGAGTCATCTCTCCAGCCCCTGAACTGTTTTCTTTAGGAATTGATAGTCTGTTCAAGAAAGAAGGGGGGGGGAGAGAAGGAGAGAGAATGACAGAGAGGAAAGACCAATTACAAAAATGGAGGCAGGACCTTGCAAGGTATGACACACTTCATTTTTACAACAGCCCAAAGAAAGCAAGAATCAGGTCTTCTCAGTCTTTAATATCAAGTACAGACTTGGGACCCTTTTAAACAACACTGTGGGCCCAATATATCTTTATCTTAGCAGGTCTTTGGCTTTTTGTTTTTTTTTTACTTAGGGCAGTGGTTTGAACCTTCTACTTTGCCCCTTTAATACAAGTCCTCATGCTGTGGTGACCCCAACCATAAAATTATTGTCCTTGCTACTTCATAACTGTAATTTTGCTATCGTTATGAATCATAATGTAAACATCTGACATGCCACCCTGGTGACAGGGTCAATGAATGTGACCCACAGATTAAGAACCACTGCATTAGGGTCTCATGTAAACCACACTGGTCTCCAACTCCATATGTCCCCGAGACTGGCCTTGAACCCCTGACCTTCTGGAGTCCACCTGGAGTAGTTCTAGGCATAGACACCCATGCTTTACTTTATATTTTACTTTCTTTTTTTTCCTAGATTTTTTTTCAGAAAAGTCACTGGTTTTATTTACCTAATAAACTAAGAAGTCATTACCTATTTCATGGGGGTTATTATGGACATTAAATGAGATACTAAATTAAAATGCTTAATCTAGCTGCCCATGATAACAGCAACTATTCACCTTCAAATGCTTCATCATTGCTGACCAACTTCCCTATGGTCAGAACCACAGCCAAACAGCCTTGCCTATTATAGAATTGTTTCCATTTTCTTAATTCCCAATGGTTGTCTTACTGCAGAAATATGTTTAAAATATTTGGAGGGGGGATTCCAAGGCAGGATTTCTCTGTGTAGCCCTGGCTGTTATAGAACTTACCCTGTACACCAGGCTAGCCTTGAACTCAAGAGATGCCTCTGCTTCCGGAGTTCTGGGATAAAGGTGTAAGCAACCAATGCCTGGCTTATAATTTTATATAAAATTTTATGTGTATGTATATATATAATTATATATAAACTATGTATACATATTTTTTAAATTAAACAACCTATCTTTTCCCTGCCCCAAGTGATATCTGAAAAGCCAAAGTCCTCTTTCGTTTCAAAGACCTGCAGATTGTTAGCTTCCATCTCCCTCTGTGTGGTTCCTGTCTCCAGGATGAGTATTTCCTTAGTCTAGGGCAAAAGGCAAGCTCATAGCGTGAGGTCCTCTCTTTCCTCTCTGTCTTCCTTCTCCATCTGTTCTGAATGCCTGTGTTCACAGAACAGGCTCAGCTGGGGGCAGCCATGCCTTTTCAGGCAGACGTGCTATTCGAGCTGAAGATAATTATCTCACCTCTCTCCTCTCTTCCCCTTCCCCTCATTCCCACTCATGCACCAGGTTCTCCTAAAGCAGCAGTTCTCACCTGTAGGTTGTGACCCCATGGGCGTCCCATATTAGATATCCTGCATATCAGGTACTGACATTACAACAGCCAAACTGACAGTTATGAAGAGGCATCGAAAATAATTTCATGGTTGGGGGTCACCACAGCGTGAGGAACTGTATTAAAGGGTCGCAGCAGTAGGGAGGCTGAGAACCATTGTCCGAAAGCCACCATTGTAGGATGGTTTGGAGAGACTCTACAGGAACCTGTTACTCCCCCAAATCCATTAGCACTGAGTCTCTTCCTTACCTCCCCAGATCAAATTTCAATCTTTTCCGGAAAGTAGAGATTTTTAAAATAAGAACAAAATACTAATATCTGGTATTTCTATAGTGATTCTATATTTTACTCCTGTATTAAAAGTAGGTATTAGTTCTCAGCGTCTTTTGTTGTTATGATAAGTCCTTTGGGATTTTATGTCTGTAAGATTAGAACATCTGCAAAGAAACAACTCTGCCTGTTCCTCCCCTCTCTAGAGCTTCCTCTGTTTATTTATTCACAGTCGCCCTGGCTGAGATCTCCTTCACTGTGTTCTGTGCTGACACTGGACACTGGTGTCTTGTTCTGCATCTTAGAGGAAAGGTGGGTAGAGCCTGGCTCCAGGCTTATCACACATGGCCCTTGCATGAATATTTCTACTATACCTTATTCTCAGAGGAATTTTATCATGAAAGGGGTCCAGGAATCTTCCCATAAACCCCAAGAACGACAATCTCAGTCAGACAGGAATGGTTGATTGAACTCACACCTAAAGTTGGATCCACCAAGGCAACAGCTCAGGCACAAGAGCTCGACACTGTGAGCCAGACAGTTCTCAGGGCCAACTTATAAAGGCAAAAACCACAATGAGCTCATACGAAGGTGCTGGAAATGTTGCCTGGTGGTTGGCCCTGACTCAAGCCATTTTAGACATAACCGCTCATATTGACCTTTAATTTGATGGGTTCTACGTGAAGCTTATAGTTATGGAATTTCACAAGATTAACAAACCTCATAACATACAGAACATAACAGGGTATGTGGTCAGCATGACCCTGCTCTGAGTCAAGTCAATGACTGGCAGGCATGTTAGAGCAACAATATGAAATAGCTGGTGGGCAGAACAAAATGGCTACAGCTGTGGCAGCAGGGGAACGCTTCAACAGCAAGGATCCTGAATAGTATGAGGTATTTTTCTTTCTGAAAAAAAAAAAAGAAGAAGAATGAATAAAATCTTCTGAATCTGGGCCTGGTGGTGCACTGCTGTGGCTCACTCTCAGCCCTCCAGAGGCTGAAGCAGGAGCATTGTCACTGTGAGTTCGAGGAGACCAGCCTGGGCCATAGAGTAAGACCTTATCTCAAAAGACAAAAAACACAAACAAACAAATAAAAAATCAAAACCACTAAAACAAAAAAGCTGGGCTGAGTTAATGCTCATTCTGCTCAGGTGCACACCCAGCACTGACATCAGACAGCTCATCTGTAGGGCGTCTCCAGAGGATCTGATGCCCTCTTTGCTCACATAGTGCACATAAACTCACGCAGACTCATACTCACATATAAAAAAATAGCAAACGGGCCTAGAAAATTTTTTAGAAGAAATCACTCTCTTGTCCCTCCAGAACCCTGACCCTGCCCCTCCCTCCCGCCACCCACAGTCAAGCTCCTCCACCTTTCTGATCTTCTGTTGTGATTTATGAGCTGTGTGGTAAGATTGCCAGCCGTAATGTCATCAAAATGGAAAGTGCTTAGCATGTCAGCCTGACAAGAAATCAAAACATCTGACGACTACCGAATGTCAATTATTTCCAGCAGATGAGAAAGAGGTTAGAGTAAGCAAAGCAGGGCATGGCAGGGTTTTACTTCGACTCGCAGTCATAGGGCCTGGAGTTATAGAAGGACCATCCTTATGGATGATGAAGATGGAAGACAAACATCATCCAAACTTGTTAAAGGAGCTAGACGTAGCTCAGTGGTAAAATGCTCTGGGAGGCATTGAGCAGGGTCTGGAAATGTAGTGTAATTGATAGAAAACTTGCCTACCCATGTTGAAGACCCTTAGTTCAGTCTCCAGCATCACATAAACTAGTGTGCTGTCAGACATCTGCCATCCCAGCCTTTGGGAGGTGGAGACAGGAGGATCCGCAGTTCACGGTCACCACTGGCTACATAGCTCTAGACTTAAAGGTACCTTGAACTCTCATAAGGTCATAAGAGTCTCTGTCAAAACAAACAAACCGGAAAAAAAAAGGAGGAGGAGGAGGAGGAGGAGGAGGAGGAGGAGGAGGAGGAGGAGGAGGAGGAGGAAGAAGAAGAAGAAGAAGAAGAAGAAGAAGAAGAAGAAGAAGAAGAAGAAGAAGAAGAAGAAGAAGAAGAAGAAATAACATCATCAGAAACTAGGTTCTCAACCAGTAGTACTACATTTCTTCTTTAAAACACAAGCAACAGAAGACCATGAACAGTTCAAAAGAAAAAGGACTCAAATGAATAACAGTATTGGAAAATGCAGTATTTCACCCAGGACACTGTGGAGGCTGGGAGCTGACTCTGTTCTGTGTATAACTTGTCAATCTTATGAACAACAGCAGTCACCCTTGGAGAGAACCAAACCCTGAAAGTTGTCCTCTGACTGCCTTGTTTATGGCCTCACTAGCACACACCAAACATACAAAAAGCTATAGCAACTGTTAGGCTGTACTAAAATATTGACAGGAGAACCATTCCGTGTATGTTCAGGGCAGAATGAATCTTGGGGTATAACTTTAATTTTTTTTAAACCGTATTTTTAATGATGGTTCTTAAACACTTTAACCTCTCTTATAGCCCACCAACCCACCAGAGGTAATAGAAAAAAAAATGTTTTAAAGCTACGGTGAAAGTGGACCTGTTTAGAAGGGTTCTCTAGAACAACTCTCTTCTGTGTTACCTAGAAATTGACAGTTTAGTTCACAGGTTAACAACGCCACCTCGATCCACTCACAAACACTTCACAGATATACCAACAGTCCAGTTCGGTAGAGTCGGGTAACAAACACAAATCAGCAGCAGTGACAGGACCTAACAGAGACAGCTAGGCCTCAGCCTCAACTTGAGTCAACAGGATCAACCAAGAAGAACACCAAGAAAAGTTCTCCACTGTGTGTCTCTCAGGGAAGCGACGATCAACAAAAACTCAAGACCTACAAGTGTTGCACAGTCTGCTCTATAAACAAGCCAAGCTCAGTCTCTGTCACTGTCTGTCAAGTACTGTTTATACTCTCTCCAAACATCACTAGCCCTCCATGGGTCTTGCCTCAGCATGTGTCCTACCTCAGCATGTGCGTCTTTCTCAGCTGACATCACTCTGCCAATCAGCCCAAGTCTAAGGAAGCAACAAAAAAGCCACAGCACACCACCAGAAGTTTTTAGTCATTTCTCTTTATGGAGTCCTGACAAATGCAGCTCAACTACACCATGTAAGGCAAACCAATACATGCGTCTTGTTAGCAAAGAACCCTTCATCATGTGTCCTTTCACATGCCTGCTTTAGCAGAACCTCCTTTCCCCTATGTCTGCTTCTGCAAAATGTTTCTTTACAAGTGTGCCTTAGTCTTTCACCTGTGTCCACTTCAGGAAAACAGTCCTTCACGTATTTGCTCCAGCAAAACACCATCCAACACAACTGACTTTCCAAAGAACCCTTAAAGTTTCCACTTTATTGGGGTGTTTTGTCTTCCTGGCTTGGTTTGTTTGATTGTCTACTTAAGTTGTTTTGTTTGGTTTTTTTTTTTGTTTTGCTTTTCAAGACATGGTTTCTCTGTGTAGTCCTGGTTATCCTGAAACTTGCTTTGTAGACCAGGATGGCCTTGAATTCACAGAGATCCACCTGCCTCTGCCTCCCAAGTGCTAGAATTAAAGGCATGTGCCACCACTGCCCAGCTGTTTTTGTTTTGGGTTTTTTTTTTTTTGGTTTTTTTTTTTGGTTTTTTCAAGACAGGGTTTCTCTGTGTAGCCCTGGCTGTCCTGGAACTCACTCTGTAGGCCAGCCTGCGCCACCATTGCCCGGCGAGTTCTACATCTTGTTCTAAAGGCAAAGAGAAGACTGACTTCCAGCTAGGACAGGGGTATTAAAGCCTACGCCCACAGTGACACACCTACTCCAATGTGGCCACACCTCCTAATAGTGCCACTCCCTGGGCCAAACATATACAAACCATCACACTTAGGTTAGCCTACACTCAATATGTGGTCAGGATCTTTATGGTTCCACTTCTCAATACAGTTCTCTGTTTCTCTTTTGTTTTGTTACTTTTTATTGTGATACAGAGCAGGCCTTGAACTTACAGAGGCCAATGATGCTAGGTCTTGCTAGTTTCCTTGATTATTCAGCTAGGTAACCCCTAGGCATACCCCAAAATAGCTTGGCTCATGGGCTTCCACCCTATAATTTATTATTTTAAGTAAGTACATTGTGAGATTATATCATAAGGATTTTTTGTGTAAGGCAGACTCCTCATCTGTATAAGTTTATATTTTGATTTATGTGTCATGATCCTAAAATATACTACTAACTTGGGCAATAAATCAGAAAGCAAAGTAAGTAGTTCCAAACTCATTTTCTGAAGATATCCCGATGGAGGATGTATCTTACCTCACAGTTAGGGACAGATTGGAATAACTACTTTGTCATCAGATTCTTATATGAGTGACAGCAACACATTTCTACATTAAGGAAAAAGAGATCCAGCAAATTCCACCTATCTGAGACAAGCTCTCCCAATTTCCCTGAGCCTCTGGTAGCCATTCCTGGTGCCTTAAGACTCCTGGCTTACTTAGCATTTGAACCAAGAGTCATGGCGATTCCATTAGAAGGTCCCATTTCTTTAAACACAGACTGAAGTGTTTCCTTCCTAGGCTGTGTTTACTAACCCCCCCCCCCACCCTAACATCTCTACCCATCCTGGTTTCACCTCCTGCTTCCCACCATTTCACAGTCCCTAGGTCTGTGCTGCTGGAACTCACCCTTCATACAGAATCAGGCTTCTCTCTGGCCCATGGCTTCCCGCAGAGCCTCTGAATTCACTGGATGGGTTGGACCTTTGTCAGGAGAAAGTCTATTATTACACTCTTGATGATAAACCCTGGTCTCAGGTACTCACCTGGTCATGTGTAGCTGGAGAGGAGAAAGAACCCAGATCCTGGTCTGTGTCAGATGGTGTAATTATGGAGCTCTTAATTCCAGGTTTTCAGTTTCATAATATTCAGCCCTCCTATCTACCAGATACAATCTTTAGCCCAAAGGCAACTCAAGAGGAGGAAACGTCCTCACCTGTTTGCTTTCAATTTTGCAATATTTGTGTTTTCCAGTTTTTCCCCATGCCTTTTTCGTTTCTATGAAAATACTTGAGATGATACAGTTTAAACAAGGCTAGAACTGATGGATATCTTGTTTTATAAAGAGATATTTTATAAAGGATATTTTCCTCCAGGCTAAAAACCAAACAAACCCCAGGAAAACCTTAGTGCTCATCTCTATCAGAGAAGTTTCTCAGGGAGGTGGTCTTACTGGAGCTTTGACTTTCTAAGTAGACATAATTAAAAAGCACAAGAAGGGCTGGGTGGTGGCCTACACCTTTAACCAGAACTAGGAAGGCAAAGGTAGGAGGATCTCTAGGAGTTGGAGGCTAGCCTGATCCAAGTAATGAGCAAATTCTAGGTAGACAAAGTTAAATACATACCCTGGGGGACGGGTGTGTGTGTGGTGTGTGTGTGTGTGTGTGTGTGTGTGTGTGTGTGTGTGTGTGTGCGCGCGCGCGCGCGTAGTGGAGAATTGAGATCAAGGGTAGGGTCCTTATGTAGCATGCATGAGACCTCAGTATTGCTAAATAAATACACAAGAAGTAATACACACCTGTATTGCCATCACTCAGAAGACAGAAGAGGAAGGAGAGGATTTCAGGGTTAGCTTTGGCTACCCAACAAGTCACAGGCCACCCTGTGCTATGTGAGACCATAGATCAAAAAACAGAACAGCAAAAAAATACACGAGGGAGCCTTTCCCCCCAAACCTGTTTTCTTTCTTTCTTTATTTTGTAATTTTCTCAACATCCAGTCTTCAAGGGGTGATAGTGTACACCTTGGACCCCAGCACTTGGGAGGCAGAGGCAGGCGGATTTCTCTGAATTGAAGGCCAGCCTGGTCTACAGAGCAAGTTCCAGGATGCCCAAGGCTACTACTCAGAGAAACCCTGTCTCAAAATAAAATAAAATAAAATAATCCAAAAAATAAAAAGTAAAGACCCAATCTTGTGTTGCTCAGGCCACCAGTCAAGCTCCTGCCTCTGCCCAAAGGGTAGTTGGGAGCACAAGCATGTGTCACCAAATCTGTCTCCTGCTACCAGCTCATTCCTCAGGAATTCGGATAGACAAATTTAGCCTCTGTCAGGGTTCCCACCTGCTCAGCAGCCTGCTCAGGCTCAGTGCTCCCTTTTCCTCTCATTAGAGATGTCTTTCTTCCACCCCTCCCCCACCCTCTCATTACTTATTTAGTTTGCTTTTATTTGCTGGCAGTTTTAGCTGTCATAAAAAGGAGCTGGAGATGAGTCTCTTTGTCCACAGTCGACAGGAACTCCATAGCAGCTCTTCCTGACCCGGATCATGGAGAGCCCATAAAATGCCACCAGGATCCTTTTTGGGATGGACCAACCTCCACCGGGACCCACAGGAGAGCCATCATCCTACTTATAGTAGGCCAAAGAAGCACCTACCTCTCATCTCCTTCCGCAGACAGCACTCGTCCCCGTTATAAACCACTGCATTCTGCAGCTGGAGTTACAGAGGTTACATCCACAGCAGAACATGGCTCTCAGCTTGTTCCGGCGCCTTCCGGAGGATTCTTTCATTTATCAGCCAAACTATCACTTTGAACTGCAATAAAAGTGGGGATGTGTTCAGACAACACTATTAAGATTGAGAATGTGAGCCTTGGAAAAATACAAATGATTACAGCAAACATTTTCCTAGATTTTATCCCTGGGGTTTAACCAAAGCAGTACCACCTTTAACAAGAGTTGGAGAGGTGTTTTTGTTTGCTTAGTTGTTTTTACTTATTTGTTGTTTTAATTTTCATTTTCGAGACAGGCCATCATGTATCCCAGGCTGGTCCATTTGCTCTGTAGGGAATGACTTTGAACTCCTGGTCGCCAGTACTGGGATTAGAGGCCTGTTGGTAATGGGGAGTTTTCCCTCCGATCTCCGGGTTCACTTTCTCCCCTTGCCATTCCTTGGTCCCGTTCCCTTGTTATTCCACATCTGCCTGTGCACTGTGCTCAGTACCCTGGTTCCCCTTCCTGTTCCTCCAGCCCGGGTCTCCATCTGTCCAAACTCCCTTGAAAAGCGTCTTGCCTCTGGAAATGTCCATGATGCCTCCTACATGCACCTCGCCTTAACACACCTTAAACTAAAGCTATCAGTTTCTCCTCATAACCCACCAGTCAATCAACAGTCAGTCAGTCCTTTTCTCAGGCAAACGTCTGTCTGAGAAATTAAACAATACGACCACCTAAGGCGGGCATGGGGGCATACCGTGTGCTTCCATCTTCTAGGCTTAAACAGCATAAAGACCAGGGGCATTTAGCCTTAGCATCCGTAACATCTTCGGTTGCTCTGTGGTAGACAGTTTGCCACACTCTCCGATTCAGATGTGAAGCCCTAACTTCCTGTTCTAACTAGGCTCTATCCGTAGTTTAGGGCCTCCAAGGAAGTAATCGAGGTTTAAGATGTAATAAGGGATTCTTAGGACTAGGGTCCTTTAAGAAATGGTGGAGAAGTTCAGCTGGAGAGATCGACCAGTGGTTAGAGTATTTGCTGTCCTTCCAGAAGACCTGAGTTCTAGTCCTAGCCCCCACGTGGTGGCTCACAACCTCTAAACCCAGTTCTAGCAGGTCCAATGCTCTCTCCTCGCTCTGCAGGCACCAAGCACGCAAGTGGTACACAGAGATGCATTCAGGCAAAACACACATAAAATAATTTTTAAAAAATTAAAAGAAACGACGGGGGAGGGAAACGGGGAGAAAAACATTCAAAAAAGATAAACTAGGCAGGGCAGGGTGTGGTGGCACACATCTTTAGTTCTAACTCTAAGGAGACAGAGGCTGATAGATCTCTGTGACTTCAAGGCCAGCCTGGTCTAGGTAATGAGGTATAGGATGGCTAGAGCTATGTAGAAAGTGTCTGTCTCAAAAAGAAAAGGGAAAGAACTCGTGTTCTCTCTCTCTCTCTCTCTCTCTCTCTCTCTCTCTCACACACACACACACACACACACACACACACACACACACACACACCTTATTTACCCTTCTCAGAAAAAGCCATGGACACACCAGGAAGTCAAATGAAAGACTGACCACATCACACCTGACTGGAGACTTCCCAGAGCTGTGCCTGAAGCTACACCATGTTTGAAACTGAACTGACCACCTCCATGACCACCTCTCCGACCCTCACTGTAAAAGTTCAAGTGTTTGAAGCACCGTCTCAGGAGCAATCATCATAAAAGGCGTGTGAGGCTGCTGAGATGGCTAGATGGGAAAGGCACCTATGAGCTGGGTCTGATTTTCAGGATTCACAGGGTTGAAGGAGAGGACTCCTACAAATTTACTTTGGACCTCAGCATACACAAAATAGTAACTAGAAGAACTTTTGAATTGCCTTGTTGCTCATGCTTATTAATAAGGAAAAAGTCCCTGCATACTTCCATCCAGTGCCAGAGTCCAGACAGCTTCCTCTCTATGAGCTAGCCTTGGCCACCTCCCCCATCATTTCCTGTATCTCTGCTCTATTCATGCTAAGCCTCCAGAGCTCAATTAAGTTCCTCCCCCTCTGCTGTTCTCCCTCTCCGTCTCCCTTGCTCCCATTCCTCCAGTGACCAGGTGAGGGGTAATTAGAGTCCTACTTCCTGGTTCCCACCTGCTGTTTCTTCACAGAAGCGCAGCTGCCCTCACACCTAGCGGCTAAATCCCCGCACACCGATGAGTCTTTTCCATATCGTTCACACTAGGTTGCATTTCTAGTACTGAAGCCAGTGTCTGGCCTTCAGTAGGCACCCAACCTTTGTTAATTTGATTTTTTTTTTTGTTTGTTTGGTTTTTTGGTTTTTTGAAACAGGGTTTCTTTGTGTAGCCCTGGCTGTCCTGGAACATTAATTTGAGAAAAGGGGCATCAAACCCCCAGGGAAGCAGCAAATGGGAAAACTGAGGCAGGAAGAGCCTGAGTTCAAAGTCAGTCTACATTACAAAGTGAGAATCTGCTCCTCCCTCAAAACAAAACAAATCAAAAGGAGCAAGAAGAAAAATATATTTATTCTCTTTTTGTTTCTATGAATTTTTGATCTTTTAAAAATGTATAATGTGTGTGTGTGGGGTGTGTGTGTGTGTGTGTGTGTGTGTGTGTACATGGATAAACATGAAAGCATGTGCCAGTATGCGAATTCACCATGGAATATGTGTAAAGGAAACACACACACACACAATTAAAAAAATAAATGAAATTTCTAAAAACATCAATCAATTCTTGAGTATGATTATTTTAGTTTTTAGGAGTCTATTCTCTCCTTCTGCCTTGGGATATGGAATGGAAAGCAGGCCATCAGCCTTGGCTTTCCCTGATGAGCCCTCTCAACCAGTTCCTGTTGATTTTTTATTTTTTAATTTTATTTAAAGTTACCTCTTTCACTCCAGGCTGTGGAGATTTTTCTCTTTCTTTCTTTCTTTCTTTCTTTCTTTCTTTCTTTCTTTTTTTTTTTTTTTTTCGAGACAGGGTTTCTCTGTGTAGCCCTGGCTGTCCTGGAACTCACTCTGTAGACCAGGCTGGCCTCGAACTCAGAAATCCACCTGCCTCTGCCTCCCAAGTTCTGGGATTAAAGGCGTGGGCCACCACTGCCTGGCTCATCTTACAAATTTTCAAAGATGAAAGCACATATACATTCAACAAAGACGGAAGTGCTTATTCACTTAATGAAGTACAGTACAGAGATATACTACATTGTTACGCACTGAGAAATGATGTCAAAAAAAATAGTAAAAGTCTTTTATTTCCTGGTCTGGGGATGTAGCTCAGTTGGCAGAGTGCTTGCCTAGCCTGTGCAAAGCCCTGTGTTTGATACTTAGCATCAATGAAAGCAAATGTGGTAGTATACATTTGGAATCCCAGCAGCACTCAGGAGGTGGAAGGAAAAAGATCAGAAGTTAAGGTCTTTCTCGGCTACATGGTAAGTTTGAGGCCAGCTTAGGATACAGGAGACAAAAAACCAACACAGCAATCCACAATCTACAATGGTCCCAAGTCCAGGTAGAGGTGTTCCAGAAAGCATTCTTTGGTGTTGCCCAGTGTGGCTGCATACACAGTGAGAAGTGTGTGTGCTGTCTATTCATGACACATTTACACAGTGTGACTTGAGTGGCTGCCAGCTAGATACACCTCAGATTCATTATTAATTTGATTTTGGATTAATTTTTGGTTATTGTGTGTACAGAACCCTTTTATTATTGACAATTATTTTGAGATTCCTACATTCAATTACAAGAACCCATATGGGGTCACAACCCAAGAAGCTTTGCTTTAGTGTTAGGGAGATAGTTTAGCTAGTAAAAGTATTCCCCTACTCCTCAAACCTCACAAGCAGAATTGACCTCTATAGTCTACATAAAAAGCCAGATGTTGCTAGTGTGGTGGCAAAGGACTTTAGTACCAGCACTCTAGAGGCAGAGGCAGCTAGATCATGAGTTTGTTAGGTTTACATAGTAAGTTTCAGGATACCCAAGGCTATATAGCAAGATGAGACCCTGGTTTCTTTTGTTTTGTTTTGTTTTATTTTGTTTTGTTTTGTTTTGTTTTAAGGCCAGAAGTAGTAGTATGAATTTGTAACCCCAACACTTGTATGGTGAGATGGGCAGAGGAGGCAGAAGAATTAGCCACGAGCTCCTGGGCCCAATAGCTTGGAATGCACACTCGGAGTAAACAACAAAAGAGATCTTATGTCAGCAGTGTCAAAGGTCAGAACTGACTCCCCAAAGTTGTCCTCTGAGTTCCTTCCACATGAATGTCCTAGAAGGTCCATGCTCCACACAAAATAAATATTCATTTGTTTATTATTTTAGGTGTATAGGTGTTTTGTCTGCATTCATGTCTGCACACCACATGTGTAGGGTCCTTGGAAGCCAGAGTTGGATCCCATAGAACTGGAGCTACAGATGGTTTTGAACAGCTGTGTGGGGCTGGAAACAGAACGTGAGGGCTCTGAAAGAGCCATCTCACTGACATGGAACTCACTGGGTAGATCAGACAGAGATTCACCTGCCTCTGTCTTCTGACTGCTAAGATTAGAAGTGTGTGCCACCATTCCAAGCCTTTAATTTTTTTTTAAAAGCAGCTTTGCACTATCCCAGAATTTAATCTTTATCTGCCTGAAGTTTGACAAGGATTCTATAAAAACTTCTAAGCATTATAGATATATTTGAATTATGTTTTAGCTCAACTGGTACTATAGTTCCATTGTATTTCCTGACATGGACTTAGGGACCTGTGAACACAGGTTCTTTGGCCCCTTGTAGAGCATGCCTTGGTCTTTTGCCCTTGGCCTTTACTCAAAGATATCAAAGAACCAGAGACTTGAAAGCTTGTTTTTGTGTCTATTAGTGTGATGTGGCCAAGGGCTGTTTTTACAATATCAAGCCATGTCCTCTTTATAAGTCGCTACAGGAGAACAATTTCACAGGTTTTTGGATCAAAAAGTGTTTCATTTATAGCTTGGCTTTAATCTTATGGATAAATGTAGTAATTGAGCAGGTCCCCACTTCGCTTTGTTCTCTGAAACATGAAGCTGAATCTGCTGCTCTGCACGCACACCTCTGCATGCAGAGAAGGTAAATAGCCTGTGAGTAGGATTCTCTTCCTTGTGGCTTTTCTGTGCTCACTTCCTGTCCAATGGTGCTTTCAAGAATTGTTCTTCTGTTGTTCTGTGGAAAATACTTTGCAGGAATTAATACATAGTTGATTTTCAGGCTCCTTTCCCAACAAAGGAAAATGTACCTTTATAAGCTCAGGTAAAGATGCTTTCTGATGGGTTAACCCAATGAGAGCTTGGAGAATTGTGTCTAGAATGTTATCGTTCTGGGATGGAACTCAGGACTTCACATGTGCTAAGTGTATGATTTACCACTTTCAAGTTGTAAAAATCTGAACCTAAAAAAATAAGTCCACCCACATACTACTTAAGTTACTCTACCAAAACGTTACACTCCTGAATGCAGGATATATTTGACTTTCTAGGATTTTTGAAACAGTATCACTGTGTAACCCATGCTAGCTTCAAATTCATGATGATGCCCCTGTCCTGGTTTCCCCAGGTGACAGATGTAAGCTGCTACACATGACTTCTAGAAATGTTTTAACCTGAGGTTTATTCATACATAAAGCACTGATACCTTTGGATAGCAGATAAAAACCTTACTTACTGCAAATGGCTGTCATACCTACCTGTCCATTTCCAGTGAAAGCAAATATCCACCTGAATAACTCTCTTTCAACCCTCTCCAGTCACACCATCCAAAAAGCAAAATCCAGATCCTAGAATCTAAAGCTTTGAACTATGACTGGATCCAGGAGTCCTAGGTTCCAGTACTGCCCCTGGGATTGAACCTGTACTCCTCAAACCTATGACATGGAAGGAAGATGCTTCAGGGCTTCTGCAGTTAGGAAGACAAAGGTGGAAACACATTTGAGATGTACACACGTTGGGTTGCTAGAGGGAAGACATGGTTATCATCTGGGCATAGTAATTTTTTATGGACAAGGTTAGTGACATCTCTCACAGGACATAGGAGGAATGGATAAAGACGCACAAGCAGATTTACAAAAGAGAGCAGGAGGAGAGGAAATGGAAGGGGAAATTAAGGGAGAGGAAGGAGAAAGGAAGTAGGAAGAAGGGGAAGAGGAAAGAGGAGATTGCTCTTTATTTGGTTAATGGCTTTTTGTTTTCCTATGCTGCTATATTTTAAAAAAGAATTCACCTTAGCAAATAAGTCTGCTTGCTTTGACGTTTTGAGGGACACATGACGATGCAGCCTCTGACCTCAAATGTCATCTGTCAGTAAGCTTGGCCGGGTAGCATCCTTATGTCACCGGCTTGACTCCCAGCACCCCAGGCTAGCCCCGTACCTGCTTGCTCCCTAGTATGTCTCTGTCTTTGACTTCTGTCCTGTCCACTCTGACACACACATAGCCTGGGTCACACAGAGGACAGAGCGAAATGGTATAGATAAATCAATACTAACTCGCTTGAAACACAAGTTCATTTACGAAGGTTAATACATTAAACAGATATAAATCAATCCCAGGAACTCAGGAAGATCTCCCTGAGAACTTGTGGTATTCACTCTTGTGTAGCCTGGCCTGACAGATGCTCCCTATCTGAGGAAGATTTGGTTGAAATAAAGTTAGAGAAACAGCATTCTTCCCTTGGGAGGGTTCACCTAGCCTACAGGAAGGCCTGAGGTGAATTCGAAGCACCCCATAAACCTGGTGTGCTAGTGTCCACCCACAATGCCAGGATTCCGGAGGTGAATATGGTAGATCGGGAGTTCAAGTCATCCTTAGCTACCACATCCTCAGCAAGTTTGAGCCTGGCACTGGGATACATGAGACTCTACAAAGCAGGAGAATTATGGGGTCAAGGTCAGTCTGGGCTCCACAGTGAGTCCCAGGCTAGCCTGAGCTACATAAGAGCCTGCTTTAAAAACAAAACAAATGAAAAACAAAAACAAGACCTCTAGAATTCAAACCCAAATAAGCTTGCTTGAGTTGCTGCTTTTAATTTTTACACTAAAATCAATAGTTGTAAGCAGAAAGCAACAATGTGCAATTCATACTTCCCTCTCCTTGTGAAATGTCTCTCTAAATGCTATAATTAATTATAATTATGATTATTCAGAAGTAAACTGAAAGATTTGTATTCCACTCCTGGTAATGCTAGCCTATGTAGTACCCCATCCAAAAGAGGGGTGCTGCTCATTAGCACTTTATACCCTGCCTAACTTCCTTTCTGGAATTACTCCAGGATGGCCAGCGTGATTATAGGGTTAAATAATCCTTGTACCTCCAGAGCTCAGGACAGAGAAGATGATGGTGGTGGTGGTGGTGGTGGTGATGATGATGATAATGATATTGGTAATTGGGTTTTTGTGACCTGGTTTCATTTGTAGTTGTGGATAAACTAAATCCACTATGTTGCCAGGCTGTAATCCTCCTGCCTCATCCTTTTAAGTGCTGGGACTATAGATTTGCATCACAACATCAGGCTTATAACAGAGATTTTTAAAGGAGATGTCCCAGAACCTGACATTTTCTGGATTAACAATACAATCATAACTTATAGATACCAAAAAACATACAATAAAATATATTAATGCACACATATACACATATACATACACAATACGGAACATAAGATACGGTAAAGTGAGCTATTAAGAATGGCTCGATGGTGAGATGCCACCTGCCAAGCCAAGCCTGTGTTTCTGAGTTCACTTCCTGGAATCCTTGTGGTAGAGCAAGAAAACTAACTTCTGAAGGCTGTCCTTAACATCCACATACATGGTGTGACATGAATGTACCCCCATACACATATGCTTCACAAACAGAGTAAATACATAGCAAATAAACATAATTTTAAAAATTTTAAAATGCTCTCTGACTCTCTGCCCCTTTTTTCTCTCTGACTCCTTTCTCCCTCTCCCTCCCTCCCCTAGTGTTCCCTGCCAGCCTCTCCCCCCCTTCTCTGTCCCCTCTCTTTCTCAGCCTCTACTCCCTTCTCAACCTCCCTTCCCATGTCGCCAAATAAACTCTATTCTATACTAGAAAAAAAAATTAAAAAAAAAAAAGTTAGAAAAACCGAGAGTTTTGGTTCTTCTCTTTTGGCCCAGCCCTTTCTCTCATGTTCTGAGATACTGTTGTTTAGCGTTTCCATTGCTCTGACAACACACCCAAGCACCACTATAACTAAAGCAACACAGGGAGGAAAGGGTTTATTTGGCTTACACTTCGGTATCAGTTCTCACCCATGAAGGAAGTCAGGACCTGAGGCAGAGGCCATGGAGGGGTGCTGCTTACTGGCTTGCTCCCCATGGCTTGCTTTCTGATAGAATTCAAGATCACCTGCACAGGGATGGCACCACTCACAAAGGCTGGGCTCTCCCCCATCAATCACTAATTTAAAAAAATACTTTCCAGTTAGATCTTATGGAGGCATTTTTTTTCAATTGAGGTTCTCTTCTTTCTAACTTGTGTCAAGATGGCGTAAAATTAGCCAACGCAACGACTCGCATACCTTAGATTGGTCTTGAACTCATTCCCCAGCCATGGTCTTGAACTCCTGATTCTCCAGCCTCCACTTTACAAGTTCTGGGATTATAGGAATGTGCCACCATGCCTAGCTCAAGTTTTGGTTTTCAAAACATATGCTGTGGAAAGCCATTTCTTAAAATATATGACATGGATAATATAAATGTAATATATAATAAGAGAATAAGCAGAAGAGTGCGCTAAGTCTCACTGCTGTGTTACCTGTGAACATCTTTACTATATAAAAGGAAAAACTATGATACTGAATATAAAACCCAAGAAATTCAGCCCCGAACCCCTGTATGTCTGTCTGTGCATGCATGCATAGGCGTGTACATGCGTGTGTGTGTGTGTGTGTGTGTGTGTGTGTGTGTGTGTGTGTGTGAAGAGGAGGTGCAAGTGGAAGACCCAGTGATCCATAAGGGGCTGGCCACTGGGAGTTTGACCATGTTCCAGTGAGTATTTGGAGGGCACAAAATGGACTTTTTTTTTTAATCCTTTCTTTTTCTTTTTTAGGGGAGGTCAAAAGGGAGGGGAGCAGACACAGAAGGAGTAGAGAGTGAGTGTGATGGGGTGCATGAAATTCCCAGGTGACCAATGACAATATCGTGTTGGGTGGAGATTGTGGATACTAATCTCCCTCCTTGCTTTCTCTTCTTCCTCTTTATCTATTTTCCTTCCTCTTCCTTCCTCCTTCCGGTCAGGTCCCAAGGACAATGGCTAACTGTGGTGCCTATTAGCATACCAAAAAGCATGCTGGTCTCCTTAGCTCTCTGAGGGTGGCAAGTACCTGTTACTGAGTACTGGCTTCCTGGCTCCTCTCAGCTCTTCTCACTCACCCCCTACCCTCAACTTCTCCAGCTCATGGGCTTCCCTCAGTTTCTCATTCTTATATAACCCTGCCATTTTGGTCATGCAGTCTCTTTGTTCTCTTTGCTCTCTTGGTCCTTTTGGCTCTCTCTTGGTTTTCTTCCTCTCTCTCTCTCTCTCTCTCTCTCTCTCTCTCTCTCTCTCTCTCTCTCTCTCCCCCATCTCCTTCTCTATCTCCTCTCCTCTCCTGGTTCAGTCTACTGGCCATGCTCAGTCTACTGCTTTCTCTGAACCCGCCCAGAACTCGGACTACACTGGGCTCCCCCTCATATCTACAATAAGAACTCCCTCAGCCATTCCGTGGAGGGCCCATGTCCTCACTTTATCACCCACCTCTCTTCTTTCTCTTCCTCCCTTCTTTTGTGATACTGAGGCTATACCCAAGTTCTATAATCCCATATACTCCAGAGGCTGAGGCAGGAGGATTTTAAATTCAGGGCCTACCAGACTGAGAACTAGGCCAGCCTGGAAATTATACTTAGTCTTTATATCAAAATAAAAAGTAAAAAGCTGGGGATTTGGCTCATTGGTAGAGTGCTTGTTTAAGGGAAGCTCTGGGTTCAAACCTTAATACAAATAAAATATAATTTATGTGGTATTAATGAAAACAGAGATAACCAGATGGATGGAAAAAGTCAAAACTCCCACTTAAATGGCCATTTGAGTTTTGACCAATGTGTCAGAATTAAATAGGGCAGAAAAGTCATGAGAACAAATAGTGCCAGCACAACTGATTCTAATATGGGAGTAAAGGGGGTATGAGACAACCTAAAACAGACACTGTCAGACACTCAACTAGAGAGACTTAGCCAGTCCTCATTCAGAGGAGACAGGCAGTGAGGCATGTCACAATGGTTCTTATTTAATCATGGGAAAATATGGGGCACAATTTTATGGCAGTGAATCTGAAACTATGAAACCAAAAACCATTCGAAAATATGTCAAACTGGTTCAAGAAGAAAAAGACAATATGAATTTGCCCATGTCAAAACCACACATGTGCACACACACACATGCAGACACAAAGATATTAGAGCCATATGACTTTTTTTTTTTTTTGGTTTTTTGAGACAGGGTTTCTCTGTACTCCCAAGTGCTGGGATTAAAGGCATGCGCCACCACTGCCCGGTGAGCCATATGACTTTTAAAAAGATTTTTATCTGTGATTTTAGTGATTTCTTTATTTCTATTTTATTTGCATTGGTGGTTTTCCTGCATGTATGTCTGTGTGAGGATGATGGATCCCCTGGAACTGGAGTTACACACAGTTGTGAGCTGCTATGTGGGTGCTAGGAATTGAACAGTCAGTGCTCCTAACTGCTGAGCCATCTCTCCAGTCCCATTTCTTTGTTTTTAGTTATGCATATGGGTTTGTGTGGGGGTCTGTGTGTGTGAGTCCAATCAACACAGAGCCCAGAGGTTTCAACTATCTCTGGAGCTGGAGCTCCAGGTAGGTATGAGCCAACTATCATGGGTGCTCCCATTCAGGTCCTCGGCAGGAACAGCAGGGGATTTTAACTTCTGAGCCAAATCTCCAGTCCCAGAGACAGAAAACTTTACAGTGAGTTTTCTTTGTAATTGACAGAAAGAGAGAGAGAGAGAAAGAGAGAGAGAGAGAGAGAGAGAGAAGCTTTACCTTTCACAAACTATTCCATAACTGGAAAGTGTGAGTGGGTCCCTACTGCCTTTTCCAAAGTGCTATAGCCTTTATATGCAAACTGACAAAGACCATTTCAGAAAAAAAATTGTAATTTAATCTCCTTTATCAATAGAGTTCTAAAAACCCTAATGAAAAACTCTAAAGGTTAATTTATCATTGTATTTTAGAATGTCATAAGTTATGAAGAAATACAGCATACCCCAAGGAGACACAGAACCATCTAGCATTAGAGAGGAAAAAAAAAAAAAAAAACAACTAAGGGATTTAATGAATTACTATGTTAAAGGGAATCCCTCCCAATCATCTCTTGTTTAATGACTTCAGGAAAACAGTTATTAAAATTTGAGATCTATTCATGCTAAAAACAAACAACTTAGCAAAATTTTTCTTTGGTTGTTTTTCAAGACAAGGTTTCTCTGTGTAGCCCTGGCTGTCCTGGAACTCACTCTGTAGACCAGGCTAGCCTCGAACTCAGAAATCCACCTGCCTCTGCCTCCCAAGTGACAACTTAGCAAATTAAGAACGGATTTCCTCTTTAATAAGACATAAGACAGGGCTGGAGAGATGGCTCAGCAGTTAAGAGCACTGGCTACTCTTCTAGAGGACCTGGGTTCAAAGTCCAGCACCTACATGGCAGCTCACAACTGTTTGAGTTTACAGTTCTAATAGATCCAATACCCTCACGCCAATGTATATTTAAAAAAAGACATGACAAAACAAACTGGAGAAATGGGAAAAAAAAAAAAGACATGATAAAACAAACTGGAGAAATGGGAAAAAAAAGACATGACAAAACAAACTGGAGAAATGGAAAAAAAAAAAAAAAGACATGACAAAACAAACTGGAGAAATGGAAAAAAAAAAAAAAAGACATGACAAAACAAACCGGAGAAATGGATTATTTCCTTTTCCTTGATTATCAGGAAAAAGATGAGATGCAAGTACTTATCAGCATTGACTGGCTGTCAGTCCTGGAACAATGAAGAAAGAAAAGAAATAAGTCATAGGGCATAGAGTTTCATTTCTGTGCCTAGTATTGTTAAGTCAGGAAGTAGAATGACCGTAAAGGAATGGTCTTTGGTTGGGAAACTCTATTGCTCAATTACTAGTAAGAAGGTGAGGGCATGGACGGATGAATATTGAAAAAAACAAATAAAGGTGTTATCTTAGTTTCTATTCTCTTGCTGTGATAAAACACTAGCCAAAAGTAACTTGGGGAGGGAAAGGTTTGTTTCAGCTTACAGTCCATCAAGTAGACAAATCGGGGCAGAAGTCTGATGTTAGAAACTAAATGAGAGACTGTAGAGGAATGCTGCCTATCGACCTGCTCCTGTTGGCTTGCTCAACCTGCTTTTTCAACAACCTAGGGTGACCTGCCTGGAGGCAGCACTGCCTGCAGTGGGCTGGACTCTCCCACAACAACCATTAATTAAGAAAATGCCCTCCAGACTTACCTACAGGCCAATGTTTTGGAGACATTTTCTCAACTGAGGTTCCCTCTTCCCAGATGACCCCAGCTTGTGTCAAACTGATGATTTAACCAGCACAGATGACTTAACTCTTTCAGGGAATGATAGCATATCCCTTTTAATCCCAGAACTCAGGAGGCCTCTGTGTGTTCCAGGCCAACCTGGTCTACATAGCAAGTTCCATGCCAGCCAGTATTACAGCAAATTCCTTCCAGGGCTACACAGTGAGACCCTGTCAAAAACAAGTCAGCAAAAATTTTAAACAACGTCATTAGTATTGTTTAGATAGATTCTATGATGCTGAGTTGAGGCTGGCCTTGAAGGCATCAAGAACTCCTCCTGCCTCTAACTTGCTGGTGCTACTGATGGACACTCCCCAGGCCTTAGAAGATCCTTTATATTAGAGAAACAGCATATAGGCCTGAGAAGCAGAAAAGTAAAAGATAATTCTCTGCTGCTGACAAGAACTCATTTTCAAAACCCCAAGTTATCTCAGGCCAGATGTTGGCATTCTCTTTGAAAACACCTGAATTTCACGATGAATGAGGTCTATGGTTGTAAAACCTAAGACTTCCAAGTACACATCCTGGTTCACTGAGATCCAATCAGGAACAAATACACCAGTGGGGGCTGGAGAGATGGCTCAGGGGTATAAAGTGTATGTTACTCTTTCAGAGGACTAAGTTTGACTCTTGGCAGGTGGAGGTAGGTGGTTCCCAACCATTTGTAACTCCTGCTTCAGGGCATCTGAAACTTCTGACCTCTATGGGTCCTCATGGACACATGGCATATCCACACACAGAAACACACATACATATATTATTAAAAATAATTCAAAAACAAAAACAAAAAATGAAATGCAACAATGGATAATCTGAGACAGAGAAGGGTAGAGCTGGGTGCAGAGACACTCATTGCCAAGTTCCAGCAGGTGAATCAGGAATCCAAGGTCAACCAAGCCTACATGTTAAGGTCAAGGTCAATCTGGGCTACATAAGACCATGTCAAAACAGTCAGCATAAAAGGAAAAGATGTAGCCTAATTGGCAGAGTGCTTGCTTAGCTTGCAAAAATGTACACATAACTGCAGGACCACATGAAAGCTGGCTGGAGGCTCCAGCCTTTAATCCCAGTACTTGAGAAGTGAAAGAAAGAGGAACAGAAGTTTTAGGTCATTCTCAAGTATGTGTAAAAAGTTGATGTAAAACATGGTGGCTCACACCTCTAATCCCATTATCTTTAGACAGAGGCAGGTAGATTTCTGAGTTTGAATCCATCCTGACCTACAGAGTGAGTTCCAGGACAGCCAGGGCTACACCAAGAAACCCTATCTTAAGAAGAAAAACAAAACAAAACAACAACCTCAAAAGCAAGTTGAGTTAGTAGGGCAACCTTGGTTACATAAGTCCCTGTTTCAAAGAAAGATACAGAGTGGGAAGAAGCAGAGGAGGAAGGGAGGGAGGGAAGGAGGGAGAGAGAGATCTCAGTACCAACAATAAATCCACTGAGAAGTTACAAACATTTGGTACATTATACTTACAAGGGTCAGGGACTACTGAGTTTAAGCAATTACATAAAGCTATTAAGAGTCTGGAAAATTATAAAGCTATGGTAGGAAATGTGTCTGGAACATAGTCTTCAGGGCTGCAGAGATGGCTCTGAATTTCATGGCCCTGGGTGCTCTTCCAGCGGACCTGTGTTTGATTTACAGCACTCAAGTGGTGGCTTACACCCATGTATAACTCCAGTTCCACGGAATCCAACACCCTTCATGGGCACCAGGCAAACAAGTGTGGGACAGGGTCAACCGCAAAGCCGATGTGAAAACCTTTACTATTCGGGAGCTGAGCATATAGCTTGGGAGTAGAGAATTGTGCTTAGTATATGCAGCACCACACATGTACACACACACATATACATGGCTGTGCCGTATGATTCCTATTTATGAGGTAGATTGCCCATAGACATACCTTGGTTGCTAGGCAACACTGAAACAAGAAAGGAAAGTTCTGACAAATGTTTGAGAAGCTTTACTGGAAACACTAGAATTCATTTGTAGAGAAAGTTCTTATTTTTCTCTTCTGCTTATGAAATATTTCATCCAAGTGGGAAACTGTCCAGAGAGGAAGGAACATAAAAGGAAAACAATTTCTCTGAGAACTCTTAATTTCTTACTGAATAAGTATTTTATACCGGAATACCTGAACAAACTAATGCCAAGGTATAAATTAACTCAAATATAAAATATTATTAAATTCTCAGGCTGGGGACGTGGCTTGCTGTAAACACATGAAGACATAAATTTAGATCCTCAGCCTCCATACAGAAAGTGTGATATGAGTTTCAGGTTCAGTGAGAGATTCTGTGTCTCAAAAAATAAGGTCACGAGAGGATGAAGGACACCTTTATCTAGCTTCAGTATGTGCGTGTACCCGCACTCACTCATGTACATACACATATGCCAGACACACAAACACAGAAACCAAATCCTACACTGATGCTTAAATTTGGATGGAATTTATACATATGTGCTTATTTAAATGAGAATGGCTCCCATAGACTCATATGTTTGAATACTTGGTTCCAGCTAGCTGTTTGGAACTGTTTGGGAAGATTAGGAGGTGTGGCTTTGTTTGAGGATATATATTGCTGTGGGTGGGCTTTGAGGTTTCAAAGCCCACACCAGGCCTAATGTTTCTCTCTTGGCTTGCAACTTGTGGATTAGATGTAAAGCTCTGGGAGATTTCTCCAGCACCATGCCTGCCTGCCTGCCAGCCATCATACTTTCTACCATGATGATAACGTGCTAACCTTCTGAAGCTGTAAGCAAGCACCAGTGTTTGTGTGTGTATACTTAAATACATATATGTATTTATTTCTTTATGTGTTTTTTAAGAAATTCAGCTATAATAGTAGAATAATCAACTTTGGCCTAACCAATATACTTTGCAGTTTTCTGAAATTCAAACATTTCAGAGCTACAGCCAAGTATTACGCACTTGTACCACTTTAAAATGTATTTCCAAAACATAAAAGATATTCTAGCCCCGCAGATGCGCTCCTGTTAATTACAGCCTCTAATTGATATAGTGAGGACAAACTCTGCTCACATGTCGCCTCTGTGCCAAGGTTTTGTGGATGTTTTGTTTTCTTGACAACAAGCAGCATTGCTACCTCGATAATCCCATTGCCTTTACCATCTACTTTTAAAATGTAAAATTAAACTATTTCCTTATGGGTTTATTTACTTGCCCTGTGTATGCACACATCAGGGTCACACCATCCATGTGGCAGTCAGAGGACAACCTGTGGGGATCAATTCTCCTCTCCTACCTTGTGGGCCTGTGGGATTGAACTCAGGTCCTCGAGCTTGCCAACAAACACCTTTATTCACTGAGCCATCTTGCCAGTCCGTGTGTATGTGTGTGTGTGTGTGTGTGTGTGTGTGTGTGTGTGTGTGTGTGTGTGTGTGTGTGTGTGATAAACCAAAATGCTTAGTCTAACAGCCAGGACGTCTTGTTATACCGCTGCAGCTGAATTCTAGAAATCACTGAAAGATCAGGGATTTCTCCCACTGAAGGAAGCTAATAGACGTGATCTCATTTTTCCCCATTAGTCACATGTGAACCAGTAATTTCTTCATACTTGCTGGACTTCAGTCATCTGTGTTTGTTTGGTTTAGAGACAAGGCCTCATATATCCTAAGCTGGCTTCAAACTTACTATTCCCAAAATATGAGACAGAGCTTTACTCAAAGCATTACAGGCTAGCCAGAACTTATCTTGTAGCTCAGGCTAGCCTCAAATTCCCAGCAATCCTTTTTCTTAGACCTCTTTCAGAGACAACAGTCACGCACCAATATCAGGTACATTTTGAAGCCCTTTCCAGTAAAATCGACAGTCTGTGTGGCCAGAGTTCACAAAGAAGCACCGAAAGTAACTTTAATATGCATGTCGAAAGTGCTTTACCACTCGTATTTTTATAGATGAGCAAGCGGCCAAAATTCCATCCAGGTAAGTATTTCTGGAATGCCTTTCCTCACTCAGCCTCTCTCCACGGATGACTGTGATTTCACTCCTGACTCAGAGAGTTTGTGCAGGCTTGCAAGTCCAAACATCAGCTCAATTTGCAATAAACTCTACACTGCAACCAGGCTGTACTACGTCACGGTGCTCTTTGCCTTACCAAGTGAGCATGGCGCCCTCAACTCTCACCTCCTCACCTTCAGGCACCTGGTTCCTCCCAGACCACCTGGCTAGATGGGCAGCAGTTACTCAGAGAACAACAAGCTGGAAGAGCACTGGACTTCTCATGAAGATGAGGTCATTAAACTCCTTAAGGAAACAAAACCAAACCTAAGAGGCAAGTGCCTGGAGGAGGACAGGTTTGAGTGAGCCTCAGGCAAGGACTGTGCTTCCTGGTATTTTCAAGTCCCAGCTCCACCCCACTTTTTCTTGGATGCCCCTGAGGTGACATTGTGGTTTCTACTCCTTCTCTATGACCAGAAATCAGGGCCTCTCACACAATCCATTCCATGTCTGCTTTCTTCTCTGGTGGAGCAGGAAGACAATAGCATCTCTCCAGGAACTGGGACAGACAACCCTTTCAAAACAGTGAGATGAGTCACGGCTATTTCATATCCTGAACAAATTTAGGTCCATTTCCAATACTCTACCAACCATGGCCAGAAAGAACACACAGAACCATCTCTGATTGAGCCTTGTTAACCATCTCAGTCTCAAGAGCGTAAGTTCAGTGTCAGCAGAATCTGCACAGGCATCCCACCTGGCCCCACCCTCACCCCATTAGTTACATCTCTATTTTTATACCCCTTAGTTATTCCAAAGTTTAGAAGACACCAGGAGTATCAGATAGGAAATTAGAAGAGTCTATTTTCTGTTCATTGCACATGAATTGGCTGCATTGCTATGCTGAGCTCCTGGCTTCACCCAAACTGAGCAAGAGCTCTACCAGTGAGCTTAGCCCCAACCCAATTCTAGAACCTTCTTAAGATCCAAGAAAGATCTTGGATAAAATCAATATATCTGAAAAAATAATTATAGCTTTGCTTTTCCAAAGGCTGTTTCCTGCTCAAAGTGCAATATATAGGGTCTGGGGAGAGAAAACTGACCCCCCAAACACCAATCTAACTGCTGTGAATGAGTCTCTTCCCCGTTTTCCCGCCACCAAACCATGAGCTGTACAACAGGATGTGTTATGTAACACTCATTGTTTTGGTTAAAGAAATAAGAGGAAGCATATTGATTCTTAAGAAGAGAATTTTTTTTGATACTAAAGTAAGAAATCAAGCTTTTTCAGATTCATTTTCTAAAAGGCTTTGAGCCGTATATAGGACAAATAGCCAATAGGTAATACTTCAGTCAAACTTTATGGGCCTTGTTTTGCTATTTGTTTACATATCTGTTTGTTTGGTTTGGGTTGTGTTTTTGGTTTTTTTTTTTTTTTTTTTTTTTTTGGAGGTTTTTGTTTTGTTTTATTTTGATTTGTTTTAGCAACTTGATAAGAAAATAATTTAGAGCTGGGGGTACAGCTCAGTTTGGTGACTTACCTAGCATGCAGGAAGCCCTGAGTTTGAGCCTGAACTCTATATAAACCAGGTTTGGTGGATCTTGCCTGTTATCCCAGCAGGAAGCAGGACTATCACAAGTTCAGGGTGATCCTTGGCTACATAGTGAATTGGAGCCTAGCCTTGGCTACTGGAGACCCTACCTCAAACAAAGAAAGAATTCGCTTATACCCTTATACTGGATTCATCAAGAAAGGTCTGACCTTGAGGAAGCAGAAATGGAAAGGAGGTACAAAGGAATTTATGATTAAATGAAAATTAAAAATTGGAAAAAGAAGGTTTTGCAATCAAGTTCCTGAGTCTCATCTCTTCAGTCTGGCGCTCTCTCTCTCCAGACTGTGTCCTTTCTTTGATACAGTCAGGTGCAGGGGCCAACCTCCTAATCAGTGGACTGTTTCCAATCCACAAGGACGTGACTTCAGAAATCAGTATGTTTTAAATGTCTATAGCAGAGGTTCTCAACCTTCCTAACACTGTGACCCTTTGACCCCAGCGCTGGACGGCAGACACAGGTGGCTCTCAGCCTGCTGAAAGCAGATATGTAACTAAGTGCTGCTAGTTTAAGACAAAATAGAATCAAGAACCCAAAAGATATGGGATGGCCTTAGAGGGAAAGATTGGATCCTGAGAATTAATCCCTAGTCAGACTGCCTTAGGAATCTGTTCAATGAATTTTATTTCCATAGCCGTCTTCGGCAGTGAGCTCTTGGATCTTTGAATTGGTTAGGTTGTCTTGTAACACACAGGAAAATGGGTTGCTAAATGATTTCCCTTTCCTACATCTCTGCTTTCTAGGTTGAGAAAAATACAAGCTTTTTTTAAAGATCAGGTGGCTGCAGCATAATTTTAAAACTATTTTCAGCAAATTCTTCAAAGAAATTACTGAACAAAACAAAACACTAATAAGCACTGTTAGCAGAATGGATGTAACCGTCCTAACTTGGCGGCAAGATAAGAAACACAGCAGCTGCTGTCCTAGCTTGCTTTTCTGTTGTTATGACAACGTTGACTGAACCAACTTGGAGAGAGGGTTGATGCAGCACACAGCGTATGGTCCATGCCCCATAGACATGCCTACAGGACAATCTGAGCAGGGCAATTCTTCAGTTGAATGTCCCTCTTCACAGGTGTGTCAAGTTGACAAAAACTAACCAGCAGAGACCATTTACTGCAGTTTGAATATTGACTGATACAGGTACTTCCCTCAATGTCACACATATACCTGTGACATTGATCCATGAGCTATACATATGTAATATACATGTGTGTAGAAGTATGCAGAAAATATATGTGAGTGTATGTATTTACAGGGGTCTAGGAGGAGTTGGGGGACAGTTAAACTATATTGTATATATGTATGAAATTCTCGAAATAGGGATAAAAATAATTATAAATATATAAATGTATATGTCTGACTTGCATAATGAATATTTTATGTCTGTAATTTGACAGACATATATTGAAATATATATTTTTTAATCATTTAATTTAATGTATTATATTTAATATATTTATATTTTTTCTGTATTATATTAAATTGTGTTTATATGTGATATATACATATTATATGATAAATATTATATATTATATATTATATATAATACAGTTAATATATTGTATATGATACTTTTATATCATATAAATATATAATAATATATTTAATATAAAATTATATATAATTATATACTAAATATAATTATAAAATATATAATATATTATATAATGAATAAATATGTATTCTATTTTATATATTTATATAATAAATTTTTTATAGTAAATGAAAATCTATAATGTTTATATATACAAGAACTCTTACTCTCCCAGTGGAAACCAGTGTTCAAAAAGATTTAGGGACCTCATTCCATCAACAGTCAACAAATATTTGCTGACTCTACACCAAACGTCAGGCTCCTTCCAGGCACTGGAATGGATGTTGGAGACAAACAAGTCACCTGTGGCTGAGAGAGAGGAAATCTGCATGGTAATTTCTGTTAATGGCATGCTGGGAGGTCATGGGGTGATAGATCAAGTCCTAGCTTAGAAGAAACATTTGAACTGAGGTCCTTTTTAATTAAAATAAATCAATTGTAGTTTAATATGTGTCTGACTGATTTGCCTGCATCTATGTGTACCATATACATACCAGGTGCCCAAGGAGGTAAGAAGAGTGTGCTGGACTCCCTGAACCTGGAGTCACACACAGTTGTGAGCTACCATATGGGTGCTGAGAACCAGACCTAACTCCTCTGCTGGAGAAGCCAGTGATCTCAACCACGGAGCCAGCTCTCCAGTGAGCAAGGACAAGTCCAGCTTGTCGCAGAAACAACGGGCTGAGTCTGCTGTCACTAAAGAATACTCAGGCTGGAGAGTATTGTACTGGAAGCCATGTAGAGATGCAAGAACTGGTGCTCAGTGCTAGAAAACATTCAGAGAGTTTTAATTAAGGGGTAACATAATTTGATTTTGTTTAAAAAATAATAATAATCCTCCTAAGGCTGAGGTGTAACTCAGTAGAAATTACTTTGAACTTTGACCTTGGGCCTTTTCCTGGACAAGCAACATATAGTCCAATCTTCTTCTGCAGTGCAGGGCTGTGGTGGTGAGCAGCTGCAGCTCTCTGTCCCAGAGATGAAGAGGAGGAACAGTCAGCATTGCTGGAAGGTACTGCTCAGCATTGAAGGTCCAGAGCTCATAGGGATCCAGGCCACTTTCTACTTAGCATAGCTCCAGATTACTAAGGCTTGATCCTGGCATCGTCAATGGGAAGCTGAAGACCATCTGTATTGGTTCAGTCAGAAAGAATGGTGGCCAGGATAAGAACTGAAGTACTTCAGACCAAGCAAAGAGTGGATGTGAGTGCAGAGTTCTCTGAACCTGCTCATTCATGCAGGAAGGCTCAGAGAAAAGGAGAAGAAACAGGAAAGACTCCTTACCTTTCAAAAAGATAGAGTTAAATTTAAACACAAGGCTAGATGCCCAGCTGCAGAGCCAGGGTGTTATTTAAGATTTATTTATGTTTCTTTGTATGTACCTACACTGGTTTATGGGTACCACGTGCTTCCAAGTACTTGTGGAAGCTAAAAGAGAGTGCCAGATGCCCTGGAACTGGAGTTACAGGGTGGAGGTTGGCGGAGGTTGTGAGCTGCCCGATGTGAGTGCAGGAAACCAAACCCAGACCTTCTGTGAGAGCATTGAAGACACCTAACACACCTAACTGCTGAGCCATCTCTCCAGCCTCCTTCATCTCAGGACCTTGAACCTGGTCTTTTTGAGTAAAAGAAATCTAAGGCTAGGATCCCCATCTTCCCCAACCACCTAATTCTAAGCTTTATACCACATAAGCCTTCTTAAGCCTCCTGGAACTTGGGCTGCTTGGGATATAGGTTCTCAGAGCTACCACGGAGAAGAAATTTCATTCTGGTAGTAGAAAAGGGTTGCAAAGGAACCAGCCACTGAGAAGCCTCCACCTTCCATCTCACATTCTTATTTTCTCTTTCGCTAGCGGAGCTGGCTGTGGAAATACTGGGGATTGACCCTAGGGCATGGCACACAACACTCTACCACTGAATTATAGGCAGACCCTTATTTATCTGAAGTTTTCACTGCCCCCATCCTTCTTGCTCTTACCATCAGACGTCACCTTCAGCGTCTAACTCCACCTGTGTAAGGCTATATTCCATAGAAAGTCATGTCAGCATCTCAGGGGCAGCAGGGTTGTATATAATACCCCAGGTAGTTCTTTGCATCCTTCAAGAAGGAAAGGGAGCAGTAGAGAGTGGTTTAGGGAATTCAGAATAAAAGACCAGTTTCCGAGCTCATGACAGAGATGCAGTGGGAAGAAAACTGAAGGGAGTCATAACTTTGGCTAATGAAAAAAAAAATCTTGAGAAGGGCAGCTGGGCAAAATGGTATTGCAGTGGATGCTGAGGTTAAAGAAAGGTGAAGTGCCGGGGACATAAGTATAGATCAACCTTTCAAGCCATCCCAACCACTGTCACTGCAAATGGTGGATTAACAGGAAACCAGGCCAGGAGAAAGAATCTCAATGTAGGATACATTGGATCGCCTTTTTATCAGCACTACTCACTAGCTGATTATGCTAACCAGATGTACCGATGAGGCTTGGAAAAGCCTTTCTAAAGTCCTTTGCTAATATAGAGGAATGTTACTTGACTCCATCACTTCTGCCTTTTATTTGATTTTACTTTGATGCTCTTATGCCCTGTGAAGAATTCAAAGTGAAATAACAACAGCTTTAACCTCTCTTTGTCTCACCAATACAATGTCCTACACACCAAGATCAATAAAAGTTTGATTACTAAAGTATAAGATCAAAATGCCCCAGGGCAGTGGTGGCAGAGGCAGGTGGATTTCTGAGTTCAAGGCCAGCCTGGTCTACAGAGTGAGTTCCAGGACAGCCAGGGCTATACAAAGAAACCCTGTCTCAAAAAACAAAACAAAACAAAACAAAACAAAACAAAACAAAACAAAACAAAACAAAAGATCAAAATACATGGACACACCTAAGAAGGTAACACATATAACATTTCCCATTCATTTCCCCATGACAGCGCACATTGTTTGAAAATGCCATCCAAGTCCTATGTCTCCTTGTATCTGTTCTAATACCCTAAATGTTGAGCATAGTAAGGATTCAATTTATATCTGTTGACGGATTTTAATAACATGTAGAAGTAGTTAACCTCCCGTTCTCACTTGAAACGACACACCTTCTTTTGGCAATAACCAAAATTACTATGTAATTACATTAAATTGCATTCAAATATATGGATTATCTCACGCTTTCCCCAATGAAATCCAGATATGCTATTTTGCCTATTAAACTACCCCTTTATCAAAGGTCCACAAACCTCCTGGAGGTGCCACTGTGCTCATTAACTAAATGTCAGGTAAGCACAGAAGCTACTCTGGATTTCACTTAATAAACCAGAGCAATTTAAAGTAATTAGTCATATCTTGTGAAAAGGAGCCAAAGTGTAGCCTGTTTAACCTGCTGGGGATCCGTGGGTGAAGGAGCCCATAAAGGGAGAGAGTCTGAGGGAAAAAGCTTAATGCACTTGCCAAGGCTTTCAAGTCAAACAATTATTTACCCCAAAGAAGGCCAGAGCTGGGGCTGGGGATGTGGTTCAGTTGGTGAAGCCCCATGAGCCATGTATGAAGCCCTGGATTCCTTCCCTAGCAACGCATAAACCCAGCACTTGCAATCTTAGCATTCAGAGGTTCAGAAGCAGGACTGGACGTTTAAGGTCAGACCGAGATAAATGAGATACTGTCTTTAAAAAAAAAAAAAAAAAAAAAAAAAAGTTCATGCATTTAATCCCAGCACTTGGGAGGCAGAGGCAGGCAGATTTCTGAGTTCGAGGCTAGCCTGGTCTACAGAGTGAGTTCCAGGACAACCAGGGCTACACAGAGAAACCCTGTCTCGAAAAAAGAAAGAAAGAAAGAAAGAAAGAAAGAAAGAAAGAAAGAAAGAAAGAAAGAAAGAAAGAAAGAAAGAAAGGGGAATAAAATACTCACGGGAGCAAATGTGGAGACAAAGTATAGAACAGAAACTGAAGGAAAAGCCATCCAGAGACTGCCCCACCTGGGGAGCCATCCTGTGTACAGTCACCAAACCCAGACACTATTGTGGATGCCAAGAAGGGCTTGCTGACAGGAGCCTGATATAGCTGTCTCCTGAGAGGCTCTGCCAGAGCCTAACAAATACAGAAGTGGATGTTCGCAGCCAACCCCTGGACTGAGGAGTCAGAGAAAGGACTGAAGGAGTCGAAGGGTTTGCAACCCCATAGAAAAACAACAATATCAACTAACCAGACCCCCCCCCCCCCCAGGGCTTCCAGAAATTAAGACACCAACCAAGGAGCCAAGGAGGGACCCATGGCTCCAGCAGCATATGTAGCAGAGGATGGCCTTGTTAGGCATCAATGGGAGGAGAGGTCCTTGGTCCTGTGAAGGCTTGATGGATGCCCCAGTGTAGGGGAATTTGAGGGCAGGGAGGCAGGAGTGGGTGGGTGGGTGGAGGAACACCCTCAAAGATGCAGGGGGAGGGGGCAGGGGATGGGGGTTTTGGGGTGAAACTGGGAAAGGGGATAACATTTGAAATGTAAATAAAGAAAATATCCAATTAAAAAAAGGAAAAAAAAAAAACAATGTAAAAAATGTTTTACATTTAAATAGTCTAATTTGCTCCCTAAATTGACTTATTTGTCTGAAAATATTTTAGTAACACCTGAATTTTAATCTCCTTTTTCATCCTGCGTCCCACATTAATGTCATTGACTTTCCAGAATTATTGGCAATACTTTATGTTTGTTTGCTATACCCAAGAAGTATTAGAAAGTATATGACTTTGCACATAATAATTCCCAATCTATGCATTATCATCTGGATGGACTCAACTCTGTTCACTCACACATTATTTAATGTACTTAGAATGCTTTCAAGAAGGGCATAAATTAGGCCACTCTTATTAATGTACTAGGCAATCTAATCAACTAGTTATTATAATAATCAAGAAAATTGTAGATAATTCTTCTATACTTGGTTACTGATAAAATAATTTGTATAATATTAATTAGTATAAAATGGAGTTTATTCTACAATTTACAAAGCTACCTTAATTAAAGGATTAAATATAATCGGGTTGCAGAAGCCAGAGGATCAGAAGTTTATGGACTTCCTTACTTAGCTACAAAGTGAATTCAAGGCCAGACTAGGGTATTTGAGATCCAGGTGTGTGTGTGTGTGTGTGTGTGTGTGTGTGTGTGTGGTTAAAGAACATATATAGTTTAAAGAACTTGTTCTAATTTTTAGATGTCTTCATTCCATAATCTGTATTGTAGAAAGGCAAATAATGTGCCCCTCGTGTGAAAATTACATAATATATTAAGGTTTTAGGCCAATAAGCTAGCTCAAGAAGAAAAAGATAATGTTTATTAATATTTGCTAGATTCAAGTTCTCTATTAACCTTCACAGCACACTACACAACTGACTACAGTCCGCATTCAACAGAGAACAATGAGTAAATACTCACTGAAGAACAAATCAATAGAGGACATTGACTGATGCTTAAAAACTGATCTGGGGCCACCAACATCTGGGTTTCACCTTGCATTAGTTACTTTCCTGTTACTAGGATAAAATACCATGACCAAGGCAATCTATAGAATAGTTCATTGGGATTACTGCTACAGAGCGATAGGAGTCCATCATGGCAGATCAGCACCACAGGAGGGAGGCATGATGGCCAAAGCAAGAAGAGCAGGAAGGCATGGTGGCCAGAGCAAGAAGCTGAGAGCTCAGTCTCACACATAAGCACTAGGCAGAGAGCTCACATCTCACACATACGCACTAGGCAGAGAGAGCAAACTGGAAGTACAGTGAAACCATCCAATCTCTAAGCCTGCTGCTGGTGACGTCACTCCTTCAGCAAGGTTGTATCCCTAAACCTCCGCTAACAACACCACTAAGTAGGAAGCCAAACAGGCAAGCTTAGGAGGGACATTTCTCATTCAAACCATCACATGTTTCAAAAAAGGGAATTCCTAGGCCGGTTGTGGTAGCAAACATCTTTAGTCCTAGCTCTTGGGATGTAGCGGCAGGTGAATTCCTGTGATTTTGAAGCCAACCTAATGTACCCAGTGAGTTCCAGAGGGAGATCTTGCCTCAAAACCAACCAAGCAAACAACGACACTGTTGGAATTCTTCATTCAAAGAAGAGCATGAAGGACAGTAACAGAAGTGTCTCCTCTAAATTTGCCAATCTTATTTTCTGTCTTATAAGGCATTTCCTTAAGCAGAATATTCTATGAGCACATGTATATAGCTCTAGACAAGGAAGGAGTCTACAGGAACTAAAAAGGCATAGCTATCTCCTTTAAGCTCAATGGTAAGTGAAAAAGGCAGACAAGCAGGTGGCTGTGAAGGAAGGGTTTCACTATTCAGAGTTCCGGGGCTACAAGAAAGGGAGCCGGGGCAAGAGAGGGTGGGCAGACCTTTTGTGTGTTCTAAATAGATCCTCCAGGAGACAGTGTGCTGAATGAACAGGGGCAGAGCAATACTGGACCTCTGCATGTGATGGCAACCTTTTGTCACCCTTGTCCTTGGAAGTGGGGACAGGAGGATCAGGAGTTCAAGGTCAGCTTGAGCAACATAGATACATAACCCTTCTCAAACAAAAGGGACCAACCAGAAAGATGACTGCCACAGCATCTTAGGTAGGAATGTCCAGCAGCTCCTTCCTTAGCAGAAGGATGGAGTTGGAGGCTCTAAAGAAGAAAGAGTGTCACAAATCTGTGGACTTGGTGGCAAGGAGAGCTGAGGGACAGTCTAGAATGGCACCTTATCATAACCTCCCCTGCGAATTACAACAGTATCATTCATTAAAAGAGGGAAACCAGAGCTAGTAATTTGAGGTTTGGGGATAGAGTGTAGGTCTAACATGAACGAAACCCTAAGTTTAATCATCCATGCCATAAAAAAAAAAAATGTGTGTGCAGGTGTATTAGAGTGGTCAGTGGTCTGGCAGCCTGGAGGAACTTGTTTTGGGTTTGTGAGTTTGGAATCCACTTGAGATGTCTGAAAAGCCCTGATAGTTCTAGTGTTCAGGAGGGAGCTAAGGGCACCCTGCTGCAGATCACAGGAGTCTACCACTCCTGTGTCATTTTAAAAACAATGGAAGTGAATGAGCATACCCTAGCTGCATGCTCTTCCTCATGGAAGGGAGACTGGAGGAGCACTAATATTTAAGGAGCGGCTATCAGAGAGGCCAAGAGAAACGGGGAAAAAAAGCAGGAGACCTCAGTGCCAGGGAAGCTGAGTGATTCAAGCAGGGCTACAGTCATATTACCCAATGGTGCAGCACACAGGGCTATTGAGACAAAGACACGGCGGGTTTAGCCACAAAGAAGACACCATGGAGCTTGGCAGAAGCTGGGTCAGATGACTGTGGGAAGGGATACCTGAAGAAAGTTCTCATCTGCATCTCCCAAATAAGATACAGAAAGCATCGTTAACTCTTATGGCTAGAAACTTTGCCCAATTTGAAAGTTTTACACTTTTAGTTGACAAATATATAAGAAAAGTACTTATACATGTTCTGCCCTACCCCCAAATAGTTATGTTTTGTTCTGTTCTGTTCTGTTTTGAGTCAGGGTCTTGCTCTGCATTTCAAGCTGGCCTGGAAATCACTTACATAGCCCAAGCTGGCCTAGAACTCCTGACTTTGCCTCCCAGGTGCTGTAATTACAGGGGAGTGCCATCAAGTCTGGCCTCCTTCTTTTAATTCTCCAGTGCAAACAGCCTCACCTGTAAACTTGGTTTACTGAGGCCTGGGGTTAAAGCCGGGCTTACACGCAAAATCAGTTGTTAAACCAGCTAACGCAGTCGCTATGGACTATGATTAGGAGAAGCTTAGAACAGGGTTCCAGTTCTGATAATTGGCAGATACAGTGATCACTTTGCAAGTCATAAATTACACGAAATTATTAGATCCCAGGAGCCCACAGCTTCTGAGTCATTTTTACAGAACAATGGAAGTAAATACGGGCACACTAGTTGCATGCTCTTCCTCACTGGAGCGATCCAAGCAGAGAACAGAAACATTAAGGAGTGGCTGCCAGAGTCCAGTGTCAGAGAGTCATGGATTACAGAAATGTTCTCTCTTCTACTTGTAGACCTACATGTAAATAACTGTTGTATGGGGGAGTATCTTTTTTTTTTTTGGTTTTTTGAGACAGGGTTTCTCTGTGTAGCTCTGGCTGTCCTGGAACTCACTCTGTAGACCAGGCTGGCCTCAAACTCAGAAATCCACCTGCCTCTGCCTCCCAAGTGCTGGGATTAAAGGCGTGCGCCACCACCACCCGGCTGTATCTTTTATTTTTGACAGGGTCTCACCAGCTGGAGATCTAGCTGCCTCCACCTCAGTTCTGAGATTACACAATTCTAATTAACTTTTTGTTTGTTTGTTAGTTTTAGCTTCCTCTTCCTCCTCTTCCTCCTCCTCCTCCTCCTCTTCCTCTGCCTCCTCCTCCTCTTCCTCCTCTTCTTCCTCCTCTTCTTCTTCTTCTTTCTTCCCAAAACAGGGTCTCTACATAGCCCTGGCTGTCCTAGAGCTCACTGTTTAGACCCAGCTGGCCTTGAATTCACATAGGTCTGCCTGCCTCTGCCTCCCAAGTGCTAGATTAAAAGTGAATACCATTAAGCCCTGTCTTGCTTGTCTTTTTAAAATGTGGATGCTAGAGGTTAGAAGTAGCCTCTATTTCTTTCTTCAGAGACTTGAAGTTCTTGTCATACAGATCTTTCACTTGCTTGGTTAGAGTCACACCAAGATACTTTATATTGTTTGTGACAATTGTGAAGGGTGTCATTTCCCTGATTTCTTTCTCAGCCTGTTTATCCTTTGAGTATAGGAAGGCTACTGATTTGTTAGAGTTAATTTTATATCCAGCCACTTTGC
>CM052714.1:31037909-31063776 GCA_028551405.1 Uromys caudimaculatus | reverse complement strand
TATATATATATATATATATATATATATATATATATATATATATATACTTACACATATATACAAACACATAGAACTGCATATGCATATATTCACACACCTGGAGATTTTAATTCATTTTAAAGTAAGTGTGTTCCCCTTATGTAGTGAAAGGTGAATGTTTCTTGTGGGTGTAAATACTTGTCTGGAAAAGGTTTCTTTAGTAGTACAGACAGGAGAAGAAACTCGGGAAGCAGGTGGAGGAAGACTCCTGGAATCATTATCCCACCAAGGAAGGCAAAGGCAAGTGGAGTCCTGTTCACTCTGTAGCACAATGAGAGGAGCAGACCCTGGACAATGAGAAGGACACAGGAGATGAGAGCACTCTCCCACCAGAATTCCTTGGGACTGAATTATTCAAACTTGCCTGGAGCCAGGTGCAGGCCTGTAATTCCAGCCCTCTGAAAACAGAAGCAGGAATACTGTGATGAGTTCAAGGCTGGCCTCGGATAGAGTGAAACACTGTTTCAATAACAAACCAACAAACAATGCCCCCCCAAACAAAAACCAAAACCAAAACAACAGAACCAGCCCAGAGAAGGAACCATGAAGACAAGCCAAAGGAATCTGAGGGAGAAGACTTGTCACAATGAGGTTTTTAAAAGGCTGAAGCTGTAAACAAAATACAGGGACCCAGCAAGGATGAGGTTAAAGGTTACACAACCTGAACAGATTCAGAGCCATGGCTTGGGGGTGCGGGGCTTTAAAGCAAGTAAAAAGCAGAAAGTGACAGGCCTGTGATAGGCCTGCCCAGGCTTAGTTTAGGAAAAAGCAGTACAGTTATGTCCTTGTGATGGTCCTGTTTCAACCCCAGGAAATCCTCCAGGAAAGGAAGCTGAAGCCTTGAGCGGAGAGGTGGCCGTCTGCCCAGCTTTGACTCGGAGTCCTTGTAGGACTATGTCCTAGTAAGCAGACAGACTGACACAGACAGAAGGACAGACTACAGGCTTCACAGTAAATTCCAGAAATAGTCAAGATTTTCATCCTACTGAATCCACTGTGGTCACTGAAAGAGAAAATCCGAAATAGAACAGAGAACAATCGTGCTCAGTAAAACTGTGTCCTGTGCTCTTGTTTTCAAATGGGCCTTATCAATCGGAGGCAAATCTCAAGTTTAATAAAGCAACTCCTAGATTCTCATGGCATTCTCCAAGTCTACTCTGAAACTCAAGATCTGCAGATTCTTCAGACATGCTGTGTTTGAGTGTGAGTGTGTGTGTGTGTTTGAGGGTGTGAGTGTGTATGTGTGTTTATATCTGTATGTGCATAGTGTGTGTCTGTGTGTGTCTGTGTGTATATCTGTGTGTATGCATGGCGTGTGTGCCTGTGTGTGTATGTATGTCTGTGTTTTTATGTGCATGGTGAATATGTGTGTTTCTATGTGTGTGTGTATATGTCTGTGTTTGTGTGTGTGCATGGTAAATGTGTGTGTGTGTGTGTGTTCGGTCTGGGAGTGGGGCTGGGGATTGAACCCTGGACCTCATGCTTGCTGATAAGTGGGTTCTTCCTAGCTCCACCTTTGTTTTTTCTCTTGTGACTTTCTCTTTGACTTGTTCTCATTCCTTCATCAGTTGGAGAGTCTGACAAATCTGAATCTAATAAACACTATTCAAGATATTCATAGAGCAGTTACACTATTCAGGGTAGATATGGTGGTTCCGAAGGCATTGTGTTCCAACAACCCATGCTATTTCCTGGTTTTAAAAGATGATTACCTTAAAAGACGAGCCACACTTTATACATTGGATTCTTGCATGATGAGAACAGCTATCAAATCAGACAGCTTAGATTCAGCTTTACCTATAGCTATTACCTGGGACAAATTGCTTCATTTTTCTATACTTTATTGTCCTATCCACAAAGTGCAGGTAACAATAATTGTCTCATGGGGCTGATAGTAAAAGAAATAAGATGTACACGGCTATGCACTCTAGTAATCCCAGGACTCAGGAGATGGAGGCAGGGGAATGAGTTCAAAGCTAGCCTTGTCTACGTAAAACCCTATTTCAAAACAATAACAGCACTCACACGAATACACCCACTCATACACACACACACACACACACACACACACACACACGCAAACACAGTCTAAGTCTATTAAGTGCTTAATAAGTGTTGTTGCTGATTTCATTGGTAATAAAGTTGGGAAGTAATCTCAGAACAAAACAATCAACAACCAGAGTGAAGATTTTCTGTCACTGTCAGGTGAGAGTTTGTTTACAAGTAACAGATTATTTGACTAAAAGTAGCTAAGATGATACAAATCTGTCCCTTCTTTCCACATGATGAAAAATTCAGTGGTACATTGCTTGCTTGCCCAGAATGCAGGAAGCTCTGGGCTATAGGAGACACTGTTTTAAATAACAGAAAGAAGAACCAATCTCTGTCTTTGTTTTTCAGTGCCTGGGATGGACACCAGGGTCTTCTACATGTGAGACAAGAGTTGTACCAGGCCATGAATATTGTTGTTCTGAATCTCTGTCTCCTCACTTAGGATGTCAGGCTGTGGTCAGCCTCTTGGTGGCCTTTCCCTCCTGATCCCAGCTGCTCCAGATCTCATACCCTCCACCCACAAAACAGGAAGGAAACAGGAATTGGCTGCTCATCAATGGCCTCTCCCCCATTGTCCAGCAGGAAAATTGCCCAGTCACCCCGCACCCCCCTTACACACCCCAGACTTGCCCTAGGAAATCACTTGGCTACTCAGACACTCCTGGAAGTCCAGGAGTCTGAGAAGGGAACTTGCCCCTTTCTGTCACAGGGGTGAGAAGGATGCAGACTGCCACTGTATTTTACCTTGGCAGTTCCTTTCCAGTATCAACAATCTCTATTTCCAAAGGCACATTTCAGGAACCTATCCCTAAATATCATTCCTACCACCAGATGCATTCTCAGGAGTAAAGACTGACCAGAGGTTCCCCTCTGCCCCCACCCTCAAATGCTCCAGAACAGGTCATTGTCAATATCTCTTAAAAAACAAGAACAACAACAACAAGAAAAAGCTGTTTGAGGCCTGAGCCTTGGGTTCTCATGACTGCCTTGGTGACTCATTCCTTTGTCCCTTGTGTTTCAGGGTTTCTCTCTCAGAAATCCCCTTGATCTCATCCCTGTTTTCTTCCGCTTCCATTAGGCAGATCAAATGTCTTTTAAAATATCAGTTTCCAACAGGGCCAAAAACCCAAAGGAATGGTAAGAGGGGGAGGGACTGAGGTGTGTGTGTGTGTGTGTGTCTGTGTGTGTCTGTGTGTGTGTGTCTGTGTGTCTCTGTGTGTAATGCATATGAGGAAAAACACAATTTGCATCTTAACTTTACTCAACTTACAAACACAAAGTAAAAATTGCACAGCACCTTCCTGCTCATTGCAGGACTTAGTTCTCTCTCCTTGACCCCTCAACCCCACCTCCTATTCCCTCCTCTCTACAAGCCAATAAAACAAAACCAAAAAAAAAAAAAAAAAAAAAAAAAGAAGAAGGGGCTGGGATAAAGATATCCAACTACTGAGAAGCAAAGCAGATAGAGAGGGGTCAAAGGTGAAGACCCCTCTCTACTCAGGGGACAAGAAAACAAGGACAACATTCTTTTCTGCTCCCTAACTTTAGCTTGATCCTCTTCCCTCCTTGTGCACAGGACTGGCCTAAGCAGCCGCCCAGACCAGTCTTTTACATAGATAAGAGAATCCCAAACACAAGGCAAGCCTTTCTCCCAGCTAGTGTGCCAACGAAATGGAGTTACCTAGACCTGGACGGTTAGCCAATGATTGTGCACTTCTGAAGAAACAAGATCAGAATCATCCTGTGCCAGCTAAAACCACTACCAAATAATGAGCTCCACAAATATCAGGTAGCGATGGTGGGGCCTTTATACCCACAAAAAATGGTCCACACAGTAGAGGACAGATAGATCTAAGTATGATCAACTTCCAAGAAGATTTTGAGACTTCAGAAAGATATGGGGGTTGTGAGACACCTATGGATTGTGTAGTATTTTTTTTTAAGTTTTCGTATCTTCTTTATTTGTGTGTGTGTGTGTGTGTGTGTGTGTGTGTGTGTGTGTGTGTGTGCTTGTGTCTGTGTAGGGGGAAAAGGTTCCACACATATGCCACAGTCCACATGTAGAGACCAGAAGACAACTTTGGAGTATCACTTACTTCTCTTCCTCTGTCACATGGGTCCCAAGGATCCAACACAAGTCATTTGGTTTGGGAGCATACTCCTTTACAAAATGGGGCCATCTCACCTATTCTGATTAGTCTTTTTTTTTTTTTTGGTTTTTTTGAGACAGGGTTTCTCTGTGTAGCCCTGGCTGTCCTGGAACTCACTCTGTAGACCAGGCTGGCCTCGAACTCAGAAATCCACCTGCCTCTGCCTCCCAAGTGCTGGGATTAAAGACGTGCGCCACCACTGCCCGGCATTGATTAGTCATTTGTTGGTTTATTTGTTTTGAGACATTATTTCATAAATCCAAGTTGGCCTTGAACTCACTTTGTATCCAAGGATGATCTTGAACTTCAGACTCACGACTCTACCACCAGAATTCGGAGAAGACAGGTGTGCACAGCCTTGCATAGATTTTACATGGCAATGGGATTGAACCTAAGGCTTTGTGCATAGTGGGCAAGTACTCTCCCAGCTGAGCTAAAGCCTCAATGTCAGCAAGGGCTCATTGTTGATTGATGAAGCTTGCAGTCTTCAATGACCTTTCACAAGAACTCAGAGGACTCAGTTGGAGGGTTGCTTGACATCCTGTCCCCAGGAAAAGTACTGGGGAACCTGGCTGGGAAGTTATCTGAAGAGAAGCTTTAAGCTCACAAGAGTTCACTGAGTGCCAGCTACCGCTGGGCACAACATAGTGTTTCCACGATGCCCCTGGTTTCTACTCATGAAGGAGTTCACCTTCTCTAGTTGCTTAGGGGCTTCCATAACCTTGGATAAATTTGCACATGATCTGGCTAGAGTCAAGTAAAGTAGGGAATCCCTATAATGCCCAGAACCTGCCTCCACCAACGATGAGCTCGAGCTTTGGTTATTAAGTTGCTCCCATCTTGGTGTAGATAATCCTGCAACTGTTCACAAGTGCCTAAGGCTGTACATGAGCATTCTGGGCAGCTTTAGATAACATTTTCAGGAAAGGTCGGCATATGGTTTGTGGATTGCATAATAAATAGATGGTTCTCAGACCTTAACTTGAGAAATATTGTTAAAGCATTCCATTAGGGGATAATCCTATTAAATTAGAGAATTTGACAGAAGGGGGATTTGTAAAGGAATGTAATGTTCCAGTGGACATTAAATGTCTGTAAAAACACTGAATAGATCTGTAATAATAACTCCTTGAATTTGTGAGCCGTCTGTAAAAACATCGAGTGTTTAAACGTGCTGCTTTAAACACTACATAATTATCAGGAAATTCTGCTGAACCTCTCTCTCTCTCTCTCTCTCTCTCTCTCTCTCTCTCTCTCTCTCTCTCTCCCTCCCTCCCTCCCTCCCTCTCCCCATACCCCTCTCCTTCTCTCAGGACTAGCACAGAAGTAAAGGCTTTCAAACACATTGATAATGAATTACTGATATGTGTTTTGCCTATGTTAGGAACATGTGTGCTTGGCTAAGGCCATGCAGAGGTCTTAGCGATACAGAGGTCTGAATTTCCCCTCATCACGGTAGATCTGAATTTCCGGTGTGGAGACTGAACATGGACATGCTTTAATAGAAGCCCAGATGAACCTTATGTACACTAACAATGAAAAACAATTGTTCAGTCCAGTAGTCTGCCCATATGCATGCGCGTCTCTGTATATTTCTGTTTGCTTTGACTTTTTGAGAAAGGGTCTTGTTTATGTATCCTTGGCTGGCCCAGAACACCTCAAACTTGGGGCAAACTTCCTGCTTCAGGCTCCTGAGTGCTGCGTGTACAGGTGCAAATTGAACTACCCAGGCCTGTGGAGAATTAAACTCAAGAGTCTAAAGACAGGCTAAGCTCTCTCACTGAGCTATAGCCCCATCCCCATGGACTTTTTTGAGGTGGCAGTTTCTCGATGTAGCCCCAGCCTGGCTTCTAGTTTGCAATCTTTCTGCCGCGGCCTCCTGAGTACTGGAATTAGAGGCTTATACCACTAGACTCCTGCAATCTTATTTTGTCTTGAGACAGGACCTCATGCATCCCAGCCTTGCTTCATATATGGCTCAGGACAGTATTGACTTTCTAATCCCCCTGCCTTCCACTCCTGAGTGCTATGGATCTGCAACCCAGGGCTTTGGGCAAGCGCTCTGCCAACCGAGTTACATCCCTTGCTCCCATGTATTTTTTTTTTTTTTTTTTAACTCTCAAGATTATTGTATTTGAAAAAAAAAATCCATGATGAACAAAATCTTTAAATAAAGGCAGATATACACAAATTGAGTTTTCTTTTGCCATTGCAGCCAGGAGGCACTGCCAGGGAGACTAGTTTATCCAGGTCCAGATTGGCACGCTAACTGGATGCTCCTTGTCCTTCATTCTGTGGAAGGCAGAGACTAAGACAGCAGAACACTTCCCTTCTTATCTGGTGTTGCAGTGAAGAGGGTTTAAACTCAAAAGACTTATTTTATTGAATCGGGCCCATTATTCTTCCTTTTGGAAAGTTAAATTGAGTTCTGTGGTTGGAAACCAAACAGATTTTTACCCCAGTGACAGAATTAGCCTGCCTGAGACATACAGGCTAACAGGAAGCCTCACTCTCAGGGCTCTCGGTTTAGGGACTCTCTAAAGCAATTGTGATGGTCAAACAGGCCCCTCTGTGGGGTGTATTCTGCCTTGGATACAGCTTTCTGACAGGCTCCTCTGGGTGTGTAAAATTTTAAATCCTTTATAAACATCAATGATTGGCATAATTGGTGTAATTATAGGTATCTAAAAAGGAGAAAATGTCTGTGTAACAGCTGCCAATGGTTGGTTTCAGGAAACATGCAGTCACTTGTGGAGAGTTGGGCTCAGGGTATAAACACTTGGGTAATATTATTCCCAGAAGGACTAGCTTGAATCAGAGATGGCACAGAGATAGGAAGAAACTTGCTCTCTTTCTAAAATCACAGAGCCACGTGTGAACCAAAAGAAAGAAGGCACTTGGAGGTCTCTGCACGCATGCAAAGCTAGACACCTTCTGTGGGCTGCTTTTGTCCAGGAGACACAGAGTGGGGATCTTCAGAGTCTTTTATCAGGCTTACTTTGTTTTAATTGTTCCAATAATTATGAGGCCTTCGCTAGCACAGCAAGGATTGCAAAACCATTAAGAAGCCTCTGTTTTACATATGTCTTCCTTCTTAAAGTCGTGGAAGAAATGTGAAATACTTGGGTCTATGTTTCATTCATAAAGTGCTCTAATTCCTTGAGAACTAGCCAGTTCTGTTAAGAAGACTGCCGTCCACCTGTGCACCTGGACGCTTACTCTTCCAGAGACCATGGATAGGAAAGGGGGGGCAGGGGGTGACTGGAAGGAGGAATCCACCCTTCAGCAGGTTCCCCAGAAGTCTCAAGGCCCGTGACCAAAAGGTAGCTAGTTACTGTAGGCTTTTTTGCCTCTTTTACCAATGTTCTTACTTTATTTTCCTTTCCTTCCTTTCTTCCTTCCTTCCTTTCTTTCTTTTTTTGTCAAACTACCCATACTTCACCAATGAACAGCTTTACTTCTTTGTTTTAAATTGAGCCAAATCTAGTTGTCAAGAGACCAAGGACCATTTATTCAAAATATTTCAATCCTAGTGAAATTATATATCTACCTAAATGGTAGATGTGGGTTTTATTTTGTTTTAAATGGACGAGGACTTTCATGCTATAATGGTGAGTCTGACAAAGATAGTTTGGAGTCATGGATAACTCTGTCGTGTGTGTGTGTGTGTGTGTGTGTGTGTGTGTGTGTGTGTGTGTGTGTTTTATGTGTATGTACATTCAAGTATGTGTACCAATCTATATGCAGATACATATGTTGACTTTAAGTGTCCTCAATCACTCTCTACCTTGCTTTTTTTTTTTATTATCTTTTATTTTTTTATATTGAGACAGGATCTCACTACGTAACTCTGGCTATCCTGGAACTCACTGTGTAGACTAGGCTAGCCTCAACTCACAGAGATCTGCTTGCTCTTGTTTCCCAATCACCATCTCAGCTTCCACCTTATTGTTGAGACAGAGTTTCTCACTAAGCCTGAAACTCTATGTTTTAGCCATACTACTTGGCCAGTGAGGTCCAGGGATCTTCCTGCCTCTACCTCCTGAGCACAGGGATTACAAGTGTAGACCATTACACTCGGTTTTTATATGGACAGTGGGGATCTGAACTCAGGTTCTCATGCTGATGTAACTAATACATTACTGGTTGAGCCATCTCCCAGAACTAGATTGTTGATAGCTTTTCAGGCCATGAAAGCCCTGAATACTATGTAATGGTTGGTGGATTTGGTAGTCTCAATCTAGAGAAAGGTTTCTTTTCAATTTAAGTTTAAAATCCCACAATCAGTGGCTCCATGGTCATTGAAGGCAGTGGGATTATTTGGTTTCTTTCCATTTTAAAAGCAGAATCTTTTAAGCACAAGAGGTGAGGGAGGGAATGTTCTGGGGTAAGTCGGATTCATCGGTCTGAAGAAAGGAGTGCTGGATCTTGGTTACTGAGATGCCGATATAAAAGTGGTATCCTAGCTTGACAAGGTAGCCACGGCTTCATAATCCCAGCACTCAGGAGGCAGAGGCAGACAGAGCTCTGTGAGTTTGAGGCTAGCCTGGTCTATATAGTGAGCTCTAAGACAGCTACAGTTACATGGTGAGACTCTGTCTCCTGTTGGTGGTGGTGGGGCACTCTTATTTTGAGACACAGTATTCTTTAAGTTTAGCCCAAAATACTTTTTGCCAATTTACCACATGGTAGAAAATGGAAAATGGTGTAGTCAGGCTGACATCACAGTATGGGAGGAAGGCCAAGAAGTGCACCTTAATATGAGATTATAACTTTTTACTGCCTTTTAGTTATTAAAGGGGAGGAGGTACTGGGAGGAGAGCAGGGAGGGGAATCTGTGGTTAAAAGCATTTGCTTGTTTTTCGGAGGACCTGGGTCCAGTTCCCAGCACCACAGCGTGGCTAACAATCATCTGAAACTCCAGTTCTGGGGAATCTGATGCTCTTGGGAGTCCTTAAGCATATCAGGAATGTAGTGAGCAGACACATATGCAGGCAAAATGTCTGTATATATAAAATAAAAACATTTTTAATTATAAAAAATAAACCAACCCTTATCCTGGTTTCAGTTTTCACTAACACATATATGAGGGATGGAGGGAAAGGGAGGGAGGGAGAGAGAGAGAGAGAGAGAATATGAATGAGAATAAACTTCCAAATGTAACTCTCTTCAGAAGTCAATTTCAGTGGCTTGGAGTGGAATGACACCCTCTCCCACCCAATTCCAAAGCTCAACTTCTCCATTGTGTTTCCAGAAGGCAAGCAGGGGGCAGACAGCACAGCTATCTCTCTACTTAATTCAGTTCTGGCTGTCACTGTGGATCGAGTAAACAGACACCTACTGGCCACCGATACTGATACATGGTCTTCTCAAGTCACCTGTGTGGGTCATTCTGAGAGCTTCCTTCTTTCTCAGAAGATTCCATAGTGAATTCTTTCTTGCCATTCTGATGTCTGCACCCCACCTTTCTCCTCTACAGCTTTCCTGTGTGTCTTAGATTTCTACCAAGTTGCTCTTGACTTCACTGAGAGACTTGTTGTGCTGAACAGTCAGAGGCTGTCTACAACCTCCCTGTCAGCTGCCTTCCCTCCCCCAACTCTCCCACAGAGCAATCCAGCTTCCTGGGCAGATGACTAGCTCAGAACACCAGCACCTCTCCTCCTAGATGCTGATCTCTATGAGCTGCCGTCTTGTAGGGTTCCCTTCAGGCACTCTGATCAGTTGACGGCAGCACAGGACCAGGGGCTCACCCTGGGACTCGTGGACTCAATCCCCTCCCTTGGCCTAGTCTTAGGTTTACTTGAACTGGGGGAGGATTGACAAAGCAAATCCTGATTGTGGTTGGATATTGGGTCCTGGATGATCTAGTACAATGATCATCTCTAAAGCATTAGCAACTTTTGTTAGAATGTGGTATATTTACTCCTGCTGTTTATCTCAAGACCTTAGTGCCAAAAGTAGGGCTGCAGAAAAAAGGGTAAGTTCATTCAATAAAGAGAGAGAGCTACTGTGTTTGAAGACGTACACCGTGGGCAGCATGAGAGGAAACAAGGCTGCCTCCAGGGTCTCAGGTTTCCTTACTCTATGGAGACCAAAGAAAGAATGGAAACACAGCAGGGCCCATCAGACTCCAAAATCGATAATGGAGGAAGTAAAGAAGGTACTCAATTGATTAGTGGGTAGGCATCCGTGGTTGGTCCAGAAGTGGGCAGGAAATCCACCAGAAGAAGCTAGTTCATTACCAGGCGAGTGATGGGTGAGTTAACTGGGCAGGCACACCTGGCTTAACTGGGACCCTGAGGTAAAACATGGAGGAGATTGAGATACATATAAAATAAGAAAATGCCCAAGCAGCAGTCTCTGCAGTGTCTTGATGCTAAGTGAACACCTGCTCTAGGTGCTTATGACAACTGCGAGGACCTCAAAAGCTGTTTTCCTATAGTCCCATGGCATCTCCAGTTCCCCATACTTTACTCGTTTCCTTGCAAGAAGGCAGCATGATTTCATGTGATTTGAGCAAATCTCTGCCTTGATATCACAGAACCTAGTAAGAGTGGAGCCATTGATACAGAAATGAGAATCAGCCTGGTGAGTTGTAATGGAAGAAGAGAATTAAGAAGACCAAAGAGTGTGGATCTCTGTCCTTAGATCCACTCATTTCTGTAGCATCGAAATCCCTCTTCTTTGTCTCCAGGCTAATAGCAAAGCCACTCCTATAGTCATGCTTATTTTTGATTCATATATGTCATTTTATACTTGAGATGGAAATATCACCCAGCATGCTTTGCAGATGCCTTGACTTGCATGCTGGAACAATCTATTCACGTTCTCTGGAGGGTGAAATAATTGTCTCTGGGCCTGGAGATGAGGCTTAGTTGCTAGACTGCTTGCCTGGGTTTGATCTCCAGCATCATATCAGCTGGGCATGGGGACTAATATCTGCCATCTCAGTATGTTGGAGGTGGAGGAAGTACTTGGCTGGATAGCAAGCTACAGGGTAGCCTGAGACTCTGCTGGAACAACAAATCAGTGTTTCCAAATTTGGTTTTAACTTTTAAGTATACGTCATGGAGACAAGGCTCCCATTTTAGCCTCAGCATGCATTTTTTTTTAACACCTGGAATTCTTCAGGGTGGAAAGTGGTCTAAGACCTACATCTATAATTCTGAGATCCAACAACTCTCCACTTCTGGTAGCTAAGAGAAAAAGAGATTCTTATATTTGAAAAGATCAGTTTAAAATGATATCATCATAACAGTAGAAGCCGGAAATCCTTCTAGCTAGTGTTTCTTTGATTTACTTATCCATCTTATGCTTATTCACAGGAAACCAGTCAGTATCTTTTTTTTTTTTTTTCCTCTGAGCTCTGGTTATCTTGGAACTTACTATGTAGATCAGGCTGGTCTTGAACTCACAGAGATTTACTTGCTTCTGAAGTGCTGGGATTAAAAGTATGTACCACTATACTTGGCTTAATATCTTGTCTCTAGTATATAAATTGTGTAAAATAATGGTCATGATGACATTTTCCCCACACACTGATATTTTGATAATGTTCACTTCCATTTATTCTCTTCCCTCTTCCCTTACAATTTTTCTTTCTTGGCTTTTAAAAACAATCAGTTTTTTTTTTTAAAAAAAAAAACAAACAAACAACTTATGTGCGTATCTTTGTTTGTGCGTGTGTGCTATGTTTTTGCAGGTATTGTCAGAGGCCCAAAGAGCACATTGGTACCTTGGGCCTGGAGTTAACGGAAGTAACCATGGCTGTTGTCAGCCATACCATGTGAATATAGGAAACTGAACTCCAGTCTCTGAAAGAGCAGCAAGTACTCTTTAGGCCTTGTTTTTCATTTTTTAATGACAAACTGTCTTGTAGCCCAGCTAAGCCTCAAATTCCCTGTGTAGCAGAGGCTCGCCTTGTACTCAATCCTCCTACCTTCATGTCCTGAGTGTTAAGACTGCAGGCAGTGCCACCATCTACACCCTTCCCCCCTCAATACCTTAAAAGAAACTATTTGGGAATGCTTTTTGGCTAAACTATTTGAGAAACAGAGGACTTTCCACGGCTTCTTCTTCGGTAACCTCATTTCCTGGATTCACTGAGGACGGGCTAGGTCAAAGACAGACTTCTGGCCCTTCTGTCTGGGGGAGGAACAAAGTGCTGTGTGTTTTGAGACTACAGCCCCACAACTTCCCAGGAACTTTAGATAAATTATTCAAAGTCTGCCTTCTCCGGGGAATGGCAAACAGGAGAGATAAAAGGCCCACATAGGGAGTGTGGGAAGAGGGTGAGAAAGTGAGAGGCTGGGGGATGATGAAGAGTTGCAGGAAACTATTTTCACAGGTTTTAGGTGCCAGAGCAGAGGGAGTTAGGACAGCCACTGCTAAAAAGGTGACAATTAACCACACAGACAACAGAACTTAATTGATCCGTTAAGCCGGCACTGGCTGCTTGGCTCTTAGGAAAGCAGTTGCTTGCTCCTTACTTGGACGCCATCACCACACGCTGTGCGTTCACTACAGAAGGAGCTTGCTAAAGCTGACAGACAGGGTTTCCATTCCCCCCCCCTCCAAACTGCACGCTGGAGCAGGAAATAGAGAATTAATTGTATTGAAAATAACTAAAGAAGCAAGTGGGCTAAGTAAATGATATTTCATTTGTTTCTTCTGTCTGAGTCATTAAAAATAAAACCAAAAACCTTCCAATCAGATGTTGATGTCATTGGAGTGCCTTAGGGGCAGCGCAAAGTAAGTTGGTGTATAAATGAGTTGTACCTTTGGCCTTTGCCACAAAGTCTGCAGGTTGAAGGAAAGGCCCCTGCTGCAAAGCTCATGCCACGACTTGACTTGTGCCTGGTATGTTGGCAGGACTCCATTAAACCAATTGTCTTGAATGGAAACTGTCAGAAGAAAATGGGCTAAATTCGTTATCACCCGTACCTACAGATATCCACACATAGAGGTCTCTCATCATAACTAAGGCATAAACCAGACTGCAGGAGATACAAAAGCCCCCTGGGAAATTCAGTTTAGTGATGTGAGGTTTTTTCTTCTTCTTTTTAGCATTAAGCAGGAAAACAACACATGCAGGAAACCATAAAGCCCTTCAAGTTAACCGTAGCAACGGCCAATCTCATTAGGGCAGGATGGGGAGCCCAGAGCCTCTGCACAAAGGCATTCGGAATAACTTGCAGCGTGGACGCTGACCCCACCTTTTGGATGACAGACAGAAGATCCATTCCTGATATTTAGATCATTTCTATTCTTTTCTGCCTTGCTGACCCCTGACATTAAGACTCTGCATTCATATTTTAGCACACATTTGTTGAACTAATATGTACACACACACACACACACACACACACACACACACACACACACACACACACAAATTACTTAAGCTTGCACTTCCAACTGAGATGGTACAAGGCATCTCTGAGGAAATGGATCAGAGCTGAAAGAAGGACTCAAGGCCTGTTACCTAGGTTTCTCTATTACTCAAATGGAGACACCTATTTTGATTGTTTTTATTGTTTTAAAATTTTTATTAATTTTCATTTTTGTTTCATTTTCCTTTCCTTCATTCCTTACTTTTTTCTTTTCTTTTTGTTTGTTTGTTTTGTTTTTCACAGGGTTTCTCTGTGTAACCTTGGCTATTCTGGTACTCACTCTCTAGACCAGGCTGGCTTGGAACTCAGAGACTTACCTGTCTCTGCTTCCCAAGTGCAGGGATTAAAGGCATGTGTGGCCAACCACCTCCTGGCTTGCTTTTGTTTTCTAGAGACAGAGTCTCACTATGTAATAGTCCTAACTGTCCTGGAATACACTTTAGGCCAACCTGGCCTCAAACTTGATCTCCAAACATCCTCCTGTTTTAGTCTTCTGAATGATATGCCACCATACTTGGAGAGAAACCAGATCTAAGTTCATTCTTGGGCTCAGGAAATAAGATTCCAGTGTCCCCTCCCTCTTTTTTCTTGTTAATTAAGTTGGGTGCTGGGGCTCCAACCCAGGGTCTTATTCATGTTAGAGCAAGCATTGCACCACTGGGCCACAGACCCACTCTTCTTTCCCTTCTGACTCTGTGATCTCAGGCTTATTACTGAATCATCTCCACTTCTCCTTGTAAAAGGGTGGTATCAATCTTTTGCCTGGATATTTATTGAGATCATGCTAACACACTGGGAGGGGACTCATTTTCACTTTGGTTTGCACTGAGAATATATGGAGAACTTAGCCTGTGCTCTGGTTCTGCTCTTTAAAAGAGTCCTGGCCAGGGTGTGTGTGTGTGTGTGTGTGTGTGTGTGTGTGTGTGTGTGTGTGTGTGTGTGTGTGTGTGTGTGTGTGTGTAGGGGATGGATTTGATCAAAACCCACATTGTATACTTGCAGGAAATTCACTAACAATAATTTGAAAATCTATTAAAGAAATAAAAAGAATTCTGGGCTGGGATTTAGGTCTGTAAAAGAGAAATTGCCAAGCTTGCCGCAGACTCAAGGTTCAATCACCAATAACACACACACACACACACACACACACACACACACACACACACACACACAAACACTCCCAAACCATTCTTTTTGTTTTGAGACAGGATCTCACATAGCCCAGGCTGGCCCCAGACCTACTATTTAACCAAAGATAGCCTTGAGTTTCTGATCCTTCTTCCTCTACTTCCCCAATACTGGCATGGCCTTACCAGGTCTGTCTCATTGTGATACCGAGAGGCCAGTCCAGGGCCTCATGGCCTCATATGTGCTTCATAAGCACTTAACAACTGGGCTCCAGTCCTAGCCTTGTCCTCAAGTCACACTAATATTGAGGACTGAGTAGCAGACAGCGTATTTATTGTTATTTAGTGCTGTCTGATTTCTGTGTTGCTGGCACTGTGGTTGGTTTGCACAGACTTTACCTTTTTATAATCAACCACAAGGTGAAGGGCTGGTACCTAATGAGCACAGATTGCTGCCAGGCATTGCTGCATGTGTTCCACATGTGGGGTCACACTCAGTCCCCATAACAGCTTTCTCTGTCAGGCAGCCTTTAGAACTGAGGCTTAAAAGGGTGCTTCAGCCAGCTGACCTCAGAGCCAGTATTCAGACATAGATTTTCATTAAATTCAACACTACTTGCCACAGATAGCACAAAATGCAAATATTTGGGGAAATAAATATATTTTGGAAGCTTGAAGAATAGGTTTTATGCAAGAACTCACTGGAAAGTAAATGCGGAGAAATAGGCATTAAAGGGTTAATCCTGCTCTATGTAGTCCCAGCTATCCTGGAACTCATTATGTAGACCAGGCTGGCTGTGAACTCACAGAGACCCGCCTGTCTGGGATTAAAGTGTGCTCCACCATCCTGAGAGCTTATGATAAAGGTTCCATGCCCAAAGGTGGGCTGTGGCGACTGGAGGAAGTGAGCCACCACCATTTTGTGCAGGGCCTTGACAAACTGCATGTGAACTGAGTACCTCACCCTGGACAAAGGGTAATAATGACAGTTAGTGCAGTGTGAAACACCATGCAGATGTCAAAAGATGCTCACACCACCCACACAAGCTGCCCGACTCAGCTTCCAAATGGTGGGCAGGGTGAAAGTGCAGACAAGCTGCCCACCCCAGCTTTCAAATGGAGGGCAGAGTGAAAACCTAGACGGATTTTCAGGTTGTTTTCTAGGATGAATCAGAGAGGCTGGGGTCAATGCAAGAGATCAGAGGCCAGAGGTGTATTTATAGTCCTGGGGCCAGGGCTGTGAACCACAATCAACAGGAAAGCCAGAGAGGCTCCAGCAGTTGAGACTACTTCCTGTTCTTCCAGAGAACCTGAACTTAGTTCCTGGAATGGAGTTAGGTGGCTCACCTGCCTGTGGCTGCCGCTCCAGACAATCAGATACCTTGCTGTCGTGAGGTCTCTTGTATACACATGTGCACAGCATACACAAACGCTTCCATAAAATAAATCTTAAAACAACTAGAGTATCCATAGACAAAAGACAGAAAACTTCTGCCCTGAGAAATCTAACAGATTTGGGGTCTTAGGTTTTCTGGAAGTTTACTTTTTTAAATGGACAGCACTGCCATGGCCTGCTCTCCAAACCCTTCTGGGTCATCCCTCAGTGGGTTAAGGTCCATGATGAGAGGGTGTGGGGCTGGCGTGCACCTTTAGGTCCAGCACTCACTTCTTGGGTTCAAGGACAGCCAGGGCCATACAGAGAAACACTGCCTCTAAAACAAACAAACAAACAAACAATTGATTTATGATAAAGCACTTTGACCCTATATATCGGATAAACTGAATGGTTGACCTTCCAACTCTGCTCTTTCCTCAGGATACCCACTCAGACCAGTGTCAGCAGAAACCTGAGCCCCCTGCAGGCGCGCATTCCACCAGAGCAGCCGGAAGGGCCGCCTATTGATTGATTGATTGATTGATTGATTGATTGATTGATTTATTATTTTTCATGGCACCTCAGGGGATTCAGCTAGGAATTGACATGGTGACAAGTGTCACTAATCCACATTGCTGACTGAGCACAGGACCTGAAGCTGTGTCTTAAAAAGAGAGGAAAGCTAACTGGAGCTCAGTCTGTTCTGCTGAGCCACACCATCTGAAAGTCACCGTAAAGTGGTTTTCTAGATCTATTTTGCCTTGCACAGTCTGGCATGCAAGTATCCTTTCTGAATGAAGGGTTCCAGTGGTTTTTACATTTGCCACACCCCTGCTAGGAAGCACACGGTGTCATTACTTTAAAGAGGAAAGGGCAATGTTCCAGAATTCCTTGTCGTCTTCAGGGAATAGAACCGAGGGCCTCTCCTCCAGCATGCTAGCTAAGTGATGTGCTACACTTTCACCCTGAGTCTTAGAATTCTTAAAGGAAATATTTGAAAGCATCTGCTTGCTCTTCCATGCAAAGTCAGGGGAAAAAATAAACAAAGTTGTAGCAGAAAAGCCTCCAAAAATACAAACATATTCAAAAATATGCATCACTTAAAAAATGACTCGTACAGGGTTCGTTTAGAGGAGGATTTTGTTTTTGTGGGGTGGGGTGGGTGGGGGAGGAGAAAGGTCATTTGTTGTTCTAGAAACAGGGTCTCAAGTAGTCCACTATGGCCTTAAAACTCAGGATCCTTCAGCCTGGCTTGTCTCTCAAGTGCTTGGATCACACCACATCCTACTGACCTTTGTATTTGAGGGGAACCCCCACCCCAAACCTAACAAAGCAAGCCTAAGTACTTTTTTTTCATCTTGTAACTACTGAAGGCTTTTCCTCCAAGACCCTAAGTTACTCTACTATCTTCATCATAATGATCAGCCATTAAACACACATATTAACTCTTTCCTAAAGTTCTTTAAAAAAGAGAAAAATTTACAAGGCCATATTGTTTCAAGGTTCCCTGCATAGGGTAGAATGGTATTTTAGGAACTATAGCTCAGGGGTAGAGTGCTTGCCTGGCACTCTACAAGGGCCAGACTGGCACTTGCCTGGCAGACCCACAAGGGCCTAGACTCAATCCCCAGTACCACAGAAGCACACCTACACTCACACAGAAAGGTAATACCATAATAGGCTATCCAGTAAATTAAAACTCAACATAGAGAAGCTTACATGAGAAAAGGGGAGAAACTAGATCCTCCCTCTCAGAGAGAAATTATATTGAAATAATATTATTTTAGAGAAGGAATTGTTTTTTTAGCTCTTTTTTCCTTGAAAGCTTCATGCAAGTATGTGGTGTATGTTGGTCACAGCCAACCCCCAGCAAACGGCTTTTTACTGTGCAAAAGCGCTTGCAGTACTGGCCGTTGGGTTTTCTTTCTGTTGTGACCCAGGATGCAGGGACCTTGCCTACAAGACTGGATCGTGTCCAAATGCTGCATGTTAACTCTTTCTCTCCAGGGCTGAAAGACTAGAAACTATGGAAAGCACACATTTGTGAAGATGAACATTTGGAAGGGAAGATAACTTCTATTTGCCCATGGAGACTGTTGATCTCTAAAATAAACAGGAAATACTGACCAGCTGCACGCAGGCCTCACTAATGCTGTGTCTGGTGCTTATAAAATCTATACACTCTCCTACTTGGGGTGCTCTTCAGTTGTGAGCAGGTAGGCTGTATTTTACTTACAGTGACACCCATGTTGGGCGTGGCACAAGATGAAGAGCTTAGGGCCCTAGAAACATTTGTTGTTCTGGAAACAGGGTCTCAAGTCGTCCACTCAAGCCTTAAACTCAGGATCCTTCAGCCTGGCCTGCCTCTCAAGTGCTTGGATCACACCACATCCTACTGACCTTTACATTTGAGGGGACTCCCCACCCCCAAACCTAACAAAGCAAGCCTAAGGTTTTGTTTGTTTGTTTGTTTGTTTGTTTTTCATCCTGTGACTATGGAGGGCTTTCCTCCTGAACGGCCTAACAATTTAACAGGCTCGTTTGTTCTTGGTCTGTGCAAAACAAATCTTGGTGTGCAAAGGAGACGGTGGATTAGAAACACAAAGCAAAAATAAATTTAAAAAGTTCAGCTTCCGGTTGGGCGGAGCAGCCTGCACCTCCCCCCTCTTTGAATTCTCCGGACAAAAGGTGCCCGCTGAAGTACAGTAGATGCAGAGAATTCCTCGAAGGCGTGCAGAAGGTTGACACACTCGTGGCTGATGCCATCACTCCGGGTCAGGCCTGCCAAATCTGGCCAAGAGGAACTTAGTATTTGCCATTAAGATGGCTTAACTGTATCAGCACTAGCTCCCAAGCCACCACAAAGTAGCAGTCTGTAGCGACAGGAGGGATCTCAGGAATAAGGATGACAAAAGTCAAGATTTAGGGTTCAGTTCCAGCTGATTTTATTTCCTTCTCAAAAAAAGTTATTTACAGAAGGTATATAGCAACAACCTGACAGGCAGTGACGGACAGGATTAGCTGGCATGATTTTTTTTTTCTTTTTTCTTTTTCTCTTCCCCCAAACATTGCTTTTTTTTTTTTCTTTTTTTTTTCTTTTTTTTTTCTGTGGCCTTGAATTTTAAGACAAATATTCTACACGGGATATTGCACAGGATGGATGGTTAAAAAAAAAAAAAGAAAAAGAAAAAAAAAAAAAAAAAGGAAAAAAAAAAGAGTTTAAAAACAAAAAACCCTTAACGGAACTGCCTCTTAAAAGGCAGGCGTCCCCGTGCCTGTCATGTTATATTAAACATACATACACACAATCTTTTTGCTTATTATAATACAGACTTAAATGTACAAAGATGTTTTCCACTTTTTTTTTCAATCTTTAAACACAACAGCTATAAACCTGAACACATATGCTATCACCATGCCATAAGACTAAAACAATTATATTTAGCGACAAGTAGAAAGGATTAAATAGTCAAATACAAGAATGAAAACGCAGTACATAGTGTCGCGAACTCAAATCGGCATTTAGATAGATCCAGTGGTTTAAACGGCACGTTTTTGCTTATAAAAAAAGTGCAAAAAAGATGTGGTTTACAAGTTAAAGCTACAGAATCCCTTTTTGCTGTGAATGCACCAGTTTTAAAACCTCTGGACAGAACAGCAATTCGTTTAAAAAAATCTGTTTTCTTTAAAGCATTATGGTGCTGGGCTGAACTCTCCTCCCCTTATAAGACTGGGGGACTGAAAGGTGGAAACCGGTGGCAGGTTAAGGGATACTGTCACTTTAAGAAGCCTGCAGATTGAAGTGTAAACATGGAGAAACCAGGGGCTGATTTTTCAAACTGTGTGAGATATTAACCAGCCACCCTATTATAAAATCAGGAAATCCAAACAGCGATTTACACCGATTAACACCCCCTTTATATATTTTTTACAAAAATACACTGAGAAAATAATCAAACGTTTTCATCTCTCTTGTCTTTTTTTGTTTTTTAAAAGTGTCAAAAGTCTACATTTAAATATAAAAAATTAAAAGTTAAAACTCTAGCCCTTCAGTGAAGGAGACATAAAATGGCGTGGGTAACAACACTAGAAAAAAAAAAAAAAAACGAAAAAGAAGAAAGAAAATAAAAAGGAAGATAAAGAAACGAGGTCAAAAGACAAGAAAGCAAAAGAAAAGGGAAAAAAGGGGGGGACAAATAAGAAAACTGTTTGGCCAGTATAAATACGTCCACATATAAAATGGCATCTGATTACATTTACAAGGGAAAAAAAAATACAAAGATGGAGCGTCCGTGAGGGGGTAAAAATAAACGGGTCTTCTCAATTACACCTAGAAGGAATAAACACACACGGAGAAAAAATTTGGTCCTGAATTGTGGTTTTTCAAAAGTCCAGCACAGATTTGAGTTGCGTTTGAATCCTTTTAAAGAGTTAAGAATGAAAAGGAGCTGGTGATCGGTTCGTTGTAGGAATCAAACATAGCGCCATCTATCCGCTTTTTATATTATCCTACACTAGTTTAAAAACTGCTCAACAGTCTTATACAGAAATCTTCAAAAGATAGACAGGATAACATGCTATAATAACCCCACCAGTGAAATAACTCAACACCATCACGATTCCCATTAAGAGAAGAAAAAAATCTTTCCCCCCCGAAACCACTCCGCGGCCCCTGGACCACATCCCACAGTCTCCTGTCCTCCCGCAGGCTCTGGGTAGCCTCACCTCTCTGATTTTTTTTTTTTTTTTTTAATTCTTTATTTTTGCACAGACCCCAGGCGGAGGGCCAGGGACCCTAACGCCCTCTGTGCTCCGGGTCCTTCTGCGTCCCCAACCAGGCTGCTGTGGTTTCCACGAGGTCCCCAAGTCCATTTCTGAGGCTGGCCTGAGGCTGGCCTGCTGCTCCCTGTACATCTCCTCCAGCTGCAGGGACAAGGAAGGGGGAAAAAAAAGGGGGGGGGGGGAAGAAAGCCCAGCCCCGGACTTCGCCAGCGTGGAGTTTCTCCATGCCAATGCTCCCCTAAGCTCAACACAAACGCCACGGCCAAACACATCACCCCGGAGACTTCTGTCTTCATTGCAGAAAAAAGAAAATTTAAAAAAGGGAAAATACAAAGAGAATACAAAGAGGGGGTGGGTAGGAGATAGGGCGCGCTGGATTTTCCCCCTCCTTTCTTGACCAAGAGGCAAAATAAAATCAAACAAGAAATCACCGAGGCGAGAGGGGGGCAAGATTCCTTCGGTCTTTAGAAGCTTTGCTTGGCTTCTTTTCTTGCTGGGGGTGCAACCAAGTCCGGAAGCTCGTTGGAAGGGGAGGGGGAAGTCTCTTCAAGCAAAATTGGGGAGGAAACTCGAGGTAGCTTTTTTAGCCACCACCAACATCAATAACAACAAAAAAAGGTCGCCCCCGTCTACTCTCCGCCTCCTCGAGTCCCCAGCCCTGAGAGTGGGGGATGGGAGCACGAGTCCACTACGCCCCCGCGCTCCTTCTCCAACGGCGGGACGTGGCCCAGGCCAGCCCTATGCACTTTTTCTTCCTTTTCTTTTCCCCTTTTCTCCTTCCACTCGCCATCTATTCTTTTTTTTCCTCTTTTTTTTTCTGTTTCTTTCTTTCTTTCTTCTTTTTTTAATTTTTTTTTTGTTTTGTTTTTTTGTTTTGCTCTCTCCTCTCCTGCCTCTTGGCCCTCCTTCTCCCCGGCCCGCGCTCCCTTCAGTAGGTGAAGACCAGGTTGGAGATGCTGGACTCCAGCCAATCTCCCGAGATCATCTCGCTCACCTCGGGCGTGCAATAGTCCGGGAACTCGAAGTGGGAGCCTGAGCCGGGTTCGAAGTTAAAATCCAGGTCCCGATCGAGCGCCGATGAGGAGCTGAAACTGCCCAGGGACATGCTCTCAAAGTTTGAGCTGGGGTTCAGGTCGAGTAGGTCGTCTTCGAACTCGTCGTCGGACGACGAAGAGCCCGAGGAGGAGGAAGAGGAAGAGGAGAGCGATGAGGACGCGTGCGAGGGCGCGCTGGACGGGGCGGGCGAAGCTGCGCGCAGGCTGGCGTAGCCGTGGTGATCAGCGGGCGATCGGCTGGCGGCGGGCGATGATGCTGCGCTGCTGTGGCCGCTCAGACTCCGGCCATCGGGCGAGCATCCCGGGCCCCCATCTTCATACAGCCCCAGTGGATCGCTGGGGTCGGCGCTCGCTCCCAGGCCCCCGACGGGGGACGCTGAAGCCCCCAGGCTTCCAAACAGGTAGACGCGCTTCACTTTCTTGTCGGCGGGGTGTTTGGCGGGGGTGGCCAGGGCGCTGGATGGCGAGGAGGTGGCTGGGGTGGCCGCGCTGGGAGTCCGCACCTTGTAGACGGTTGCGGGCTCCCCCAGGGGCAGCAGGGCGGCTTGCTCCGGAGAGAACGATGCAGCCGCCTTGCCGCCGCCCGCCGGGACGAGCTTGGCGTGGGGCTTGCCGACCGAGCTGCCCGCCACCTTGGGGCCGCAGCTCTTCTTGGGCGCGGGCTTGGAGCTGCCGCCCGCGCCACCCCCTGCGTGGCTGCTTCCCGCGTGGCCGCTGCCGCCCGCGACCTTGTCGCCCTTCTCCCCAGGCTTGGCTGTGGCCGCCGATCCCGCGCCCGCGTTGCCCGACTTCACCTTCTTTCGTGGCCGGTACTTGTAGTCAGGGTAGTCAGCCATGTGCTTGAGGCGCAGCCGCTCCGCCTCCTGGATGAACGGGATCTTGTCGCTGTCCTTGAGCAGCTTCCAGCGTTTGCCCAGCCGCTTGGAGATCTCGGCGTTGTGCATGTCTGGCGACTGTTCCATGATCTTGCGCCGCTCGATCTGCGACCACACCATAAAGGCGTTCATGGGCCGCTTGATATGGCCACTGGGCGTCTTGCACCAGCTGGGGTCGTCCGCCTTGCCGCCCGTGGACGCAGTGGAGCCGGGCGTCGGGGAGGACGCGATGCCCAGCTCCAGGCCGGCGCCCGAGTCCGAGCTCTCCCCGGCCAGCAGAGCCTCCGTGTTCTCCGCGTTGTTGGTCTGTTGTACCATGGCCCCGGCTTGCCGGGCGCCCACGCGCGCTCACACGCTCGCGGCGCGGTCGCCGGGCCCTGCGGGCTCCCCGGGGCGGAGACCAGGGTCCCCTGAGCGGCGCGCGGGCCAGGGGCGGCCGCCTCCCGCCGCCAACCTAGAGTCCCCGAGGCCCTCCGTCCTCCCTCACCGCTGAAGTGCTCCCTGCAGGCACCGAGGCTGGAGTCGGCCGCGGCGAGGAGTTTCTCCAAACGTCTGTAGCCGGAGTATCTTCCAAACGCAAGTTTCTCGCCGCCTCCGGGGCAAGTCTTTCCCCCACCCCTTTCCCTGAAGCAGTCGATTGCAGTTCACGAGAGCTCGCGGTAGCTCAGGAAAGCGACATCGTCTCTAGCGCCTAAGTCCCTTTCCTGCAGTGCAAAGCCAAAGCGACTCTGGCTCCGGGACTCTCTGTGGGCAGAATCGGCGCTGAGGAGTTGGTGCAATTATTTTGTTGCAAGGTAGGAAGCCAAGAAGCTTGCATGCAACAGACCGGCATGAATAAATGTATGTTTCTCCCTCCCTCCTGCAAGAAGGGGAGCTGGTTACCGGCAGAGTTCCCCCACTGCAGACTCTCTAAGAAACAGCGTGCAAAAACTGGAAACCGGGAGGGAGATGGCCCTCTTTCCCTCACTCTGTTTCTCTGGCTGCAGCTTAGAGCAGACCCCAATTCCGCCTCGCGCTTCTTTATCCTTTCGCAGACAGCCAATCAGCCGCTGTAACTAACGCTTCCTCGTGCCAAGCCCCTCCCCCGTCCTTCCCATTGGCTTGGAACCCGATGCAATAATAATCTCCGCGTGCAATGAGAAGCTCCAAATCTGACCTCATTCCAATTTACAGAGCAAACTTTTTAAAAGGGCTAGAAGTACAGCTGAGATTTCTGCTGCCTCTCCCCCCCCTCCTTTTGCTGGGTGCGTGCGCGTGTGCGTGTGTGTGCGCGCGCGCGTGTGTGAAGAGGATGTTAATGCATGAAGTTATTAAGGGGAGAGACGGAAATGTATTCTAGCCATTATGTTAGATAACAAGGGGCTTGGAGGGGGGGGTAAGGGTGAAATACTGTAAATGGAAGCTTTCTGCTTAAAAGCCGAGTGATTATTTTTATTAGTTCTTTTCAGCCCAGGAATAAAGAATCAGCCTTTGGTGCAAAATCTCTTTTCTTAGCTCCTTCTTAAAGCTAGAGATGTAAGTGGGGGGAGCCACAATAATAAATCAATGGATATTGAAAACCATTAAGAAAGTGGTACCTAGACACCTGTCATCACAATTATTTTAACAACTCTAGGTACAGAACAGACGTTGGTGTATTGTGTAAATCCCTTCAGGATGCTATCTGTGCTGTTTGTGAAAGGCAGGGTTTTTTTTCCCTTTTCAGTAATTGCTTACTCTTTTTGCCAAACAGAGGTTAACTAGTTATTTAATGATTTCAGCTCCCCTATAAATCCTGGGTAGGGCAAACAAGATTTTCTGTGGAATGCTTAGGCAGTGGTCCATAATTACCTCAATAAGAGACTTTGTGTGATTTTTGTATAGGGCGATCATGGTGAATACAGGATGGGATTGACTTCTCTTTCTAAATGTTTGTTTTCCACAATTTCCAAGGATAGATGGCATTATCTGCTCTCCTTCCGCCCTAAGAGCCCCGCCCCAAGAGCCCGCCCCCTCTGTTTCTTACTCATTTTCTCCCATGTCTGTGCTACTTGAAGCAAATGGGCCTAAAAGACCAAGGAGAAGACAAAGGGGTGGCAAAGGAGAATGGGGCTGCTGGACCCATCTCAAGCCCCTCCCCTGATCTTTCTGGGTCTCAGTTGTCTACCCTTTCTGTGCTTTGGGAACCCCATGAGCTTCTTTATAGAGGGCTTGTGTTAGTGGCTGGTGAGTGTGTGATTATAAAGTACTGATGTGTGTCCTGAGCCCTCAGTGAATTTGAACACGAGTTCCTTCCTAAAGCAAATGCCACGTCTAGTAAAAGCAGCACGATGGTCAAGAGACTAAGATGGAAGGTGGTCACCGATGGTGGAACGTAATCAGAATCCCATGTGGGGGTCCCTGTTGGTTATCTCAGTACTTGGGAGGTGCCACCAGGAAGATCAGGAGTTAAGGTCATCTGCCTGTACTTAAGAATTCCAGGACAGCCCAGGTTAAGAGCAAACACATGCAGAGAGTATTTAGAATGTAGAATAACTTGGTCACACAATCACCCTTTTCCCAAGATCTGAACATTGGGATTCTAGTAAAAACTGACCTTTCTTAATATGATAATAAACTGATTTTTATCAGGCTAGTGACAGAGGAGTCCAACTTAGAGCCAGCTCTGGATTCACAGCACAGTAGTGCTGGGTGGTATATTTCCATTTATCTTGTCACACTTTCAGAATATGCAGGCTGAAAAGAGGTCTAGAGTGTCAAGAGTTAGACATTTACTGGAAAGAATACCCTATGGAAGCTGGGCAGTGGTGGCTCACGCCTTTAATCCCAGCACTCGGGAGGCAGAGGCAGGCGGATTTTTGAGTTCGAGGCCAGCCTGGTCTACAGAGTGAGTTCCAGGACAGCCAGGGCTACACAGAGAAACCCTGTTTCGAAAAACCAAAAAGAATACCCTATGGAGACAGCTGATTGAGACTCTAAGATTAACTGCAGGCAAGAATGTTTTTGTGGGTAAAAGCAAGTCATTTTTTTTTTTTTTTTTT